>JAVYIG010003630.1:0-188207 GCA_035222895.1 Strongylocentrotus droebachiensis
ATTGCGACGTTTCAAGAACGATATTTGTCATGGAATGTTGAATTTATGAGTTGATATTATGAAGGTTGTCATGTCATACCCAAATGCAGCAAAAAGTGCGTCATAAATGAGGAGAATATATGAATCTTGTAGTCGGCAGCCTCTTGTAGCTTTGTATATGCAATGGATTAGTTGAAATAGATGTGATTGGTTATTAACGAATATTGTGTAATTACAACGAATTTATGCAAATTATGTATCCCATTTAGTTTGTAATACTCTAAAGGTCATTTGGTCAAAATTACAACTCAAAACAATGAACGATATGTCAGTGAGATGAGTTTTCCTACTTGTACCTTATGTTCTAATTTTGTCTGCAGCTAAAAAGAAAGTAAATTGGTATCACATAATGTTTTCTTATAGGTACCTCGAGGGATGTGTGAGAGGGGTTTGATACAATTATTCACATTATACTGAGCTTTAAAGGACTTACTTGGAGGGCACTATTCCTCAATAAATCTTAACCTGTGTAAATGCACATAACTTGTATGCTCTATCAAATAAAAATAAATGAAATGTGTAACAGTGGTTTCATTTAGCTTTAACTAATGTGGTTGAAGTGATGTCAATTTTTTTTCTTTCTATAAACCGATACGAAAACTGGACAACAAAAATGTGAATTATGTTTTAACGTGTTTTCAAGTGAGTTTAAAAAAAAATTATACAAAAATGCTAGAAAATTGACCCTTTTCTATGATTAGTCTTACGTTACTTACCAATTTCGTTGGTAATGATATCGACACAAAATTGACCATATCAAACGTAAACTGGAACTAAAATGGATCCTATTGACTTAGTTTTCTAATGGCAATGTTCGTTCAATATAAGGAACAACAGGTTACTGAAATCTGCATACAAATCTATTTAATGTTTATTTCATCGCGAGATCTGGTTCGGAGTCAGCATATCGATAATTATGTAGACCTACCCCATTTATGAAGATTTTAGCCAGCAAATATAAAACTATTAAAATCTATTTCGAATTACACATGCTTACTGCTGTACGTGTGGCCACGTGATCTGTTAGTTGACACGTGGTTAGAATGACTAGTCTGATTTTAAATTACTCAACAATGGGTTTACGGTTGTATCATGTGTGAGAGAGGGGGAGGATTGGGGAGTCCTGAAAAGGACTGTCGGTAATCTTTCTTTCTTGAGAGTGTGTGTAGTCCTGAAAAGGACTGTTGGTAGTAATATTCTTTGCTAAATTCGTAACTCCTTGGTTTTGGCAGATACCATTGCAGTGTAAGACATTCCGTGTAATTTGTGTAGTGCTTCTGTAAAAATCATGCTCCACGTACTTCTAAGGAAATTTAGTGTTAAAAAAAAATGATGATCTGTATACTGTGTAGTATGAAGTAGTGAACTAGATATTAATTTGAACTGCATATTTGTTTAGTCTGCGAGGAAAAGAGTTATAACGACACTGAATAGGAAATTATAGAATTAACATTTACATGTGTCAACTGTATCTCCTGAATTAATGAACTAAAAATACAATTTTTAGTGATGAACCAGAAACTACACTAATCTGTAGCTAGAAATATAACTTTTTAGCTGTATATTGTTTTATATTTGCGAGGAAAGCAATTACAAATACTTTGAACAATACATGAATTAATACATGTGTATGATTATAACCCCAACATATAAATGAATAACGACATGTAATTCGGGGAGACCACCTGAAGTATTATCTACGCAAAATATATATATAGTATTATGTAAATAAAAATAATCAATTGTATACGAATTTTC
Organism: Strongylocentrotus droebachiensis; assembly: GCA_035222895.1. Lineage (NCBI taxonomy): Eukaryota > Metazoa > Echinodermata > Echinoidea > Camarodonta > Strongylocentrotidae > Strongylocentrotus > Strongylocentrotus droebachiensis. Next base: position 1,798 of record JAVYIG010003630.1, read on the forward strand.
AATAAAATACTGTAGAATAAACGAATATCTAGACAATATTTATTCAATGCAGGTACAAAACATTGCAGTAGATGTAAACATAGTCAGTTTGGTATACACTTATATTTTCTACTGATTGTCAATTATACGGCATCAGAATGATCTCAGTTTACTTGGTGGCTTTAATAATATAATTGCGAAAATTATGTTGTAGTAAATATGCTAGGCCATGCTTTTTGGTAATGGTCAAATTTTCTAATCCTTTACAAAATTGCAATATTGTTTTCATTGAAAGGGATGGACCGACCACCTGACTGACCACCTGACTTTACATCCACCACGTGACCAAGCAAGTTGAAATGATTTGCCCCTTCCTCTCCCGGATCCCGACAGCATATTTCCAGGTAAGTAGCTAGTCTAGCTGAACAGTTATTTTAATCATATTTGCATGGGCCCCTACACAATCATAATTATGTACGATATATTCGTTCATGAAATGCGTCTATAATAACTGTGAATGTTTCGTGATGTAATTTATATGGAAAAGCAATCACAAAGCTACATTATACTGAAATGCCTTTAGACTATGAACAACACTTATGTGGGCTGCATTTTGCTTTTCTGAAACGCCATGAGTAGACGATATAAGCTTCATTGTATTGATATAAAGTAATACTTTGTCATATAACTAAACCAACGTCATTTGAGGTCTAAAATTACTTAAGTTGTATCAGTTCTATCATTATATTTCTAGATTAAAACATAAATTTATTATACGATTTTTCAGATTTTTCACCCGACACACATTTAATAACTTTGAAATTAAAAAAATCAAAGTAAAAGCTAATATATTTCATTATATTGCAATCCGTGCTATGAATTCTTCATTCTTCTTTGAAATATCTGATCTATTCAACGTTGCTTTTTGCCTAAAACCATCTTAAAGGTACTACATGTATGTCCCATTTGCAGGCCAAAAAAAAGAAAAAGTTAAATTCCAACTGCATTTGAAAGATAATACTAATTTAGAACTTCCCTAAAAAAGGTGGGGCTTGAAAATGTCTTCAAGTGGGAAAATAACGACTATTAGTTGTCAAATCGACTTTAGGGCTATAGAGCCCAAAAGTAATAGTCTTGATTTTCAGACAATATTGTACCGAATGGTCATACGTTTTATGCTGCGCAAAGATTCAATCAGTTTAATCTTGGCCATCACAAGAAGTGGGTTATTGATGTAGACAATGATGCTCATGTACCCTTTACAACTCTTTTCATGTATGTTATTACCAAAGAAGAAAAAAAAGCCAGTCAGTCACTCAATAGTGTCTGACAGTGAAGTCTAGCAAGTAAACGGGTTTCCTTGCATAATTTGAATATGAGGACACTGCTAACGTTTAAATTTCACAGATAGGACATACATGACATATTCATAATTCCTGCAAAGTTCTACAGAATTTGAGGTTGGCTGCAAAAGGGACATAGTACCTTTAAGAGTTATCATAATTAAGGCCAATAAAGGTATGGAGAATAAACTCAAAGTCTGTAGAATTCTAAAATATTGCCCATCTAAATTGAAAATTTTTTTTTTCTAAAAGATGAAAACGTTATATTTAAAATTCAAGTCATAAATTATGAATAACGAAGACTGCACACAAATTGTGTCAAATGGGGACTACGGGATGATACAAAATGATATTGAAAAGTGAAAAATTCGATGTATGATGAAAAGGATGATTCAGCGAGATGCCGTCCGCGTAATATTGGAACCCAGGATTGGTAATAACGGGAGAGAAAAAGGAGAGGGGGTAGAGGGAAAGTGAGAGAGACAGAGATAGAGAGAGAGAGAGAGAAAGAAGGACAGGATGAGAGGGAATGGAATAGTTTACAGGCATCGTTTAACAATGTTAAATCTGATATGCATGGCCCTACGTGTTATCAGTGACTGTGATATGGTGTATAATGTTGAAGCCCAAAACAAAAATCGCGCTTCTAAATGATCATAAAGTGCCTCAAAAAAGTAAAAATTCTTTGAGTGGCCGGTTTTACCATACTCATTTTTTCCCAATAGACTGTAGTGTGATAAAAAACAGTTAGGAAAACAAAAAATGAAATTCGATTTCGATTTCTAATCATAAATATCTTCATAATCAGACAGGCGATCAGCTTATAAAAGTCATGGGATTCCTGACTGACCTATAGGTTTATAATATTATGATTGCAGCATGAGCTAAATCCAGGATTTTGTTTCAGAATCTGAGGCAATGTTACTGAGTCACTTTAAGAGATATTAGAAAGGAAAAAGGATAGAAAGATGAAAAGAGTGAGTGAGACAGAGAGGAAGATGAATAGACGGAGGTTTGGAGAGAGAAAGAGTGAGATTAAAATAAAGAGGACGAGCATGGTGAGTGGGCATGGTGCTTTAAGAGAGAGAGAGAGAATGACATAGATTATAATGAGAAAGAGAGAGAAAGAGACTGATAGAAAGAGAAAGAGAATGACATAGATTATAATGAGAAAGAGAGAGAGAGAGAGAGAGAGAAAGAGAAAGAGAATGACATAGATTATAATGAGAAAGAGAGGGAGAGAAAGAGAAAGAGAATGACATAGATTATAATGAGAAAGAGAGAGAGAAAGAGAGAGAGGGAGAGAAAGAGAAAGAGAAGGACATAGATTATAATGAGAAAGAGAGGGAGAGAAAGAGAAAGAGAATGACATAGATTATAATGAGAAAGAGAGAGAAAGAGAGAGAGAAAGAGAGAGAGAGAGAGAGAAAGAGAATGACATAGATTATAATGAGAAAGAGAGAGAGAGAGATTGTTCATAAATTCAGTTTGTGATATCATGTTAGTAGTCACTGAGACCCTATCATCCTACCAGTGGAGACGCCATTAGTCATGCCATTCAAGCAAGTTCATAGGGACGTTATCAAATTTAGCTCGAAATGAAATTATTTCATTCCCATCCGTCATATCTATTAATCAATATATTTACTGCCATCTCTCAATTTTTCCCCCTCTCTCCCCGTTTGCTGTTCATACAAATTTTTGTTGCGGGAAATTGAAATGTAATTTCCAGCCTTGGAGCTATTTCCCATTAGAGGATGAAGTCCAATTTAGGTGAACAAATGAGTGCAATTTAGCAAAGCAATAACCCTTTACGCGAACGCGTATTGCGCTGGCGCAAAACAAAAAATCAGAGTCGCTTTTCATAGCTTGCGGGGCGGGACGTTTGGGGGCAGACGACACAGGAGTGAGGAAAAAATTCGCGCGTAAAACGTTTATTAAACGCCTCCATAGCCGTAGTGTGTCCCATCGCCGTATACGCTGAGGGCAATAGTCGAACTAATTTATGAGTTGGCCAATCGATTTAGCTAACATACTATCTCTCCCGAAATTGATTAATAAACTGGCGAATCCTGCTATCAAATCTGACAGTAATGGTGGGGGAATCACTTAAGCCCTAGCCGCTCTGCACTTTCAGTAGCCGAAATAGAAAAAAAATGACGGATGGGGATTTGAGAGAAATAATAGCAAGCCTTATCTCCCCATTTTTCTATATTATATTTTTAGGGGACACAAAACAAATGAGAGGGGAAAAAGCGCAGAGGTATGCATTCGGGGCAGGATTTATCATAGATTACCAAGGAAAGCTGCTCAAAACCAAACATCATTGTAAAGAGTCATTGATTTTTAGGGATTTTTCGATTATCTAATGGATTAAACGCTAGATTGACAAAACTTACGAACGTTAGAAGTTAATTTATCTTTTGCGTGGATTTAAACAAACATATTTTCTTTGGTGCAGGTTTTTTTTTATGTTTTGAGTTTTTCTGTGCGTGACGTAACTGTAGAACACTCGAGATCCTTTTCTTGATCAAATATTAATTTTAGCTATATCAGGTAATATATACAGTGAAGAAAACTTTTCCTAGAATATTATATCTATAAAGTGTACTTCTTCTACTACGACATAAAGTGCATTTACTGCTACTTCTTCCACAACTACTTCCATTACTATTGCTACTACTAATACTACTTGTACTACTACTATTTACTACTACTACTACAACTACTAATACTTCTACTTCTACTACTACTACTAACAATAATAATACTTCTACTACTACTACTACAAATACTACTTCTACTACTCCGTTAGATATTCTTATTCATTTAAAAGACTGCATTTGTCGCTAAAGTTTCGAAGTGTCACCATCATTTCAACCATGAGGTTTACTATAAGAGGATACCATAGATTATCCCCTTCTTATACTGCATTCGCTCTTTGATGCTTTCAGTCATGCTATCCGATGCTGTTATGTATATCCCCTCGTTACCAACCCATTTGTGCCCAAGGGCATGGCGATGAAAGAATGTGAGAAGTTTATTTTATCTAATTTTGCATCTTTACTTCTCAGATGGAAAACAAATATGTTCACAAACCCTTCAAGGACGGTAAAACTATTAAAGCGGGCACTCTCTTCAAAAGAGAAAATATTCAAGTGAAAACACAATCTGACATGATCTATTATCCCTTCCGAGTGGGCTTTCAAAAAGAAAATTGCATGTTTTATTCAGTAAAATATGAATTTCAGGTTCATACAATTGAACTTTATGTGATAGATCTCCGTTCAGTAGCGTACTCAAAAAAAAAATTGATATAGATACCTTTTTATATTCCTTTCATATTGAAAATCATCAACCTTAAGAACTTCATTGAGTGCATCCTATTAAATGGAAACAATCTAAGCAAAATAAGTATGACAATACAAAATTAAATGATAGAAGAAAAGTCATGATGCTTTTGAAAGGAATTATATAATAGAAATTGCACAAAAGTGAACGTGCCCCAGGTTAAAACATTTTTCACGATGAAAGTAAAAATATTATCATTGAATTTTTTTCTCTAAAAATTTAAAAGGTATCTAAAAGAATTAAAATTTTCATTTGTTTCAATGTTCTCATAGTAATATTTGTATTTGTATACAAATTTAAATTCTTGCTGAGATTCATTTCTGCCAACCAATCTCTCATCCTTTCTCTTCTCCCTCCCCCCCCCCCCCCCCCCCTCTTTTCCCTCTCTCATTAACCCCCTCCCTCAACCTCCCTTTTCATCTTGTCGACACCTCGCGCGATCTGAACCAGCAGTCCACACACCCGTCATGGCAGATTTAGGGGGTCGTGTCGCATTTGTAATTCTATCCCGGGGATTCAAAACCTCGGCGGGGTCAAAAAGTGCAGTGGAGACAAGTCATCGGGGGGCTAAACACGATTTTTTTTTCTGTTGACAGTGGAGGGTTACTGGGGGACTTAGCAAAGATGCAGCCCCCTTTTAAATTATCGTGGGCCATGGACGGTTGTGTTACACATGTTCTTGTCACCCAGGCAAATTTGTCAACTTTACCAAGGTCTTTTGTTCTCAGGGGGACTCCAATGATGTCATGCCTCTGATTTTCTTGTGATATTTCACTCCATGATGATTCTTCTAATTATTGCCATTCTTGAATTATAGCAAAATAGCGAAAATCAGTATTCTTTCAATTTCTTTCTGCGTATTTAGTGTTTGATGCAATTTCAACATCATATTGTTATCCTGTAAAAAAAGGTAGTTTATGACATTTTTCGTCATATTTATATATAACCAGAGGGCATGTACAATTATTAACACTTGAAATAATAATTACGTGCCATAATCAATAATAATCATTGAAAAACAAAATGAAAAAAGAGCAATGATTATGGAGAGTAGGATATGTTGGTAGCTGATGTATATAAATTACGGTTTTAATCTTCTTAACACAGACCAGGAATGATAATTATTATCACTAGATTGATGTTATTCTATTTACAGCTTCTAAACATTATTTTTGTATTGCTTTTAATCTTTTCGAATATATGGAATCAGCGGGTCTTGATAATATGCTGTATCTATACCTATACGTATACATTTTTTTCTCAAGGGTTTGTTTTAAAGTGGAGATGGCACAATGTTAGCTAAAGGTAGAATCGAGTTCTTCCTACAAAGTTATAGACGGGGATGCAATCTCGTAGACTGAACTGAAAGCACGCCTAAAAAAATATATATATCTAAAGAAATGCATATATTATAGCGACCAAACAAAAAGGAGCATTCTTTTATATAAAATAACACATACGTAATAGCTCTGTCTGGAATATATTCAGATACCTTAAACCTAAAATGCTACACCTTAAAGCATAATCAGGGAAAATTTCAAGTTCAAAACAAGGACTTTCTTTCATGAATTTGTCCTCTTGTCGCTTTCATCCCCCTACATCGTGTTTTTTGGAAACAGAACACCGCTCAGTCACACTTGCGTTCGTATATCACTCATTGCGGCTTGGCATGGGTTTGGTAGACTCACGCTAAGCTAATCCCTGCCCGGCCTGACACGGGGAGGGGCAGGGCTGGCTGTGAGCTCGGTTGCAGACCGCGATGCAGGGCTGCCCGCGGAACACGCGGATTGATGGGGTTAAGACGCGATGTTTAGTGGATAACCAGCACTGATGACGCAAAATGACAATTCTAAGAATGGTAAATTAACCGCAAAGCTAACAAAGCGGACCCTTTTCCTTCCAATTATCAAGCAGTGATATACATATGTGTAAAAAGAGTGTGTCGAGTGAAGTAGAGTTATTTTTAGATAGACTTCAATCAGTTGAATTTTAATGACATACACATTACGTCACCCTTTGTATATGCTTTTACTTTAAGACAACTTTTGTCATCATCATGATCAAGAGATGTCTATTTAGATACATTTCGTTTCAACAATTTCTGTCGAATAAAAAAATTGTCTCATGCTTACAGCATGGGTCCATGCTTATAGCAATTTGAAAGGATCTACTAGTTACTCAGAAGCGTCCCCTTGCAGAGGGATACCAACGCCATGTACTCGTAATAGCTATAATGTCCTTTTAGAGGTGATTAACAAAGTTCTATGGAGCATAAGTTTATGACCGCTGCTCTCGTCATGTATAATATTTATATATATTTGTTTAATGTATTTAGTAATACAACTTCCTGAGTGCAGGTTGAAATAATTCGCTACAGAAATGTTTGTCACTTACCTTGACAATTAATTATACCGATTTTGTATTAATCATGTCATGTACATGTGGGAGTTGAAACTGAAAGTGAATTATAATGTTGACAGAGAGAGGAGGAATTAAGAATGGTAAATTTAGTTTGAAGTATCTGAGATGGAAAGAAACGGAGAGAGATGGTGAATGATTATGGCGCATGAAGAGATAGAAAATGAGGGAGGTTGTATTTCAGATAAATAATAAAAGAGACATATTATAACAATATATTAGCTAAGCAACTCTGCACACAATATTACCAAGTCCAGAAGATTAAATGGGGGTATGTTTTACCCCCGCCCCCATCCATTCCAACAGAGAGTAAGAGAATAAAGTTTGAAGGAGGGAGTTCGTTCGTGTCTCATCAGATGAAGATAGTTATGTAAAGTTCCTTAATTAAAGTTTAATTTAATTAAATTAAGTTCTTCCATCGCCCGATTGCTACAATGGCATTGTGTAATAGTTTTAGTGTAGGTTATTGAGTAAGTTTACCATGTGTATAACATGTCATGTACAATAACTAGCACCTCACCAGTTTTAAAAGGGGTAAACGAGAGGGGTAGCCTTGCCCCCTCCCCTCTTCCAACTCCTACACCGAATACCATACATTTGGACACCACCAGGTCTTGCCATTAGGGCTGGCTGAAAATGAAGGATCCAAACTAAATACTCTCTCATTCCTTGATGCAAACCAGAACTGACAAAATAATGAGCCTGGAGGATGAAGCAAACCCAGACTGATCCCTCTTTCATTTATCACGAGATGGAAAAAGAATTAGGGAGGAGGAGGAATACCAGTCGGGATTGGGTTGGGAGTGGATTGCGGGGAGGGGGAGGCCTCATATCGGAGGATGGTGTATTGGTTTCTACCTGGACAAAGAAAAAGAAATATGTGGTGGGCTATAAACTTTTCTCGATGTGTAATAAGGATAGGAACAATTCTACATGGAGTGGGAAGAAAATATTTCGGGAAAGTTTCTTGAAGGATAGAAAAAGAGGTAAAAAAGAAAGGAAAATATAATAATAACGATTCACTTTGAGTGATTGAGTGTGACAAGTAAAGGGGAGGGGTGAGGGAAGAGGTAAGGGGAGGGTGGTTTGTTGAAAGGAACACACAGACGTACATATTTGATAAATTCATCTTTACTCAAGTGTGTTATTTTTCTCAATGATATATTATATTTTCTTATAATCATAACACCTCAGTTTTTAAAAACGGTACTCATCGATTACTGTTATCCAGTGTTATAAATATGTGAAGGACATACAAATAAATGTCTGATATCACAAAATGATGTAAATAAATACAAAATAATTATCATGATTATTATACAAATGGAGTCATTCGTATAGAGGTTCATATTTTACATTATCATGATAATATGCATAAGGTCTTTAGTCCACCTCCCAGTAGATAAATGTTTTTTTTTAAATTTAATATAGCTTTAATGACATTAACCGTTTCCAACTAAGCGAAAAACTAAGATAATGTTCTATTAAACTATTGTTTATCTACATCTGTACATACTTGAACATCCGTATTTAAACATAACATACAGGTACGTGGTTTTCTTTACACCGCATCCCGCCAATTTAAGCGGGGACAAATAACAGCAAAAACCAAGATAAATAAAGACATGAAGTAAGCAGTATGATTTTTTAACCAGCATCCCGACCTTGGGGGGCTTTGCCACCGGAGCTTTACCCCTAAACCCACCTGATCAATCAGGTCGACTGTTCCCACAAAGATGAAGGGATACTTATTTCAAAACGACCATATTCCATTACCAACCTCTGTGACAAATGATTAGTAATCACCTGAGTAGAAGGGACCCTCTTCTCAATGTTTCTTTAACATTTTTTTTTTTTGGGGGGGGGGGGGGGGATGGAGTTGTTGGTCGTGGAAGAATGATGTAAAGAATTTTACAATACACTTCCACTTTTATTCCTTATATTGTTTTTAGATCTGAATATTCCCACATTTCAGACATGTTATTTCATATCAAAAGTCAGAGAAAGAAACTTTAAAAAACATAGCGAATTTGACGCCCAGTGAAAATCAAATGGCATCAAAAGTCAGACCAATTCACTTCAAACTACTCTAGAGGAAAAAGCAAACAAATCAATGAAGTAAACTGGTGAAAGTTTAAATAAAATCGGACAAAAAATAAGTAGTTAATCATACTTTTAAATAATGTAATCACTTAACGTACTGGCTCTTCAAATTGGCTGAATCTGTAATGTCTCTGTGATGTTGTGGCGGCTAACTTTCTTATTTGTTCCAACGCAGACAATTACTAAATGGCAATTTTTCAACAACAAAAATCCTACTCCGGAGGGTTTATTCTCTTAGGAGGACCACTTATAATATTTTGTTATGCTATCCATAATATTTGTTTAATAGTAGCCCCAAGAGAAGACGCACTTTAACCTACGAGAAAAACAGAAATTGATGACATTTCTGTACACAACAAACGGGCGAGTTATCCGCGACTACGCCACAATCCACAAAACAAACTGCAAATTTTAGATTCGCATAAAACATTCATAGCTTTTTTATTATTACATGTTCGATTCTTTTCAACTTTAGCCATATTGTTTATATTCTTACTTTTCTGCTCTGATACACATGAATGTAGTATAACGTTTGGATTTCCCTTTAATAAGTTGCAAAGTACATAATCGTTACAAATCAAAATCACATGTTCATAGAAGTATAAAGCCTTTCAAATCTTTAACAAACCTCTTGAAGTCTTAAAGTGCCTTTAATTTCCTGTCCGTAGTGTATCATTAATTTTATACTGCACCTCTGATAATCCTAACGATCTAATTTTTGGAAGTTAATCAATTAGTATCGGAAAGTTTGGGGCAACTTTTAAACGTTCATGGTTTGACCTCAATAAATTGAGCAACCCTGAAATCTATGACAAAAAGGCTGTCTTTTTTCCCATTCTGTTTGTTTTCTCCCCCCCCCCCCCACCTCTCTCCCTCTCTTTCTCTCTCTCTCTCTCTCTCTCTCTCTCTCTTTCTCTCTCTCTATCTCTCCCCCTCTCTCTCTCTCTCTCTTTCTCTCTCTCTCCCTCTCCCCCTCTCTCTCTCTCCCCCTCTCTCTCTCTTCCCTTTCTCTGCCTTCCTCATCCTCTTACATATTTTGATCAATTGAAGGAAGTCGACGTCCGTGCATTTCTTGAGAGTTTAATATCTACCATTGATAATCTTAATCCCACCTTTTAAGGCTATTTAAGGGTAAAGATGCTTTACTAGACTATGAAAGGTAAAACAAAAACAAAAATATGAGGGGGGAGGGTCGAATTTGTGTATTGACAGAAGCAGAGATTTGATGAAGTATAAACTGATCGACACCGAATATCAGAAGATTAGAATGTGCACTTTTCTGTGTGAACTGTTACACCGTGGCCGTGGTAACCTTGAAGTGGAAGGGTTGATTGGGGTGGGATTAAGGTACCTTCATTGTAATCTTAATCTTATAATGAGCATATTATTGAGCTGGTAAGACAATATAAGAGTAAGTGATGCGGCAATGCCTCTTCTGTTATCCTAAAGGTACCTTATTGATATGTGGTGCAAATTATATTCTTATTCGGTCTGACAGAGCGAGGGAAGATAAAGAGAGAAGAAAATATATATAATTAGAGACAGACGACAAACAGAGATATATATAGATAGCTGCAGATTATGTGTTAAATCTCTGAACTTTAACTACCGCTGGACTAAACTATGGATGTGTCAAAAAATCTCAATAATGTAACTAGTGCACAGTAGCCCGTTTGGAATAATTTCGTTCGACGCTTGTTATTTCGCCTTACAAGCTAAAAATTATCCAATAGATAATCAATTTTATGTTACGTTTTACAGAAGGCTTTGGGCAAACTATGATGATCAAATATCCTTCTAGACATGAATTGACAGCCAATCACTTAACGTTCAATGGCAATGCAATTACCACTTAGGTGCTGATATATCAAGGTAAGATTTTCAGGAGGGCGGAAGGTCTGTTTTCAGAATGCCAGACGAGTCTTCACACCTTTTTGCAAAAACTTATTACACATTTACTTTGAGATCTAACTTAGCGAAGGGGTGGAAGTGACCAGGGACCTTAGAATGAAACCTTGCCCGAAGCGCCCCGACAGAAATCCAGACAGACATCCCCAAGGTTTAATTCCGTGTCGTCAAAAAGAATTCGTCAAAAAAGCTAAATAGAGCGGAATTCAATGACATGATAGTGCGAGAAACAAGACGAAAACCTATCTGTACATAACCTTCATTAGAAGGTTATGCATGCAAAGGGACTTGAAAGAAGTTTTTCACGACGGCTCAGGTGAAATTAAATATTTTTACTAGAAGCAATTGGGATTTATGGCCAGCAACACAAGATTCGAGGCTTCACGCCTTGCATAAAAACAGACGGAAAGATAAATATTTTGTTCCATCTTCTTGTAAGAGCTTTATACCATATTCAAAGAACATAAAGAGGGATTTGCAGCCAATGTATTAATACGTTCAAACCTCGCAATTGGAAAGGAGAAAATGATTATCTTATACTTATACCACTTACCCCCAAATGTGAAAGTAAGGTATTATTTTGTCCAACATAATTGACCACGAGGAATGGGCCTCCAGAGTTTAGGATTTCGGATTTTGAAATGTGGGTGGTGTGTAAGTGGGGTAGGTGCCTGCGCGTGTGCATTTATGTGTCTAATGAGAGGGTGATATATGACCAGTTCTTATATTATTGATATATTATCTTTAAATGCTAAGCCTGCTATATAACGGCTGTATTGAATGGACGCTTTTCTTATCCACTTGTTTTCTTGAATTATTCAGTGGAAAAACACTTATTGGGGTTAAATAGATTAAGTTAAGAGGTAAAATTGGAAAATTGCTTGAATATCATCTTAACTACCCGTAAAATTGATTCTATAATTACAAAACCAACTAGAAACTATCAATAAATAACCATCATCTCTAGAGTATGCCCCGAAGGAGTGATGTACTTTGAAAGAAGAAGGACAATATTTAGCATGGGATGAAAAAGGATGACCATTAACGAAAAAATACAATGGCTTTACATTAAATCCTGAATCACGTTTAGCTTATTTTTCTAGTAATCCCGCACAGAAAACGCGACTGATAGCACCATGAAAACATCCTATTATATTCTCAAAATCCCTCAAGGGTACAGCCAAAAGTAAAAGCAAAAGAGGATTCAATAGAGGTGGAAAAGGAGAAGGAGATAGGTGGAGTGAAAAGGGCATCGAATCTGCATAATTGCAGCTGGCAAGGCCGCGATACAATTTTGTATATTTTACTTTTGCGTTTTGGATTGACGCTTGTTATGAGAGTTTGAAGGATACTGTGTTTTATCTGTTCGGCTGCAGATAAAAACGACAAGGCTTCAACTCAATGGGGCACGGTGTGCAAATCGTTACTTGTTTGTGCTGTCCGAAGGCGCAACAACATACAACAGAGGCATACGGCCAACAGGGACTACCTTTTGAAGTTGTGGCCGCGTACAGAATAATACGCGTGCACACACACACACACACCAAACACCCTCGCCCACTCAAATATAATTACATTCTACATTTTTCAATAATTGTGCATAAAATCTGAATGTATTAAATTATTTTATAAGCGGCCTTACGCTGCTTGTTATTGTGAAAAGAGTAATCGAGAAAAGGAAAGGTCTTAACTTGAAAAACCTTCCAATTACAAATCTTAAGTATTGGAATTTTACCTTAATATGAGAACAAAAATGTCTCTTGCATTCATGAACGAATTCTTGAAAAATATCAAGCTAATATGAATAATTATGCACTCTTATTTCAGCTAAGGAAAGTGGTTCGGTCTGGGTGTCATTTGGTGGGGTAATAAAGTCATTTACCTGGGATAAAATTGTTGGAAATTGTTACAAGAATTTCAAAGTTTTTAAAGTATTGTAAAGTGTCCAGTTCAGATTTGAAGCGATGTTTCCTTATTTTTACCCCATCCATCCTCGAGAGCAAGGTAATTTACTTATATAAAACATGATTATATCACACATTCATGAAAATAATAGTTCGTTTTCAATTAGAAACTTCATTATTTCGAAATTTAATTTTGTTTTTAAGATATTAACATGAGTGACTGAAATTAACTTTTTATGTGCATATATAAAATGCGTGTTTTTACGATCAACGTTGGTATGTTTTGCATTTTTGTTAATAATTTGTAGATATTGCATTCTAAATAGAATAATGTTGGCGATAATATGAAAATTAAGAAGGTTTAATATTATTTTGTTGTGAAAGATGCTATTCTCCAACTTCATATCCATCTAAGAATCTCAAAAGGGACCGTGGGATGACAAGTAGTGGAAAAAATCTAATCGATTTTTAATTCTACTGACTGACCTCCCGTTACAAAATGTTATCTCATGCTTCTCATCTCTTCCTCCCTTCTCACTTTGGATTCCTTAATTGTCGTGTCAGCTTCTTTTTTTAAAGGCCTGGCGACACGACGGTAGGATCATTTTTCTCGTCGAAATAAAGAAGATTAGACAATAAGCCTCCCTCAAGAATTGAACCAGCTCTGCCCAAAGCCCGCAATCAATATATTCGCATGGTTGCGTTATGCGAAACAAATCGCAAAGAGTGTAGCTAGGCTTACGAGTCAATAAACTTTCGATTGCTTTTACTAACTACTTTATCCTACTCTTTAGAAGAAAGATGAAAGGGTTTCACTCATCTACGAGTCGTTACTTCTTATAAAGTATTCAGATATGTCCCTGTGCCTTAATCCAATGGCTTAACAACAGTTTAGACGCAGTTGTTACGATTGTTACACTTCAATGCTGGGGCTTGGTATACTTCATTTAACTCTCATGGATGCTTGGTTAAGAGTAGGATTTGAGGATCATTGACTTTAGGGTCGACCATGTTTTTACTTAGAGGATACGCCATCTTGATCAATGATCGAAAATAATGTGTCTTCAAAGTACTATGTCCCATTTGAAGCCTACATCCAATAATTATGTAGAACTTTGCAGCAATTATGAATATGTCACGTATGTCCTATCTGTGAAATTTAAACGTTAACGGTGTCCATTTATTCAAATTATGCAAGAAAACTCGTTTACTTTCGTTTAATTTGTTAGATGAAAATCAGTTATATTTTACCGTCATTATACTTACAAAATGCATTAATCATCTTATCTCCACAAGTATGATCAACACAGCGTATGAGGGTTTTTTAAGGTTATGAAATTGAAATTAAATTGTTGCCAGTCATAAATTTGAATGTGATAGCCATTCAAAACCGTTCTTTGAAATGGGTGATGAAAAGCAATGTTACGTAACATAATATTATACCTAAGTTGTAATAGAATTCAGAAAGGTTGTATCAAAATAAAAATCGACAATTTATACGTCTAACCCAGCATATTAAATAAAGGTACCAACAATTTTCTGCTGTACAATTATCACTCATTGTACAAAGTGAAAGACGAGGCCCAAATCTCATAAAGAATAAGTACTATGCATGAAAATATCCAATTTAATCATTGTATTTAATATTTATAAGTCCAATGTAGTTTAAAACGGATATTCGTTTCGCTCACATGTAAAATAAAGGCTCAGACAAAATTTACACAGAACAGAAATATTATACATGAAGTGGACATATATTGGTTATTACAAAATAAAAGTCACATATTACTGTGACGTTCGTTTGGATATGGCTTGTTCCGTTACCTTGAGTTACATAATTTAACTGTCGTCATTCATATATCCAAAGAGATATTAACATAGATCTATTAATATTGCTTCAATATCATTATATGTATTTAAAAAACCTTCAATATCTATAATCTCTTTTTGGATAAATACTAAAATCAGGATATATATGTAAAAATGTTACATAGTTTTACGTCGTATGAAACCGATAAAGCTATTCAATATTGTGATGGTCACAACTTTTGTGTTTATCAACTATTTATTATCGAAAAAAGTGTTGACTGCCAAAGGCAAGTTAAAATTTGTTTTTGTTTAATGGAAAGGGAAAGATTTCCAGGTTATACCTTAGTTGAAAAGAGCTTTCATCGTCCCGATCTTTCCAAAAGGATAGCTCCTGACACATTCGATGGCTTTTAGGCGGGAAATACAGTGATAAAAAAAACTACTTCCACTTTTGGTTATTATCCCCTGGGGCCTTCTCAGCCACCCACGCCTGGGGCTCTGCTGATGTTTATTTTCTCGGTCTTCTCACGCTCAGTAAATGTGAGAAATTACCTTTTCCTCTTTATCTGGTATCATGTTCCCTCATACCTGTTGTTTCAGATGTTCTTGTGTGGTATCGGTTGGTTATCTAACGTTCAATATCTGGTCTTTTCGATGAATCGTCTGCAATTAAAGAAGAAGGGGAAATTCGACGCCCTCCTAATCTGCCTGTTTACGATATGTTTACATCAATGAATTCCAACATTTGTCAGTGTCATGCCTATACTGACTTTCTTTCTTTCATATGTTGTTCATTAGTTTGTGGTACCCTTTGCTTCCTTCTAATACTTCATGTAAAAAGCCATTTATATTTTATCTATAAGAAAATAATACAGCTATAGAAAATAAAATGAATTAGCGAGGCGGTATATACTCAAAGTAAAATACGCGGTTAAATTTTGTAAAATAAGAACTATGAAATACATTTTAAATTGCTGTTTAGTTTCCTAGAACTTTCATTACCTTACTTTCTTTATTAAATGTTTTATTTATATATTTACTTATTCATTTTTTTTTTTCATTTATCTAATACTCAATCATGTATTTAGTCACTTTGTTTATTAACGAATTCAGTTATATTATTATACTATTTCGCATTATTCTAGTAGTAAACGGATCTATTCGGCCTGTTCTGATGGTCAGTTTTTATATAGCAATAACTTAGTAAATGTATTCATTATATTGTTTATTTATTCACTCACTAGTTCATTTATTCGTTCACCCACCTATTTATTCATCTATGTATTTATTTAGTTGTATATCTATTTTATTTGTTGATTGATTCATTGATTCATTCCCTTATCTATCTATGTTTAGTATTTGTTATGAATATAACTATCATATAAAGGTTTATGTGCGAAATCAATGTAAATGATAACAACACACCACCATGTATCATTCTTATAAAGGGAATTAAAACAATATATAAAGAGATTAAATACAAGTGTTGGTATGTCGATATGAGAAATATAATTTCATTCAATATTCGAAAAATAGATATACAACAACAAAATCAATCGAAATATGTATGTAATCATCACCAAAGTAGGTGATCAGTTGCCGTTTAGTGATGATGTCATTATATGCGTTTAGATTACACCCTTTATAAAAATATAGGCACACATGTTTAATAAACTTTAGCTCATTTCAGTTTAACGGACGGAAAATGATTCTTAATATTTACATTCGTTAATTTAATTGTACATCAAAATTAATACAATTTATTCAAACACTGACATTCAATTGTAATTTCCTTTGACTTTCCTACAGGTTCTGCATGTTCTGTCGAAACCGTACCAGCTTTCATCGTACGAAGGTTATCAACTTCGACATTGTTCTTGACATTTCCCGATTCCAATACAGACTGTTCTGGGAGAAACTTCATGGTAATTATGCCTCCGTTCTTTTCCTATACTTTTTTCGCCATCACGTGACAAGCCTGAATATTTGTATTACTAATGCCTTCACAAATACAACCTTCTTGAAAGGTGACACCGGGCAAATAGACAAAGTTTTAGCTAACCTGTCTGGATGTATCAATACAATATATGTATTTGCTTGAGATGTGTAACAGTAAAATGCCAACTCGTCTCCCGGAGTTATCTTGAGTGTTTTTTCAAGACCCAAAGCTTTTATGCAAACTGGATCTTGTCATCACTTTTTTCCCTCTTTCTGTTTTTCTGTTTAAAGTTATTCATTATATTTGTCATGCAATTTTTTAAAAAATGTTTTTAATACATTTTACATTATTATATATGGTCTGCAACCACATGTATTGTTTTATTGTTGTTGTTTTTTTTTGTTTTTTTTTATACTTCGATAACTCATAGCAGTTTTCCGTTTCAATGTTCGTCTGCACATAACACTGATCAAATACATCTGTATTACTGTCGTGATAATGCATCCTTGATTTTAACTTTCTTCACTTATGAAACAAGTATTGATCGATAAAAGATCTACAAATCAGCAAATCAAACAAAGCATGCAATACATACACGGAGAGGGGAATTAATCGTCAAATACATTTCTAATAACAATGACATAAATTCCTAAACGAAAAAATGAATGACTGATAAGGGGGAAATGTTCTTTTACACTGCCCTTTAAATGACATATAAATTATAAGTGGGGATTATAACGGACTTTCAAGTATGGAGGACCGAATCACTTAATACTTACGTGATAACCAATGTTCTTGATCTACTTCTTCTCAATTTTTATTTCGTTTCAGAACCATGATGACTGAATTTTGTGGTGGAATTCTGGAGCCATGAGTTCACGTGACTTGGCATAACACTGATGAACTGTGGGACAGGCTTGCAGAAGACAAAGATGGCGTAGTAGCTATTGGTAAATTTAAAGCGGGTAAATGTTACCAGTAGAAATGAAAACTATTGAGATATACAAATTCGAGATTGTTTAGACCTACCTGGTTGTACCTTATGATTACGGTATGCAATTTAAAAAATAAAACACATAAAACAATAGCAACATGTACGTACACATGAACAGTGATCCTAGTGATATTATCCATCTGCCAAAAAGTAAGACCTACTTTAAGATAAGTTCACTTGTATAATAACGATATACCTAAATATTTTACTACGTATGAAGAAGAAGAATTTCAGCCAAAATTAATTTTAAAATGCAAAAGTATATTTACATGCTGAAGCTAGTTCGTTCTTTTGGATTTTTTTAATGATTATAGCGAATAAAAGAACCCTTTAAAACGGTTAATAAGCTGCATAAACATATCAGGAGGAAAAATGTTTCATTCGATGAAGTCATAAAATTCAACATTTCCGACAGCTAATTTAGAAATAAAAATAAAATATTAGAGGCCATGTGTAATCAATACAATTACATAAAAACGAGACTGCGTTATAGAATTTAGAAGACCAAAAAAAATGGCGCCAATTTGTAAAAAAATACACCAACTTTATCGGGGTCACGAGGGCTTAGTGTTTGTCGATCTATGATAACTGGTGACTGTCCCGTAACCTCCATTTTGTTTCTTAATGCAAGGATGACTTTGAAATACAATTATCAAACAAAATAAGTGTATAATTTATAGTGCATAAACACAATGAATACGATATATTTGTCAAGAAGAAAAGCCATTCCGTTACCAAAGCCCTCCCCTGGGACCTCCCGTGTGGGCCAATAAGGATTTTACTCCTTTTGCGCTTTCATTCTCAATTAATCGCCAGGTGATCACGTCGTTTTATAATTTGCTTTTATATTTGCGAAATGACCGCAGCTAAATTATCACGAAAACTGGTAGTGTGACAATACCTAAAGAAGATGGTCATCGGTTTCGCCTGGGGCGTGAGATATATGTGAAGAATGGGACGTTTTTATACCTTGACACTTCCAGTGATTCCTGATTATTTTACACCCTTGGCGTGTCAGAAAACAGAGTCACGTGATAATTACAACCAATAGTTGTTTCTCTGGCGTTAATAGATCCAGAGCATATAAGTTCCGTCCCTCACTCTATTTTACCTTATAACTGAAGGAATGCTTTTATGGTATATAGATCGTAATTATTCTGAGCCTTAATTCCCCCACTGGAAAATTAGAAAGCGTAATATTATATTAAAACATGTCTGCACTAGTTTGACCAGGAGGGATTAGACCTCCCTGCGTGGTCACTAATAGGTGGTTATCTCATCAAATCAGCTCTCAATTAACATAAGAAAAGGGGGATCACGGGGACCAACGGGTACCGCTTAGGCATTGTTTGCTATATAGAGGGCGAAAGTAGCTACTATTGGTGTAGTCCTGCTTTAATAATGAACAATAATAAAAGTGATAATAATAATGATAAGAAGAAGAAGAAGAAATAATCCTACGGAGAAGAAGCCGAACAAGAAGAAGAAAAAATGATAATAAGAAGAAAAAGAAATAATAATAATCAACATCATCATCATTAGGGTCGCCGAACAGTCCTCAAGCATCTTCAAAGGAGTGACATTCTCCATTAGGAACATAGATATTACTAGTATACTGTTGGTTTTAAAGGATGCAACCCCACCCTCACAAATAAACGTGCCGGGTCCTTATTGCACCAACCGCATAATAGTGCTCCAAAATATAATCGGCATTGATTTTCTGGGCAGCTCTCTTTTTTAATGATATCTTGCCAAAATGTCAGTTTTTACTGTTTATTTATTCATTTTTTCCCTCTCCCTCTCTTTCTCTCTCTTTTGGGGATTCGTGGATTTAGGATTAGTATGTCTGTTTGAGGTCGTCTCCCGCAGACAGCTGGGCGAGATTAAGAAAGCTTGTTGGAAGGATTAGGGTGAAATACGAGATATGAATACGTTTCCGGAGATTCGGCAAACCAGCGCTGAATTGTATCCTACCCAAAACAAAAGTCATGTCAAAATTGTTGTTAATAAATGGATGAAGGGGAAGGGAAGAAGTGGTATATTAAAAAGGAAATTGTATATTATTTTGATTTACCATGACTTAAGGCTGACATCAAAGTTAGTTATTTGGGGTTTGCTTAAAGGTAATAATTTTATTTTCAAAATTAGATGATCCTCATTTAAAAAAAAAGGTTGACCTGTGATTTGTGTATTATTCTTCAATGAATACTATCGGTCAGAATTGTATAGTTATGAAATGTGAAAGTCATTCAGATTCGAATAAACCTTATTCGTAGAATAAGAGATCCCATAATGTTTTATGTTATTACAAATCTCTTTTGTATAATTCATAGTTATATTTGTATAGCCATGATTTTAAATGTATTTTCTGTGAGACCATTCAAAGACCAAAAGCCCTGCCACGATCTTTTATACCATATACTTTGTGTATTTTTTATGTTCTAGAGCATTCATCTAGGTCACGATGTCAACATTACGATCAGAATTTGCAGTGATGTCCAAGTCGATGTGGAAGACCAAATCAACTTAATTATGACACAAATTTCTCAAGGTAGGTAGATATACATATGAAAGAGGGGCTAACAATGTTATCATTAGAGGCTGCGAAATGTGATAATAATGATATTTGCTGTATAATGATATCATTAGAAATAAAAACAAAAATATTCTGTCATATTCGATTATTAATCGTGTTGACCAGGGGCCACTTACATTAAACAGCTATAGTTGAGCGCAATTAGGTCCTACAAATAAACGCAAGACATATAATGCCTGGACTGGCCAAAAGACAACAACTAAGAAATAAACGAAATATTCCTTTTTTTTAAGAAACACAGAAATTTCCACGACGAATCGGTATTATACGCTACAGATTTGCCCCAGAAATGTTTAGTTTTACATTTGGTCATTTGATCACGATTCGCATACCTCAAACATTAAACCCTCGTCCCTTTAGCAAATTAAGGCCATAAAAAGGATTATCTAAAGAGCCATGGTAATGATAAGCGACCAAACTTGTACACTAAATATTATAAAGAGAGAAAAACCAGAAATTATTGGAAAAGATGAAGCAGCAATGACAATAATAATGATGATAATACTGATAATGATAATAGTGATGATGAAAAATCAAATATATAGGACATTTTCGCCTATACCTCTGTTATTTATACATTGTAGTTTATTTAGTTGTATATTACTTTAAAAATACATAATCACAGTTTTGAGGTGAAATGAAAGATACGAAATCGGGACAAACATGCACCGATTGATTTTGGAGGTGAAATATATCACCATTTTTTCGACCCTGGGTTCTCCTCTCTAATACATTCAAAACCGCAGACGATCACTCAATCGAGGTACACAGTCCCGTGTGTGATAAATTAAATCCGGAAATTGGAAATAGAGAAACGCGCAGCCCGTCGAATGAAACAAATTAATAGCGCGACTGCATAGTGCTTAATAGACACCAAAATGATAGAAGTGAGGACTATCAATGCTATTTGCACCATTTATGAGAGGAAATTAAATTGTAAATGAGATGCAATAGGCACCTATTCAGACAATAGTTCGTTGAAAGGCCCTGGCAATTGACGTAGGCAAATAATTTAGCCGTTGCGATGAAAGGCAATTTGAAAGATAATGAATACAAGCTCAGTTTTAGCATGGATGATGGGTGGTTGGTTCGGTTGTTGGTGAAAATAGCAATTTTAAAATGCAAATAGTTTGATATTGTGGCAATGATAAATCATCACCCTACTCGGGAGCGTGTTTACCTCTGGTTAGAAACAGAAGAAGTGTCCATAATAAAACCCAAATCAAATAAAATATCCTCTACAATGGTGAAATGAGATTATTCATATCACACTGAAATATACACTGTTGAAAATTACAGATTTACACGATTTTTAGTATATCTAACCTCGGGCATGTTAGGCTATCATCAGCCTTCAAATCAAAACTATCTATAAAAAAATTGTAATGCCTAATCGCATGGATTCACATGCTAAATTCCCTTGTCAGATATTATTCATGTTATTTTTAAAAGGACAACACGCATGACAAAAGGTGAGGTTACTTCAATGGCCCATTTTGATTGAGTAGAGTACTTCTGCGTTACTTTGTCCGAAATATTGTTATTAAGGAAGATTATTTTCAAAGAGTGTTGAATTATTGGCTTATGGTTTATCGTTCATATGAATTTTAGGTTTCGCCAATCGTATTTTAAATGAGTTCTCTTCGTATTTGTATTATTTTTTATGCCATTAATCCGTACTGCATGGATGGTTAACAAGATTGAAGTCTTCAGTCAAGGGTTCTCATTTCTCACTGTTTTTTTAATGTAAACATCATACCATTCACTAGAAATTTCACATTTTATGAAGAAAAGCCTTACTCCATAAAAGAGTTTAAAAATAATAAAGTTTTTACAAAAGTAAGGGAAGTTAAAATCGCATAATTACGGCAATTAAACGGTTATTGATGCAACAATGGGGCAGTGGTTAGATACATGGAAATAAGGGAATGAAATTAATTACTGATACTGCATGGAGAATATATTTGTGTACCTTACTATCACGTTATTTGTGTAACCTCCCCCCCCCCCCCCCCCAAAAAAAAAAAAAAAGTCGATGCAATGACACAGGTTAAATGTCTGCGTTTTATATACATTAAACGGGGTATACTATTATTCTTTCCACGATCTATTGATTCAACATTTCCCTAATCATGTTTTTTATGCAGATGAAATTCAAGCTGGATGATGTATCACCATGGTACCCATGATGCCCTCCTCGTTAACTCCATCGTCTTTCTTCGTCTTCTGCAAACGTCGGCGATAACTGACGACAAGAGTGAGTGATTAATTTAAAATTTAGTCAAAATTCCTAAGTGTATCCATTCCACAATAGTATAGGGAGAGTAATAGATTTTAGGAGTGGCCCTTAATAATAATAATAATTATACTTGGATTTATATCGGACCTTTTCCAAAGAATACAAGGCGCTGTCTCTTAGATTATGAACAATTTAAGAGAAGTTGTACAGGTATGTTTTCAGTGTGTAATATTATTACTAGGAGTGTACATTTTTAAGATGACAACATATAATCAGTAGACGCAAATTTGGGGTACAAAAAAATGAAACACAACTTCCTCGTTATGTACTCCTTCTTCCATTTATATAATATATATAGATATCTTTTAAAAGTCTTAGTGATATTTCATCCTTTGCTGTATATTGTATTGCAGCAGCTGCATTTCGAAAATGATAAGCATGTCCTTCATCAATGGACCTCTAATAACTTCCTCAATCCTTAGCACTTTCTCAATAATATACACCAATTTTATAACAAATGTAATATGCCCAAGATAAAAGAAAAATTGTGATCTTCCCATTTTAAATACTTTACTGGAAATGCACATGTTTCAAATAAGGTAAACTCTTTTACAAAATATCGATCATTCAATTTATTGATTCCTATACTGACATGAATTGCCTCTTTTAGTTTTGTCCTATTGTTTCAACATACACGACTTACATTTTACTGTCTCACATCATTTAAATATAATAGGTGCACATACGCATATCATTTTCAGCATTTATGAATACAAGAGTCTGCTACTGTATACCAGAACGCAAGGAGGTGCAAACTTTACCCCCGGCCGGCCTCGCAGGGTCCTCTTACGTTTCAGTACCGTTTATCACGTTATGGAGTTGTCACTTTTCTACAAATATCTGGGTAAGTATTTTTCCTATTTACATAGTCAACGAAAAGTTTATGATATGGCAATAAATATAGACGTAACCCTCTTTAAAATGCATCATGAAAGTGATTTTTAGGTGATGTTTCAGAAAATAAAGACAAAATCCCTCTAACATGGGTATTCTCTATCTCATTATTAACTAAAAGTGAAAATTATGACTGATATGAAATCTAATATTTCATGCAGAAAAACACATATTTTCTGAATTAAAAGACTTTTTTCGAGACTCTGCAATATCTGTTTCCATACAAGGATATATAAGGTATCAGAATAAATATTTCAACGTCGAACCAAATTTCTACATGAGCATCATATGGCAATTCGTAGAAAGTAAAGGAATATCATATTTTTCATTCTGATATGAATCAATTTCAATTATAATTAAGTAAAATGTTATATCGTTTCACTACATTGTTGCTTCACCACCAACAACTGACGAACCTACGAATAGGTTTCAATAAATTTCGTTTTCCCTGTAAATAAGGTCAAATGAAACAGTGTCATCAGATATAGATAACGGTGTCCGAAACGGCGTCTCAATTAACGGCAAGTGGTCATTGTTTCTGCCTACATAATTAATTTCATTTGGAGAGCGCCGCTGCACGCTAATCAGACGCGTGTAAATTGAAGCCTAATGTGTTGCATGGCTATACGCTTCATTAATTCTGACATGCGTGGTTCATTACCTCTATAGTGCAGAACGTGTCGACACGTTTAGGTATCAAAGCATAAGAGAGTTCGAGAAAAAAAAAGTGTTTTATGCTTTAAAATATGAAAAGGTGAAGTTCTTTATTTTTTATTTTTAAAGACACTCCATGAAAAGCCTTAGTTGTTTCACAAAAATTGATATGGAAGTTTGATCAAATCTAGCGAAAATAATATATTAGACTATTACTGCAAAATCAGATGTAAATAACTTCTCTAAATACAATTTTCTCTCTCTCTCTCTCTCTCTCTCTCTCTCTCTCTCTCGTTCTTCTTTTTTCCCTCTTTCTCTTACCCATTCTGTTTGATTCCTCCTTAAAGGTACTATGTCCTTTTTGCAGGCCAAAAAATGGAAAGGTAAAATTCCAACGGCATTTGAAAGATAATACTAATTAGAACATCCCTAACAAAAGGGGGGCTTGAAAATGTCTTTAAGTGGGAAAATAACGACTATTAGTTGTCAAATCGACTTAGGAGCTATAGAGCCAGTAAGTAATAGTCTGATTTTCAGACCATTGTACCGAATGGTCGTACGTTTTATGTTGCGCAAAGATTCAATCAGTTTAATTTTGGCCATTACAAGAAGTGGGTTATTGATGTAGACAAATGCTCATGTACCCTTTTCAGCTCATTTTATGTATGTTATTACCAAAGAAGAAAAAAGCCAGTCAGTCAGTCAATATTGTCTGACCATGAAGTCAAGCAAGTAAACAGGTTTCCTTGCATAATTTGGATATTAGGACAGTGCTAACGTTTAAATTTCACAGATAGGACATACATGACATATTCATAATTCTTGCAAAGTTCTACATAATTTGATGTTGGCTGCAAAAGGGACATAGTATCTTTAAACGGACTTGGTAACATCGATCAGATGAGAGAAAATGGTGCTAAGGAAGTGACTTCAATGCTAGATGTACAATTGAAGATAATCTGAAGTTTGAGTGAAAACAGACCATTATTATAATGATGGGAAAAACTGATCTGATCGATTCCTTAATTCTCCCAACTATAATTCTCCCAACAATTTAAAGGCAGACTTTACTACTTCAGCTAGCAGGGATTAGACCACCCAGCGAGCCAGCGAGGTCACTGTGACAGGTGGCTATCTCATTAACTCAGCTCTCATTTAACATAAGAAAAAGAGGATCATGGGGGACCAACAGGCACCGATTTGGGAAGTTTTCTATATAGAGGGAGCAAGTAGCTACAAGTAGGACAGTGTGCCTTTAATACATTTTAGGTGAATGTAAATCGTCACAAAGCAATGAATTGGCTCTATATACCATTCCAGACATTATGAAGTTGAAATATTGTATAAAGCCTGTCTTATCTCTTTTTCATGGAAAAACGGTTGGGAAAATTCAAAATGGTTTAGAGAATTTACTGTTTAGAGGGTGTCGCAAAGTGACACCTTCAAAGAAAACCATAAATATCTTTGTGAATTTGTTCTGGATTTGTATAAGTAACATTTCTTACAAAAATGACAAAGTTTTCTCATCAACCTTCAACAATGTTACCGAGTCATTTTAAGTTTCCCCTTGATTTCATCTTCTTTCTCAATATTCATCTTCAAATTATGCGTTTTCCTTTTCCTTTTCCTTTTTTTTTCTTCGAATTCGTACAGTCTTATGTATTTATACTGATTTCTGTACCTTTTAGTTCGGCAGCAGATCTATCGTTTAATTACTCAAGTCTCTTTTTCAATGAATTAAACTACCCTTCAAAAATCATGGAGATACTAAACCTATAACCTCAAAAAGAATTACCCTCTTAACCCCTGATGAGGATATCATGAAACCCGTTATGACACGGGGCCAAAACGTTGCCGACAGCTTCTCCAATTGTTACCGACAAAATGAGAACACGGGCCATAGTTTTAGTCCTTTTCTATATTCCTGTTTTCTCCCCCGTCTTAATATTCCGTCCATTGTGCGAGATACATTGCAATTCATCACGCTAAAAATCGCCGGCTCACTTACAATTGTGTCCCGGGGCGATGGGGGCGATGGGGCGACGCACGCCAGCAATGTTGGTAGATATTCGTCATTCTACATGCCCTGTCACGCGCAACCAAGATATGAAAATGTTCACTGTCATGTCCTATTTATCCCTTCTTGGAATTGGT
This sequence comes from Strongylocentrotus droebachiensis, assembly GCA_035222895.1. NCBI lineage: Eukaryota > Metazoa > Echinodermata > Echinoidea > Camarodonta > Strongylocentrotidae > Strongylocentrotus > Strongylocentrotus droebachiensis. Next base: position 28,143 of record JAVYIG010003630.1, read on the forward strand.
TCTCTTTCCTAATTTCCACCCGCTGCAAGTCTACAATGTCTCCTTTATACATCTTATTTCTGTAAATCTGTCTTCCCTTCTCTTTTCGACGATATTCCCTCTTTAGCTCTATATCCTTCAAGCATGTTGATCCTCAATTCTTGATATCTTTCAATATAATTTAAGATCTAGGCCACAATATACGTTCAGGTGTTCTATGTTGTTTTCGTGCTTCTTTGGTACAAGATTTGCTAGCTGCTCCTTTAACTTCCTTGTTTCCATATCCGACAAAATAAGAATCCACGTATACGTATGGGGTGTTTCAAAACATGCTAACAGAAATTGATTGGCAATATTTTCCATCCTTGGTAAATTTGTTGGTAGGTAATTTATTAATATCCCCTAAACTCCGTGTGAAATTCAGAAGGATATCACGTCATAACTACAGATTTATGCTCATATTCTAAAATTGATTTTTTTTTTTTTTGTAAAGTTTACCAAGAGAGCACGTTGAGTAGCATTGGTGCACTTTAATCGTATACCACTCTCTTCCGCATTCCCCTTTACATTGAAGTCGTTCTATCTCAAAATTCGTTGATAAGCTTACTTCTGACACATTTTAGATTCGTAAGTCGTTTGTAGAATTCGTGACAATATATTTAAGATATCGTTTAAGAATAAAAAATCAAATTGAAATCATTCCAAGAAGGTTTTTGAAGTAAATGATGAGTTATCTACTTCTTCTTACTCGCTCATATTTTATTCAGTATGACTAGCAATCTACTGATTCTGTATGAAATAAAAAGCATCATTTCGAAAGAAAATTATTTTTCAATCACTTATTTTAATGTATGCAACAAACAGTAAATTGATTTTATAATATCCATTGTCAGGAGATCCATGAATATTGCTTGACATGCCTTTAGATTTCACCACAACGATTTTTTGGATTTAAAAGGTCACTATACCACTATAAAATAAATACTAAAAACATTAAGTTACCTGTGTGTAAATAACATCCATCTTCATTCTCAACCCATTTTATATCAAGAATTGAATTTTCTCTTTCTTTCTTTTTGTGTATTTGGTTTTTGTATTGATTTTTCCTATCCTCCGTTTATATTGGTATATCTCCCACTATCGCACGCTGCTGTGGATGTGCTACTGCCTAGAACTCTCGAAATACCCCTTACATTCTCAATTCTCCTCTTTCGTTATCTCTCTCTCTCTCTCTCTCTCTCTCTCTCTTCTTATTTCCTCCTTTCTTAACCAATACTTTACTGCTTCAAATATCTTATTCTGCTCCCCGCCCCACTCTTTGTCTGTCATGTATCCATCTATTTTTTTTTCTTTCTCTTTTTCACTCTCAGTTTCATTACTTTCCTTCCTCTTTATTTTTTATCAATATTTCTTTCATCTCTCTACACCCCCCCCCCCCTCCACACTCTCTTCTCTCTCTCTCTCTCTCTCTCTCTCTCTCTCTCTCTCTTTTTCTCCCATCTCCAATCTCTCTCTTACTTGCTGTATCTCCCAATCGCATCTGCCATCTCCTCCATCAGAAATCATCTGCTCTCCATGCGGAGGGGCCAGGGGGGTAAGACGGTTACCCCTTCGTTCTCTCCAAACACAGAGGTTCCTGGACCACATCCGATACTTCCTGTCTTAGCAGGTGATTCCATCTTGCTTCCACGGCTTGAGAAGATCACCAGCAGAAAGGAAAGACGGGGGACTTATTAATGAATGATTGAGGAGAAAGGAATGCATAATTGACTTTCTATTTTATTCTCTTTTTTTATTTACTTTTTTTTTGTTTCCTTCGCCTCTTGGGGACTCCTTTGAATGGACTTTAGGTTTTCGTTTCTCAACAAAAGTTATTTTTTCTTGTTTCTTCTTTTTTCTTTTGGCTCTTTTTTTATTTACTTTGTTGTTTCCTTCGCCTCTTGGCGACTCCTTTGAATAGACTTTAGATATCTCATTTCTCAACAAAAGTTTTTTTTTTCTTGTTTCTTCTTCTTTCGTTTGGTTTATTATATATGTTAATATTCTAAATTCTCTATTCTTTTCACCTCTCTTCCCTTGATATTTTTTCTATATATTTTGTTCCTACCTTTTTAGTATCTAGATTCTTCTCCCAGTCTTATCATTATGAATAATCATCAAGATCATTAATGTTACTCTTATCATCTCCATCATTGTCTTTATGATGACTAGTTTATTGCATTTTTGACATAAGGATTTCCTATTTCAATTTGGATGTGATTTAAGATGTCATCTCCCAGCTTCTTCTTTTTTTCTTTTCCCATCGCTCCATTGCATCCCTTTGCTTGGAAAAGGAAAAGAATGAACATGGAATAATGGAAAATTTACTTTTACACACATTGTAAACACATACCCTATGCATCCGTTATTATAATGTTATGCATTAACAGTTGATCCAAGTATTAGTTTGGATATGTAAAAGAAATGTGTATATCTTAGAAAACTTTATACATTTGAAAACCATTTAATTTTCACGTCTTGTTTTCAATGTCATAGCTGAATTTTAAGTATTACACATGTACATGTACGTATGGGTAGTTAAAATAGTGTAGTAAATCTAACTACATAATTCTTGAATATACGACAAGAACCATTTTCATTCCAACTCTGGATTCTATACATATCAACTTATTTATTTCAAAAGCTCTTATTTTATTTGAAATCCACGGACTAAGGTTAACGGGAAGCTAGTACCAAAATGGAAATATCAATTAACAAATACAAAAACATAATAGATAACGAATACTGTAATAAGTGGCCGTAAAGAGTAAGGAATATTTTTTTTATTTCATAATAACTACTAACTATTTGGACATTTGGATATTAACATTAACTTCAATGAATGATGAATATAACAACTTGATTCTATATTCATTTTGAAGGCCGTTACTCTACCGAACTGAACATAAAGGATTTCCATAACATTATTTTTTTTATTTTTGTGTTGATGTTCCTCCTAACATTTACTGTATGATAATTCCATTTGTCGGTTATTGCCTGGTTTCGTATGACTCCAAATACCTTTTACATTTTTCTTTTCTTATCTTTTCCTTATTTTTTTAAATATTTTTCGTTCCTAAATGTCAATAAATAACATGAACGTATTAGACTTTAAAGGTGACGCGCTTTCCAGGGTAGATAGACAGGAATAAAACTTGTTGAAAGGTCAAAGTACACAAATACATTTACAGTTAGTAGAAAGCTATCGATTTATCTAGGAGGAAAAATGTATATCAGGTGCGGCCACCTTAAAGTGGCTTAATTCGCAGTAAGAACAAAAATAAGGGAATTCCCTTGCGAGCACCTAAAAGCGTTCGAGAACGCTCTCTAACCTGGTTGCATTTAACATCATTATCTCAATAAAGATGAACTCCCCAGGTTCATGTAATATTCATAACTCTGGCCGACTCCACACAGATTTTCGCTATACCCCTTCCCCAATTCCCGAGGTCTTTTGATGAGCGCATTCAACGCACGTCTTAATCCTCAGACTGTCAGCGTATGTCAAATTTTCTAAACCCTTGACAAAAAGAAAAGTAGAGGGGATAGTAAACCGTCTTGGGGAAAACGGAAGATGGATGTGTGTTTTTGTAATGTGTAATACGCACCACTCTCTAAAACAACGGTAACAAAAATACATGAGCGTCCAAGAAAGGACGGTTTAGAACATACGCCGGTTTGGTGTGACAGCTTTTTGAGCGGGAGAAAAAGTGTTGGGAGAGGATTGAGTAGAAAATAGATTTTTATCATCCCATACAATCTCGACGCTCGCCATTTACAGCCCATTGTGGCGTTAAAAACGCCGCTTCTGTCGCGGGGTATATTGTCTCGCGTCGAGATTGATAGCACATTGTTGTGTGTATGAACATTTGCGAGCGGGGCGGGAATTTCTCTTTCTATTTCTCTTCCTTTCAACATCCCTTCTCTCTCTCTCTCTCTCTCTCTCTCTTTCTCTTCCTTTCAACATCCTTTCTTTTCTCTCTCTCTCTCTTTCTCTTTCTCTTCCTTTCAACATCCTTTCCCTCTCTCTCTCTCTCTTCTATTTCTCTTCCTTTCAACATCCCTTTTCTCTCTCTCTCTCTCTCTCTCTCTTTCTCTCTTCCTTTCAACATCCTTTCTTTTTTCTCTCTCTCTCTTTCTCTTTCTCTCTTCCTCTCTCTTTCTCTCTCTCTTTCTCTTCCTTTCAACATCCTTTCTTTTCTCTCTCTCTCTCTCTAGTGATATCTCTCTTTCTCTTTCTCTTCCTTTCAACATCCTTTCTCTCTCTCTCTCTCTCTCTCTTTCTCTTTCTCTTCCTTTCAACATCCCTTTCTCTCTCTCTCTCTCTCTCTCTTTTTTTCTATTTCTCTTCCTTTCAACATCCCTTTTTTTTTCTCTCTCTCTCTCTCTCTCTTTCTCTTCCTTTCAACATCCTTTCTCTCTCTCTCTCTCTCTCTCTCTCTCTTTCTCTTTCTCTTCCTTTCAACATCCTTTCCCTCTCTCTCTCTCTCTCTCTCTCTCTCTCTTCCTTTCAACATCCTTTCTTTTTTCTCTCTCTCTCTTTCTCTTTCTCTTCCTTTCAACATCCTTTCCCTCTCTCTCTCTCTTTTCTATTTCTCTTCCTTTCAACATCCCTATTCTGCCTCTCTCTCTCTCTCTCTTTCTCTCGCTCTCTCTCTCATTTTCCTCTGCTCTCCTCTCCTACCCCTTCTCCTTCCTTGGACAGTGAGTTGCATAGAGTACATGATAATGGTATTCATAGCGGATATGTGTATGCCTGGTCCTAGGGCAGAGTTTCCTCTCAAAGCATCCATTATATTTTGCTCGGATACGATCTTTAGGCTATCACTGAAATAAGTGTCGCCATTGATTAATTACATATATTCAAAGTGTTGTATTCACAGATTTTGCGAAATTAAAGGCGTGCATCCGTCTAAATTAATTGTGATTGATTTCAACAAAGTATATGTAACAATATTGACTGCAGTGACAAATATTTAAATAGTTCGTGTTTTTGGAGCTAGAAGGACATTGAAACATATACTTGAAGGTATCCCGTAACTTTGTCTCAGATTCTGAAACAAAATCCTGGATTTAGCTCATGCTGCAATGATAATTATAAACCTTTAGGTCAGTCAGGAACCCCATGACTTTTACAAGCCGATCGCCTGTCCGAGTATCAAAATACCTATGATTGGAAATCGTAACTAAATGTTTGCGTTTTCCTAAATGTTTTCATAACGAAACAGTCTATTGGGGAAAATAAGTATGGTAAAATCGGTCACTCAAAGAATTTTCCATTTTTGAGGCACTTCTTGATCATTTTGAAGCGCAATTTGTTTAGGGCTTCAATATTACACTATATCACAGACACTGATAACACGTAGGGCCTTGTATCTCATATTTAACATTGTCAAACGATGCCTTTAAAGTCCTACAATATGCAGTGATCGTTGTTGCGGTTGAAATCGAGTCTAAAGTTATAAAACTGTAAATAATAAGCTCTTTACGTTGTATAGCTCCCTCTCAAGCTCAAGATATAAATCAAGCTATAAAACAATGTTTCTTGACTAAAATCTACCGATTAGTTTTTCCCGTTCGGAAATTATATATCACAACTACATATTCTGAGATTTCCATGGTCGCAGCTACCATTGTACGACCGTAGGCGCTATTTGAAATTCATCAAAATTTACCGGGAGCACCGGTCAATTTTTATATTCAATTTTTCTCGAAAGCAGAAGTAGTTTAGGGGCTAAATTTTCTAGTGCTTATAATACATCCACAGGGACATCCAAATATATCAACATTTTAAAGAATCATTATCCACCCAATTTTCAAAATTTCCCAAAACTTTGTTTTACCTTTAAGTGCATAGTTAACACCCTTTTTTGCTTCAACCAGAATTTTTTTAGAATGATCAACATATTTGACAGGGGATCGTAGCATTACAATGTAATATAGACACGGTTTGAACATTTTTACTCGAGATGCTAAGGTTGTTGGATCGAGCCATGACACGGTACTTATGTCCTTAATTTGGCAAGAAATCAATCTATATTTTGACCTAGGCGAATCAAATGGGTACTTGGTAATAAGCCTGACATGACATGTGCCACCGTGTTGTGGAGAAAAGCGCTAAAATAAGAAAAAACGTTGTTATTATGAACTCAATGAAAACAATTCCGGAAACGGCAATAAGATAGACGAATAAAAGTAAAAGAAAACAGCACACGTATATTCATTAGTACAAAATTCGCTATGGCAATGAATTGAAATGTATTGAATGAAATATATCGAGGAGATGAGATATATTATATCGTAAGGTGAATTAGAGAGCAAAGGTATGCTGATCGAGCTACCCCCCCCCCCCCCCTCCTCGCCTTTAATTTTGGGTACTTGTATCCTTTTGCGTAGTTAATGTGATATTTAACGAAAGTATTCATCACGTACATGGAGAGATGTTAGTAAAATGAATGCTTAATAATAAAAAAAGCTTGCATTAACAAAGTACTTCGTTTACGTTATACCATTTCTCATATTTTATGTCATCACAGATCGCTGATGTCGGGCTCTTCATTTACTGCTGAGTTGCGGGATGGATCACGGAAGACGGCTGGAACGGTATACACGACGCATCGCATGGAGGCCAACGTGAAAACAAAATGTGTACCGTTTATCTTTAGTATGTCTTATCATTACGACGACTAAGGAACTGCGTATTTGTATTCCATTTCTTCCTTCTCCTTATGATTGTTTATATGGCGATATAAATTCCGTTTATTTAATATCCATGAATTGAATTTGTATTATATATTCTGCAAAACAAATGCCAACGTACATTGTATATGGTAAAAAGAAACTGAAGGCATAGAAAATACTTTTTAGGGTTGTTGCAAAAAAAAAGTTTTGTTCGGGAAAAAGTCTCTTATGTAATATTGAAAATCTTGCCCTGAAATGACAGAAGACGGATTTTTCAAAAATACACAAATAGAAAACACCTTTCATATTTTCATATTGTATGTTTGGTTCTATACATAAAGAATCCTAAAATTCGATAAGAGGTAATACACATGTGGGTGAAAACTGAATTAATTAGCTTGTGTGATTACATTTGGAGTTATTTTGGAATTTGCGAAATTTATGAGTTGGAATAAAAACAGTTTCTGAAGGGTGACGAACACCATAGTTTGGCGGAGGATCAGTCCAATGCCTCTTCGGCAAATGATCGAACGCTCAAGATTTAATATCTTCCTACTTTACGATCTCTCTCTCTCTCTCTCTTCCTATCTAGATATCTATCAAGTTCTTTAATCCATCTCTTCTTTCTTTCTCTGTCTTCCTCCCTTTCTTCTCTATTTTTGTACTCTCTCTCACTCTCTCTTTCTATCCCTCTCTCTCTCTTTCTGCATATATATCAAACTCTTTAATCCATCTCTTCTTTCTTTCTCTTTCTTCCTACCTTTCTTCTTTATTTGTGTTCTCTCTCTCTCTCTCTCGCTCTCTCTCGCTCTCTCTTCTCGCTCTCTCAATTGCTACCCACTTGGTCATGTCAGTTATTCTCTCAGTGACACGCACACACACATCCTCTGAATAGATTTTGAAGCTAAATGGCAATCCAACCCCTGTAAAAACTTCTTTGAATAAATGCGGAAAAATCTGATAAACAAAATGGCGAAAGTTTGAAATGAATCGGACCAAAATTAGAAAGTGAAATATGTTTGAATTACGAGATCACTATAAAGTCTATGAGAAACTCAAATTGGCAAAGTGGATCGTGACGAAGTGGCAAATAATTTTCTCAATTGTCGTGAACAAAAATACTATTAATTTCTGATTTTCTCCTAGGTTCTCCTAGTGCCTTCAGCCTTGGGTCACTACAACAGATATAATTATGAAAAGTATAAGCAGGTCCTCTAAAAAGAAAAGTCCTTCCCGAGACATTCATTTTAGTCATTTTGTGTGTCGGACCAAAAGAAAAAGTTTCCGGCACTACATGACAGTGAAAATAGTGATTCCGCCAATTTGAAGTGCCCATACGAATAGTGATTACAACTTTTAATAATTATATGTCAGATTTCGTTCAGACTTTCACCAGTCTGCTTCTCGGATTATTATGCTAACTTTCAGAGTTGTTTTTCTGTTAGGTTTGGGTTTCCCTTTAACGTCAGAGTTGTATTTATTGCGATCCCAAATCAGATATGAGGTACCGAAATATAAATTCTATACATAGAATTGTAATAAACAAGAAGTGCCGAAATACTTCAATTCTGTTGTAGATAATGAAACAATATTACTTTTTTGGTCGCATCGAACACCGGTGTTCATTTACTGGTGACGATGAAGGAAATGTGACTTCAAGAAATGCAGGTCCAATTGACGGTTGTTATTTTGTGATATCGACACAAATGTGATTCTTTTTTTCCCTCTTTTCTTCAAAGAAAAAGTGTATAATTTGTAGTAAATAAAATGCACAGTAAATAATGAATAAGACATAATGTAGAGTCTGTGACAAACAAATCATAATGGCATTCAGCGATGTTAGCCCGTCTTATATAGGTGTCATTTGAGTTCTTTGGTGTTCTCTTTCTTCTTTCTTCTTCTTCTTCTTCTTCTTCTTCTTCTTCTTCTTGCTTTCTTTAGAACACAATAATAAATGGAGCAATGAAATAAATGGGGAATACGAGGCGAGCTACCGTGAGTACTGAGGCGCTGCAGTCTGTGCAGATTACTAATGTAGATAATGATGATACTGACGAAAGTGATAATGCTGTTGACGATGATGGTGATTACGGTAATGATTATGGTGATGATGATGATAATGATGATGATGATGATGATGATTATGATGATGATGATGATGATAATGATGATGATGACTATGATGATGTTGATGATGATTCTCACGATAGTAATTATAATGATGAATATTATGATGATAAGGAGGTAGGGAATAATAATTATGATAAATACAAAGCTGTTATTTCTCAGATAAAATACATCAATAACTAATAATAACAACACGATAAAGTATACTCTTTGGCATATCTTAGATTTTTACTAAATCGTCTTCAAAGAGCAAACGTGTTCATTAAACTTGGACAATTGAGAAGGAGTCGTATCTTCCATTAGAGTTTAGATTTTAAAAGATGCTTTCCTAATTATTATTTAAATACATGGGTGTTTTCGAGGAGATGCTCACCTAATGTTGAATAGGGAAAGCAACGATAAGCAGAATAAAATAAAATCCAACAACCACCAAAAAAAGAAGGAGCGTGAATAATTTTTGTCCATGAAGTCACCTGCAACTCGATTGTCATTGCTGCAAACAGTTTTGACTTCATGAAGATGGGAATGATTGATATAACGGTCTCTTGAAGGGGGTGATTACAAAAACTATGATGAATTATGACATTATTAAGCTTAAGGAGAAAGACGCGGCGCAATTCCATAGGTTGAGGAGACGAATAATATAGTTAGGAAGACAGAGCACCATGTCATCAATAATGATAGTAGCCTGTAATAACATATCTTTCCTTAGTTTTGATGATGGATGTCCTAATGAGCTAGAAAAGAGAATCATAATCTTTCCAGACCGTCATTTCTCGAAAATGGCAGGATTTCTCATAAGACAAAAAGCGATTATGAATTTCGTATGAAAACCATGAACACAAATCTTCGACAAGATAAAAAAAAAAAAACGCCGGCAAAAACATTATATTTTTTCCTTTTATTTTCCCAAGTTATGCTAATGATCATTAAGGGTTTTTCCTGTTTAATCTCCTCACCTGATTAGAGTTATGAAACCTGTCATGTAATCCCCTAAATATGCAAATGGTCTCCGCCGCCTGATTACAAAATGAAAGCAAAATCCCTCTCTTATGTCTTTTTGATCCCGGCACTCTTCACCCAATCCCCATATTCCCCCTCCAGTTTTTTCCTCCCTTTTCTCTTTGCACACTCGTTGTGTCGTCCATATGAGTAAATATTGATATATATGTACATAATAGGAAATAACGTATACAATATAGCTATGGCAAATCTCGTGGAAATAAATACATTGCAAAAGAAAAGGAGAAAATGTATAAATCTATTCGAATAATTCGCTTTTTCTGTGCACTCTCTCTCTCTCTCTCTCTCTCTTCCTCTCTATCCACTCACACACAAACATACACACCCACAGACAGTTAGAAGCATACCTTATTACATTCTCTCCTCTTTCTCTTCTGTAATAGTCTATTAATGGACTTTTTAGTTCCCTATATATACCGCTCCCCCTCTTTCTTCTGTATTTCTACTGCTACTACTACTACTACTACTACTACTACTACTACTACTACTTCCACTACTACTATTACTACTACTACTACTACTACTACAACAACTACTGCTACTGCTTCCTCTAATTACAAATATACTATACTTATATTAATACTACTACTAATACTACCTTTACTACCACCTCTATTTTTATTTTGTTCTAGCATTGTCTACATGCTTCTTCCTACTTTCTCTATATTTATTTTACTTAATAAACTGGGAGGGGGTAGTTGTCATCATCTTCTTCATCATTTATTCCATCTTGATAGGAGAGAATAATCGCATCTCCCATATACAATGCATGCATTCTCACAGAAACGACCCAAGTAAACCTAAAACAAACTATTACATGTCACTCAAAGTCCCTGCAAAATGTCTCCAAAATTATGACGGCATTTTAAAGGCTTTGCGAACATTCTCTCCCACCATCGCAAGCCCACATCCAGCCGAAGTCCCCGGCATCCCCAGCCGCCTAAATACTGCTTTATTAGCATCAACGCGCTACCCTAACGAGTAATGCACCGAGGATATGCATGATAATGAAAAATGAATTATGAATCGCGTCTCTGATTTTGTTACAGGGATGAAGCCAGAAGAAGAGGGAGACGGAGAACTAGAGACGCGATACATAAATCAGGCTCTGACTGTGGAGAAAAGAGATAGATTCCTTCCTTCCATAAAATGGCTGTATAGATAGAGCAAGAGCAGTAAATGATGAATCGAGAATGAGCGGGGATATAGATGGTAATGTAAGGAGCACCTATGAAACCCCGCAGGAAAAAGAGCGCATTATTCGATTTCTCGCTAATCCCTCGTTCGGCATGCAGCTCGGATTATGCCGCACCGTGTACCCCCGCTTGCTCCACTGAATTGCCATTTGGAGATGCAGAGTAAGCTAGATGCCTTAATCCCTCCACAAATCCTGGTTATGAATATAATTAGGGAACAGTAGCTATAGCATCCAGCCAACGAACAGGCAAACGAATCAGCGAGTGAAACTGTTTGCTAACTTCTCCCTCATTTTTCTCTCCTTTTTCCCCCCTTAACCCGATATACGCGGATGCATATCAATGTCTTTTCCTTTAGTATACAGTCAGCTCGTATTATAATGTACCTGTTTCTTTTAGGAGGAGAGGGGGTACAAATTGAATGAAGAATATTTTTCGATGTCATAAGGTTTCTATTTTTCTGTTGCGAAAAAAGAAATCAATTTTGATTATTTCTCTCTGACAAGGTATGGATACGATGAAACGGCTGAATAATCTAAAATTCATTTTACGACGCGACTATGATTTTTTCTGTCGTTAATGACTACAGACCACCGGTCAATAACCCCTGTCCTGTCATGCTAGGCAAAGGTGACTCGGTGATATTGATGATATATTAATATAACCACCTTGTATACATACAAACATACACCCATACACACATACGTACATACATACATATCGCCAGATTTGAGTGAAACGGTGAACATAGTTGAAAACGTAAGTATCACCATGGAATCACGCGCTAACAATGACCGAACATAACCTAAAGGGAACAGAAACTTTAAAACCAAATTAGAAGATTGTTTTCATGAGCTTCTCTGAATAATGAGGACAAGATTATTGCTATCATCATAAAATAAAGGATATTTAGTAGAGAAATTGTCATGTTTGACATATTTTGTACTTTAATGGGTCTGCAATTATTGTTGAGAATGGTGATTTTTTAGCATTTTTCAGTACTGCAACTTTTTTAAAGACCATTAAAGCAGACAGGAATAAAAATTAGGCCATCTTACATTTTGATAATTGGGAAAAGATTGGTCCAATGAGCATTGAAGGCAGCAAATAAAACATCACAATATGTCACTTCCCTACCATGATCGATGGGCATCATTTTCAATCAATACAATTATAATAATAATAATACATTATTTTATAGAGCGCAGAAACTATCCAAAATAACTGCTCTACAAGAGCTCCTGATTTGATTAGATCATGGTCGCTTAGATTTACAGTTAATTGAAAAGATGTGCTTTCATTTTTAATTTAAAGATATTCACAGATGGTGATTTCCAACAAAGTATCCCGGGTAACTGCGCAAGTTGCGATTGTGTTGATTAAGTTTGAAATTTAACAGTTCTTTCAAGTGCTGTATATACAATCAGCAATGTATATTTCTTAAAATTGAGGTGATCCGTGTGATAAATAAAAGGCTTTTTTTCATTACGTGAGGGATATTAATTGATTCGAGGAAAATCTGAGGTTGTACGCCCCTGCATGCCCTCGAGGAAATGCGTATATTCTCCATTATTTTCAGAAAATGCATATCAACATACAATGGATATCTTGCACAATCATCTTTGAAAGCTTACATTTCCCTAACGTTCTGTTCACATGTGGTACTAACAATTTCCCCGTGTTTCCAAAATTTGCCACAAATGGACTTTAACAATTTTCAAAGCAATGCAGTTATAACATGAAAGCATATTGCATCTACTTTATGAAAAACAACTCACAGTTTTCTCACGATTGTCGTTTGTTTTAGAGTTTCGTTTTTTTTCTGGGACAACTGTATATAAGTTTAACGGTTTATTTTCTGATCAATACTGTCGTGTATTTATACCTCGCTTATTTTGCTTTTTTTAAACTTTTTATTAACACCTCCTTCTATTGAGAAAACACATTAGTGAAAGGAGGGAAAAAACAATAAAACAATACCAGACAGTGTATTCATCACTCGGCTGTCTGCGGTTGAAAATGAACCGATTGTATTTAGAGAAACCACCAATATTTTCTTCGCTTTGATTACAAGAGAGTAATATAATGAGGTAATCAGTAGGAATGATTAATGTAAGAACTGGAGAAAAGGTGGGCCCAATTCCTATTCCGGAAAAGCCGTTTTCATTTTGAGGCAAAGCTATGAATTATTCTCTGTTATCATTATTAAGGGGAAATATTGAATACTTGAAAACATACACCTGAAAGTAGCAGAACATTCTATGGTGATGTTAGAAATTAATTCGGTTGAATATGACATGGAGCTTTTACAAAAAAAAGATAATATCATAGACTTTGAAATGTTCACGAAGAGGCCATAAAACTATTCATTTAAAGATACTATAATGTACCCCCCCCCCCCCATGCCCAATACCATAATACACAATTAAAACACCATTAGTTTTTCACTATAATATTCGCTACCCCCAAGTGGCCATTTTAAACCCCAAAAGGCACCTGAGTAATCTCTCTCTCCCTCTCTCTTTCTCTCTCAATCTCTCCCTCTCTCTCCCTTTCTCTCTCTCTTTCTCTCTCTCTCCTCTCCTCTTATCTTCTCTCTCTCTCTCTCCCTCTCTCTCTATTTCTCTTTTACTGAGATTAAAAAGGATTCTTAGATAATAACAAACTTGTTTAAACAGAAAGGGGGGAGAAATTATTGTTAATCGAGGTGCCTTTTCTGCCACCGAGTATAATTATTTCCATTTGAGACACATTGGATGATGTTTATTTAAAATATCGCACTAATTGGATTTTGTTTTTCTTCTTTAAATTAAGGGTTAACAAATTAATGATCTACATAATCTAGGAATAATCTCCGTGTTATTCTGTATGAGGAACTAATTATATGTTCTTGTTTTAGACCTGTTGTATTTTTGTTTGTTTCTTTACTTGTTATTGTTCTCCTCGTCTGGTGTATTGGTTTTATTTTGTTATTTAGTTTTCGGTTTCTGTTTAGTGTTGTTGTATCGTTTAAAAGTTTGTGTGTTTGTTTTAGTTTTCATATTTTTATCGGATGGTTAGCCGTATAAGTATTACTTACCAATTTTCCCATCAAGTACATATTATACATATATATATATATATCAAATTGAGATACAAAAGATCGTATTCTATCTCGATGGATGCGTGCCTGATATTACTGCCAACATAAAAACGTGGATGGCGTGAAATTGAAACAAATGTTTTTGTCACTTTTCAGGCTAATTATATATCTAAGTGATCCGCTATGCCTCAGAGGCATTTTAAAATTGCTTAATGACAGCACCATTCTTCATCCGAACTCCAAGCCGCTGTCCTGGCGGTAACGAGCTGTCAGGGGCTCGATAAACGTACTCGGCTTTTACCGTATAGCTATACTGGCGTAAAAAGCGATGAACAAAAAGGAAAAAGAGTTGGGGGAAAAGCCAGGAAGAACCTGCGGAGGTCGGACTTTCTTCGACTAGGTTCAAGCCGCGGCTTTCCCGATCCATGCGGCCACCTGCTCGGTGAATTTCCCTCCGCGCTATCGTCCATTTCCTGGATTAGTTGTTGACGACAATGCGACCGGCTTCGACCTGCGGAGACTGACAGATCGAAGCGGAATTCGGGAGTGACGTTTATGACAACCATAAAACAGATTGCCCTTTGTCACCCGCTATTATCTTTGATAGAGTTGAACGTTGAATGGGAAGAAGGACACGGCTAGGCATGGATGGGACTGAAAAAAGCTCTGCTCTATATCTTCTTTAGTTTTCCTTTTTCATCAGATTTTTGTATTATGACATACTATATTTAAATGTGATTGTCTACAAAACATATGCAAATTTCATTCTTATCATTATGAAAATGGCCGTCATTACAGGCTTACTGTTTGGGGTATTATCATCGTACAACTTTAATGTTATGATTTCATGTCAAACTGCTACTGCTAATACTTTTTAATAGTAGTAGTAGTAGTAGTAGTAGTAGAAGTAGAATGAGTAGTAGTAGTAGTATTAGTAGTAGTAGTAGTAGTAGTAGTAGTAGTAGTAGTAGTAGTAGTAGTAGTAGTAGAAGAAGTAGTAGAAGTAGAATGAGTAGTAGTAGTAGTAGTAGTAGTAGAAGTAGTAGTAGTAGTAGTAGTAGTAGAAGAAGTAGTAGAAGTAGAATGAGTAGTAGTAGTAGTAGTAATGGTAGTAGTAGTAGTGGAAGTAGTAGTAGTTGTTATAGTAGTAGTAGTATAGAAGTAGTAGTAGGAGTAGTAGTAGTAGTAGCAGTAGTAGTAGTAGTAGAAGTATTATTATTAGTAGTATTATACTACTGCTACTATTACTAGGACTACTACATGTAATATATTAATGTTATCATTAATGATGTTGCTTTGGAGGGAGCAAGGGGGACTATTTAGGGAATTGTTTGGAATCCTCGAGTCGTAGTCCATCCTTTTCCTTCTCTTACCATATACTGCAAAATATTCTACCAAAATTCCGCACTGTACTTTCACATACAGGCCTATATATTTTAAATATATTTACGAATGCATCTCGTACGCCAAAAGAATCGTAAATCAATAATTATTTCTATATTTTCCTCACAAATATCTTACAAGAGCTGAAAATGGAGGGAAAACATGTTGACAGAAATGGAGGTGAATAGAGGTTATCATAAAAATAAGTTCTTAGGATATATTTATATTTCTTTTTCTTTTTCCTCACAAGTAACTTTTTCCTCACATATATGGGGAAAAGGACACTAAATTGCTGAAAGAAACTGAGACGAAAGGAAGATGTCAGAAGATACGTTAGACTTGGCTGATGAACACCTGCCTAAGATACGACATAAATCTATTCTGTCCATGAGCTTAATCTCATCATTTATATGCCCTCGGTCGATCACCTGCTGGTTTTTTTCGTGACGAAGAAGAAGAAGAAAAAGAAATGGAAAGAGAAGGAGAAGAAGAAGAAGAAGAAGAAGAAGAAGAAGAAGGAGGAGAACAAGAAGAAGAAGAAGAAGAAGAAGAAGAAGAAGAAAAAGAAGACAAGGAAAGAGAACAAGAACAAGAACATGAAATGGAAAGAAAGACATACGAAAAGGAGGAAAACGAAAGAGGAGGCGGAGGAGAAGAAGATGAGAAGAAGAAGAAGAAGGAGGAGGAGGAGGAGGAGGAGGAGGAGGAGAAGGCAAAAGAGAAGGATAAGGAGAAGAAGAAGAAGAAGAAGAAGAAGAAGAAGAAGAAGAAGAAGAAAAAGAAGACAAGGAAAGAGAACAAGAACAAGAAGAAGAAAAGAAAAGAAGGAAATGAGAAGAGGAGGGAAAAGAAGAGGAGGAGGAAGCGGACAGGAAGAATAAGTAACATTAACGACGAAAAGGAAGAAAAGTATGCAGCGGAAGATGTACAGATGTTAACAGAGAAAAAGAAGATGAGACGAGCACTTGAAGAAACACATATCAGAAAGAAAAAGTTGAAGAAAAATCTTATTGTTGCATTTTATGATGTAATCTAAATGTATTAGTACTACCGGGGACGAGTATTTGTCCAAACCTATAGTTTACCTTTACCCCCCCCCCCCCCCCCCCCCCCCACGTGTTACTATGCTCACAAAGCATTCGATTTTGGTTCCTATTTTTGAAGAGAAATGTCGCAGTCGGTTTCTGAAATAATACTCGTCTGTCAATGCAGTCAGTTAGATATTAGAGACTTTAACATACTAAATTACCAGTTCTCTTTCAAACAAGTTCTAATTTTGTTTCTTATTTAAAGTCTAAAGTCTTGTTCTTTTTTTTTACATTATTTAAAGCCGGCTCAATTTTTGGTGTATGTGAAATATTGCACCAATATTTTGACAATTTGTTTTCTTAGAAAGCAAGTGCACTCTGACAACATTGATAGGAATAAAGGCAAAACAAAATCAGAGAAATATGGCGCTCATGGGAATTTGTACAACAAATAATTTAAAATCTAATGATCTGGAGAAATCTACAAAATTGGCAATTCTGTAATTACCTTTGAGAGTAATACTTGATAAATTTGTAATTGAAATGTTCAGTTTTGAAAAACAATATTTTACACATGTATTGCAGTGGCGAATCCAGGGGGGAGGGGCAAATCGGCCACCGCCCCCTCCCCCCCCCCCCCCTCCCTAGTTTTGGGCTGCTAATAAAACAGAGAAAAGAGACGACGACGGAAGAAAAAAGAGAAAATAATCAAAAGGTAGTAAAGAAAAAGATAAATGAGAGAAAAAGGAGAAAGAGAGAGACACAGAGAGAGAGAATTGAAAACCAGTGCAATTGGACACATTACAGTTTATATCACTCGAGACGGCTATCTTTAAAGTTTTAATTTTCTAAAACTCGAGAGGAATCCGCACCACTCCAGGGCTCTGCCCTACATAGGAGTCCATATAGGCAGACCCCTATACCTTATATGTAAAGACAGAAGTGGTTTCCAAGACAATTCTTTGGTCTATAAATTTTTCCATATGAGAAAGTGTGTGTGTGGGAGAGAAAATGTATTTTCAACGAAATAAAACAATAGGGGCAGTGCAACTTCTGAGTTAGAAATGATATCGCTAAAGACGTTATAATCTTGAAGGTTCTAAATTAATTAAGCGCGAAAGCGATCCAAAGGGCGATCCCGAAGCGAGCTCCTGGACCCCATCCGTTAAGATAGCAGTAGTTATCAAGACAACCCCTTGTTGTAGAAAAATGTCCTAAGGGTAATGTGTTTTTCTATCGCTCGAAACGGCTACATTGAAGGTTCTGAATAGCTAAAAAAATCGGGAGTGACCCGGGACCCCCAACAGGACCCTAAGATGATCCCCTGGACCCCACCCAGAAGGCTCGCGCATGCACGTTGACTTTGCCCCCCCCCCCTGCCCCCTCCCCCTTTGAAAATCATTGATCCACTGCTGTGTTGTGATCGGGCTAGTAAAAAAGTGCTGAATTGATCTATTGGCCATGGGATGGTGTAAATATTGCGAAGTAGTATGGTGACCATAATTTAGATTGGTATGATTCACTATCTTTACCATCATTATTCTTAATCTTACTATTATCATTTTTGTTACTATTATTATCATCATTATTATTATAATCACTATAATTAATATTATTATTATCATTACCATCATCATCGTGATCATTAATGTTGTTGTTCAAAAAAAAAAAAATCTCTCATTGAAACATATTTCTACTAGAAGAGCAACTCCTTTTCCATCATTAGTTTTTTATCCGTGACGTCAGGGAGCGATAATTTTTTACTATTTTAGTGGTTTGATTACCGAAATCTCTTTGTGTAAAGCCAGCCAAGTTACTAGCTTTCACAGTTCAGCTGCGTTTGCGGACAGCTTAGATTGGAGCTACCCCTTCGCTAGAACAGCTGAGGCGGGATAGAGATTCCGCTCCCTGGCTAAAAAAATAGCGTCATTTTGTGACGGACGCGACTTATCGCTGATAGGCGGATTATTATGACATTATTACTCTTTCCATAATAGACCTATATTATCTATTTAATTGGCAATTCTGTCTAATAAATACTAATAAATAATCCATCAAAAGAACCAAAACAAATCAAAACATCTTACGTAGATATTTAACAAAAATAGATGCAGGAATATTATCTCAAAAATAAATAGAAACAAAAATAAGTACAAAAAAAGTAAAACGTTGTCATTTCTCATTTAAGAAGTCAGTGAAAGTAACTCAAAGGTGAGGGGTATCAAACGAGCATATAGGCCCATACTGCCTTAATTTGAGTTCTGTGGGATCGAGGAAAAAAAATTCCCGAGGGGCGTAGTCTGAAGTAACTGGCACATTAATCAATTTTGGTCGGGCACTTAATTAACGTTAATATGTTTCATATTATTATCAAAATTGTAATTGTATTGATTTGTCCGTTTTCACGAATATAATGAGGCAAAGTAAAATCTTAATCTAAATTCCATATTGAAAGTAAAATTATGTTTTATACATGTACGATCCAGGATTGAAAATAAAGCACTGAAGGTTAATTATAAAGAAATTGAAATCACTGACGCCTGTTCCTATAATAAACATGTCTCGTTTCCCCCTTTCTCATTATCTATTATAACTGATTATATATTCATTCTATAAGCTAGGAAAACCTGGCGCTCTCAGGGATTTCGAATTCCAGGGTTGGCTAATCCTCGAATTCTCAAAACAGGGATTCGATAAAAACAACATTATTGATGCCACTTTAGAGCGATATCTTGACATAAATAATCAATATTTGACAAAAGCGAAATCCTCCTAGCTCTCGGCTTTTCGATCATAAGTTCTGATCCGCTCCAATTGGTGTAGAATGCGTAGGCTTAATTTAGGATCCTTTCAACGGCAAGCCGATTTTTCCCCGTCTCTAACTCTTTCTCTCTCTCTTTCTCTCTCTCTGTCTCTCTCTCTCTCTGTCTCTCTCTCTCTCTCTCTGTCTCTCTCTCTCTCTCTCTCTTTCTCTCTCTATCATTCTTTTTCATTCTGTCCTTTTCTTTCTATAGTTTTAAAATTGTTTTTTGTATCCCTTTCTTTCTCTCTGCTCTAACAATGTGTCCACTTTCTCTCCCGCACTCTCTCTTCTCCTCCCCGGCATCCATGCTCACTCTCTCTCTCTCTCTCTCTCTCACACACGTTCTCTCTTTCTTATCTTCCCTCTCTATCTCACTTTGTCTATCTCTCTTTCACTCAAAAGAGCAAAATTGAATGGATGTAATTATTGAATTATATAAGGCAAATAATTAAATAAATAAACAAATAAAAAGAAGTAAAATAATATGAAAATAATGAATGAAAGGTAAATAGGTATATAAAAAAAAGATAAATAAATGAATAAATAGATAAATAAATGGATAAAATATACTTAATTAAGAATAGATAAATATGTAAATAAATAAATAAATAAATGAATATAAAAATAAATAAATAAACAAATCATCAATCAATCAATCAAATATCAATATATTAGTCAATCGACAAATCTATCAATTGGATTCATTGAATTGTAACATTACAAAAACAAAAGAGGCCAGATAATTGTTGTATTTATCAAGTGATATTGTTTCGACGTTCACGTTTTTATGAATTTATACACGTATATACAGTATTTGAGCAAACATGTCATATACCATAATAACACCGAAAATGTCGTGTTGTGCCTGTTTATAATGCTCTAAAAGCAATGTTTAAAACTCATTCTTACATGCAAAAACATTGTATGTACAGCTGTGGACTATAATACACTACTTTCGCTTCTCATGTGAAGTCGGTGCAGTGCGATGTACTGTTTTACAAATGTTTTTATTTTGGGGTTGAAATTGACAATGGTATGAAAAAAGGTAATTTTAAATTTCTGCCACCCTATACAGTCATAGTCGATTATTTTGTGAATAATACTTAGTAGTAATATCTATATATTTTTCATAATAGCTCCAAAATATTGTTCATAATGTTAATGACAGGACTAAACGTAGGATAAGCGATACAAGCATTGGTCAATTTGGAAACAGGATGTGACGTTTTGGTGCTGGAGTATATACAATTTACCTTCACGTAATATAAAAGAACAACTACGTAATCATAGGAAACATGCAAATTGCAAGATATGGAATAAATATTTAGGTGACAATGTAAAAACCCTCATTATAAAAGGCACCATATTCATCCAGTTAAGCATCGAATATCACAAAGTGAAAAAAGCGTTACCCTAGTAACATAAAGAGAAGGGAAAATCAATCAATTTAAACACAATGCTGAGTAGACGACATGAATAGTTCATTTGTGTCTTTCGTCATCCTATCTCACTCGGTGGAGTAAAAAAAGAATAGCAACGTATATGAATATTGTCGTTTTCCATGATTTCATAAAGTTTGTAGCCCCTTGCCTACCTTCGTTGTCTAATTATATAACCAGTGGATACCGTAGATGATTGACGTGTCTTAGGGTGCGTTTAAGCTTAAATTTTGAAGGCAGAATGAGCGATTTGTAACGCTCATCGTAAACGCTCATCGTAATCGCAGTTCCACGGTGTACTGTTTATGCTCACTTCTCTGGCTCCTCCAGGCAATTCTCCCTGGGTGGCCTTAATTGGCCTTCCAGCTGGATTCGCAAACCTGCACTGTGCATGCTACGTAGACCCACTAGAGGTCAGTGCGTTGACCCCATTTAAACGCGTTTACAAATTGTAAACGCATCTTTTTGTGAGTTTACGATCAGCGATCGTGATCGCCGTTTTCGGTGATTCTACAAAAGTAAGCATGGACGCAACCGTGTTTTTAAACTAAACGCATAACAGATGCCTGATTCTGGCCATAAAAAGTGAAGCATAAACACGCCCTATAACACACGTTAAATGTGTTTGGGACAGACTTCAGACCGTCTAAACGTGGTCTATATGGTTTCAATGCATTGTGAATAGAGAGTAATGCATGGTCCTCTATTTGACGGTTGTAATATAAATCTCCGATAATTGATAATTTATTTTGTATTTCATCGTTATTTCAGCATTGTTGAACATTATAGTATAGGGTAGAAACCGACAGTAATGAAATCTTATTAAATTTCAAATGACGCTCATGAACTTCTCTAGAGAAAAATAGAAAGCAACGCCGAATAAACACCAGAATGGTGTACACATATACACTGGTTATAAAGAAACATTTAACGTGAAACAATATTGCAAATAGGGCATCATTATGGCAGTTATTAGAACATGACACATATGATTATGAGGATAATAATATTTATCAAATTCGCGTCCTTTTTGTCACTTCATCAACATTATTTTGGTTTCTATATGTAATCTTTACTAAATAAACACACAAATTTTCGAATTAATTCGTGAAAGTGATCCTATTGTAAGTCAGAAGATATCATAATCGTGTTAAAATATGAGATGTTTGCAGGATGCCTCTTTTATATGGCCTTTACATCTAATTTCTATATTTCTCGAAAAATATTACAATTTCCTCTAGTTTAACCTGATGTATGCCATTTACTTAACTTGGACCTTCCTTTTAAATTTCAATGCAACTAACCCGTGGACTTCCCGGACAACTCTCCCCGAATAAGAAACCGTTTATTTGATGTTGCCATGGTTATACTAATAGAATAACGCAAAAACTACAGTCCTAGAAAATCTGTATTGCCGGAGATATATAATAAGCTGGCAACCACAAGACTTTTTTCTGAGAGAAACATAAATATTGACAAATGTTTGAACCTCCTCCGGGCTGTCGGGACAACCAATTGTTGACCTTCCGGCAACTATCGTAACTACCCACGATGCAACAGTTTTAATCTCCACAGCGGCCTACGAAAGGCAACGATGTTCTTGCAAGCCATGATTGGGAGCCGATGGTAAACATTGTGAGAGGATGGGTAAAACATTAGATAAGTAGTGGGGTTAAAATGATTCTGCTTTTTTATCTACATCGTTCCGTTCAAACCGGAGTATTGGCATGCCGAGAGAGATGAACTCTGGGGTACCGGGTAACTGACTCCAGTCATGTTCTCGCAGTGTTGCTTCGCCTTCAGTCGTAGCGATGCTATGCTGTTTGAGCAAGGCTCTCTGTACACGTACGCCGGTGCACCCGGCGCCGAGGCGTATGGGTAACCGGGCGCCCCAGCAGCGGCGGCGGCGGCGTTATTTAAAGAGTTCAGCTGCTGGCCGACGCCGTTGACGGGCGTCGCTGCGGAGAATGTCGAGCTTATAGTTGTCGGCGGATTGAAGCACATCGGTTGACTCGTCATCGACAAAGGGTTTACCGTGTTCAGCGACCACGCGAAGCTCTTCGAGCCGAGTGGGTTGGCTGTTTTCGCTGCTGCCCAGTTGTTGTAGGAGTAGCCTGAGTAGAGACCATCATCGAAAGGTTGCATGAGGCCGTTGAAACCCGCACCAAGACCGTTCTTTAACTCATTCATTTGATTCCGCTCTCGTTTCCTCCATTTTGCTCGCCGGTTCTTGAACCAAATCTGCGTTAGAAGATATAAACAAGATTGGAAAAATTATAATAACACTTGCAAAGGTTTTTTTTAATATCACAGCACTCATTTCATGTTCTCCAGTCTCACCACAATAGTAATTGTGCAAGAAAGGAACTTCATCTATTTTTCAAAGTCAATGATTATACATTTTAGTGTTTATAATATGTTATTAGGTCCTACAGGGAGTAGGCCTAATAATAGTCGATCTAGTGAGATTAATGTGTCTATATATCTTGCAGAGATCGGGCACAGGCATGCCAGACTTACGATGACGTATGAAAATGTAGCTGTTTTCATAAAAATTAGTTTTTATTCACTTTTCTTATGATACGCGTGTCGTAGACAGGATAATGTTTTAAACAGTCACATTACAATGTAATTTCACCAGGTAATTTTATATCATAAAATCACATCTTAAGTTCGACCTATTTTTTAAGTTCATCATTATCCCATCTACTGCTTTGTTTATTTAGTTTTATCCGTTATGTTCTGTAGCTTATGTCAATCTGTCATCTCGTTGATATTTCAACTCCTAACATATCAATGTTAATCATGCATGCTTGAAGACAGGATTTAACAACGTATCAAACCTGCCAAAGAAAATGTATTTAATAAATTACTTGTCAACATTTAGGGATGCTATGAACCCGCTCCTCGAGTCCTCGGTATGACATTAAACGTGCTTCCTC
Source organism: Strongylocentrotus droebachiensis (assembly GCA_035222895.1). Classification (NCBI taxonomy): domain Eukaryota; kingdom Metazoa; phylum Echinodermata; class Echinoidea; order Camarodonta; family Strongylocentrotidae; genus Strongylocentrotus; species Strongylocentrotus droebachiensis. The sequence continues at coordinate 51,865 of JAVYIG010003630.1, forward strand.
CCAAGTTCTACCAATGTTATTATTATCCCAGTATAAACAGTTATTTACACTTCAAGATTTTTCTCCAGTTTAATATCCACGAAAATGATGATATTGCACATGTCAAATGAAGCCTTACTATTTTGAAGTTCTACTGTGATTTGTTAGATACCTTTTTCGTTTCAGTTTCAGCATAATTATACGTACTTTACATTTTGACATGATGCAACGAATTTAATTTGCACATCAAACAAATAAGAAAAAAATTGAAATTTGAGTACTATAGAGCATTGCTGACCTCAGTGTGTAAGATGAAACGTATTGTTTTAATTGGTATTCATGCAGATTATCGATAATCTGTTATTTTTTTTAGAAATCCACGCTAAAACATACATTATAGTGGAATTCGCTTGAAGAAAAAAATGTTAGTGATAATAATTCCTCTTTTTAGACGGATTCCGCTGTTTTCAGGCTTGATTTTCTCTTCAAACATTAAAGTAATTACCTTTTACTATGACCCCTAAACTATGAATTTACACTCATGTGCATTTTGGGAAACAAATGATTGCGTGCGTGGAGAAAATACATATTATCCTCGGAGTGACGTTTGATAAGAATGCTCTGATAAAGTTCATATATTTAATGTCCAATTTTTCGTCGATCTCATTGCTCTTGCGCTCGCTATATTATTGCGATATAACCGACTCCAGCATACATCAAACATTCCGACAATGACAACAAAAATAGGAGGGGGAAATTGGAAAGGGTATATGAGGAGAACATGAAGTGATCAATCAGAGAAGGATTAAGGGAACAAAATGGAGTGTCCTAATCTTGACAACTCAATTAGAGAGACATCGTGAGCTGTAGAAGAAATATTACCATTCACATGATGTACTCGGCAGAAGAGGGAATGAGGTAGGGGCAAATAATGCCCCCCTCCCCTCTTCGGTTGAGTGAGGGAGGGAACAATGTGTTGTATTTATCATTTTGTTTATAACATATTGCCTTCTCAAAATATATTCACATATGTTTTAATGTTAATGTAAAAATATCTATGCTCATTTTTATCACTGGTATTTTTGTTTATGATATAATTATTGCGTTCTCAATTATATTCACATATGTTTTAATGTTAATATAAAAATACCTATGCTCATATTTATCACTGGTATTTTTGTTTATAATATAATTATTGCGTTCTCAATTATATTCACATATGTTTTAATGCTAATATAAAAATACCTATGCTCATTTTTATCACTGGTATTTTTGTTTATAATATATTGCGTTCGAAAATAATTATATCGAAAATAAGACAGAATATTGGCATATTATATTTTATTAAATTATTGGTTCTTTATTTGGGTTCCCACGGGTAATTTCACGTAACATGACCAGTAATTGATTTGGTATAAAAAGAAAAGAAAATAAAACAAAACAAAACGAGAAGCCTCGCTAATATTTTGTCCATGTAGCATTTTGTTTATATCTTGAAATGGAAGCATATATATGTCATCACAATCTTTATCATAATCATCATTTCGTTTTCACTTCTTGAATTGGGATATTATTTACTACAATGTTGGTCCTTTTAAAAGAAATATAAAGCAAGCAAACAAAAATGATTCAGTTAACAACTAAATTATTCATACCCAAAACAATTTGTGTAATTTTTAAAGTAAATGTTAAAATTGATTTCGTCCCGATTTAATTTTCTTGAGAATGTGACATATCAAATCTTTCATTTAAAAGTATCAAGCATAGGCCTAATTCAATCAGTCCACCTGTCATGTTTAGTCACAATAAACACATCTAATTTCCAAAGGGTATGAATCATTTATTCATTAGCTGTACATCACGCGATACCATTCCCTTTGTTGAAGTTTCGAGCATGATTTTGCACTATATCCTCTACCATGTGTGACCCCAAAAACAAAATATCAACAGCAATATGAACCTTAATTGCATGTAGTACAGACAGCTTCAAGGGCCACTCCATAAATAACAAGCATATCATTTTCCCCTGGGTGTCTCTCTCGCCAAATAGAAGAAGAAAATATCCGCTGAAATTATGAAATATGATATGACTTTCCAGTTAGACCACGAATCCCGAAGGCGCCTAGCCTACGTAACCACGTTATGCTATTAGAGCAAGGGGATTTAAACGAGTAATTGCCTCTGTCCGCGCAGCCCGAATCTCCCCGCGTGGGTATTGTAGTGTTTGGCCACATTCCCCCAATAACTCTTTGGACCGGCTTGAGCACTCGCCAGCGAGTTATGAAGTCATGATAATAATATACCGCTTTTCTTGCGCCAAAGGGAAAAGTTTTATTGTTTAATCTCTGTTGGTGCTGACCGTTGATTTAGTTCATTAGGATTTGTTCCCCTTCAGTTGTTGTGTTTCATTATGAAGGCAAGTTGTACGAACTGGAACGCTATCAGCACATTTTAATGATGCCGCATGATGTCAATATCTCATTAACTTTAAAAGAACAAAGTCATGTTTTGATTCTATAGATACACAATATAAAATCAATTCTACAGCTGCGGTTTATGTGCAAACATTTGTAATTTCAGAAAGTTTAGTTTTTCTTCGAAAAACTTTATCACCATTTTGTACCACAACGGAGTTTCATTTAATTTATTTTTTTCACTATTTTTGCAGGGAAACAAAAATCTATTTTTTTTGCTGATCGTGTATTCAACTTGTGACCTGTTCAACCACCATAAAGCCGAAAAGGCCACAAAAATACCTTATCACCTATTTGATTCTACTTTAATAATTAGTATCTCAATGATTATAACAAATAAGAACATATATCAAATGTTATCAAAATCATTCAAAATAAAAAGACGCAACTGTTCAAGTTAAACTATAAATTATTTCAAAGATTTCAATAAAATCTCAATCGCACTTGTTTTGTTGCTTACTTAAAGGCATACAGTTAATGATACAGAGCCTTTTCAATAATATCATGCAATATCCCGGATAAAAACACCTTATAAATGACATACATGTAAGGGTGTCCCGTTGACTCTCTGCGTGACCCACAAAATCTTTGAAAAACATCAAATAACGATTAAATTACATCGCCCTCTCCCACTCTCCCCTTCGCAAATTTGTAGTCCCACTTAATACGCAAGATCCTGCGTTCTTTAACCTCTAGTCCAGGAAGTGGAGGCTCGTTCTAAAGCTATGGATGCTTGAAAACGGAAGCAGTAGATAATACAAGTGAACTAGCACGTTTCTTGTTGAAATAGACCGTCTTATTTCCAAAAATAGACGCGCGATAGATAGAAAGAGCCATGCAGAGCCAGAGCCAAGAAGTTTCTCATTATAAAATTATTTTAGTGCGGATTTTATTGGCAGTTTTTTAACATCATGATTACTGTGTAAGCTTTACTCTATATCCTAGTAATCGAAATAGTAGTTACTAGTCATGTCGGTTATATCTTATCAATCCTTACATCTTAGTTTGGGCTTTTAGATTTACAGTACCTCCTCCTCATAATATTCATATATTTTTGAAAAGCTAAAATAAACTGGAGCGAAACAAATTGCATTAAACCTATATTATAGCACTCTAATACCCCACCAACTGTTACAAGTAAACTTTACAAAAAGCGTACTGGTCCTTTATTAAAAGAGATGAGATTGAAGAAAGATAGAACTGTCGATAACATAATTCCACCGGTACCGACATATCCTATGTCATAGCAATTTAGTATTGATTGTATGCTTTTCGGGAGCAGAACCGCGGTTCACGACAGAATGGAAGATTTTCAAAATATCACGAATAAACCAACCCCCTCCCCCCCCCCCCCTTAACTAAAAATAAGTAGATGAATAAAACTATAAACAAAATAAAATATTGAAATAAAGTTGTTTCGGTGACCATCTTGACCTCGAGTTCATGATCATCATAACTCTAATCAGAAACAATTCGCGATTACTCTATTGTTTCAGAGCGTGAGAAAAATAGATATTTTGTTCCTGTTTTACCGGGGGACCTTGGGCCTAGAGACAAAAAATAGAGAGGAAGTTTTTGACAGGAAAGGTAAGATTTAGAGGTGATGACAGAGTGGAAGGAAGATGGTGCCAGTCGATTTCTTATTCGTCGTCTTCTTCACATTACTTCTTATTCTTGATCGAAATACAAAAAGACAAGACAATCAGGTATTTTCTGTATTCAATGTTTTACTTGTTTCCTATGCATCGTTATTTTTTTTCTTTCTACGATGTGCACCTAAATACCTGTGCTCGAAATCTGTTTTTGCGACTACGAATCGCGAATCCCGATTTCTTATTCGCCTTCTTCACATTAGTTCTTTTTCTTGATCGAAATACAAATCGACAATCAGGTATTACTATTTTCTGTATCCAATGTATATTTTGTTTCCTATGCATCGTTATTTTTTGTTTCTAATATATATGTGCACCGATTTATCTGACTGTGCTCCAAGTCTGTTATTGTGACTACGAATCGCGATTCCTGATTGCTTGTTTCTTATTGTTATGTTTAAGCATGGACTTAGTAAGTCCATGGTTTAAGCGAAGTAATCATAATCTGTGGTGTATCCGGGCAAGAAGAAACAGGGGAGATGTGCTCATGCAGCCCCGCCTGCCGGAGACCAACAGTAGTTTGTATTGGTTTTTCTTTCTTGGCCCTTCAAGAGAGGGTTTACCCTCAGCCCGACCCTATTATGTTTACGTTCACGATTCTGTTAGCAAATCACCCACACGTCTGAGCTTCATAAACTTTCTTTATTTATATGTCATATAAATAAAGAAAAGTTTATGAAGCCCAGACGTGTAATATGATGATTAGAATGATAGTTCGAGTCGTACACAATCATATCAATATCCAATAATATAAGAAAAAAAACAATACGAGAACAGCTGATATAATTTAATGACGACACGAACAAGTTGCTCCTTAATGATCCTTAATTAGTATAAACAATTAAGGTTAAACTGAATGTTGACCACCTTATCATTGTTTGTTTTTGTTGTTTAATGCATGAGAATGTCTGCTTACGTACCATTAATAATACACTTATCTATAACTGGACTTGAGTTGAACTATTGCTGTTGTATGACTCACAATGTAACAAATCGGAGGAAACTGTCTTTTAAGTTCTTATTTTTCTAGTCTTTCATGATATAGAATGTGCACGTGTCACAGCATCATCAGTATCTAAACTCCCTTTTCTTCCCCCTAAAAAGGACTCTCGGAAAGTGTTAAGCCTCCTTTAAAGAAAATACAAGAAAAAGGATAGAACAAGAAGAATATGTCGCGTTAATCTGTCAACATGATGCCTTGGGCGGTATTGAGCATGCGCAGAAAACGGAAGCGTATCCCAGAAAGCCCGGCACGGCTTTCATTATCGCCCGTTCTGCTTCGTTTCACCTGGAATAAGGAGAATGCTTAACATTCAAGCACTTTTGGGCTGTTTTGCCAACATTGTTTCTGTCCTTTTCATTCTTTATCAGCATTTTAGCGCTCCAAGCTATGTTTCTCTGTCTGAAAACTATTATACGTTGACGAGGGTCAATTCCCTGTAGCCCCTTAAAGCGTGTGACGACAAATTATTGAGAATGATAATAAAATTACAGTTCATGATACTAAGGAGTTCAACCTTTCTGGTTCTCGTTATCTCATTTAAAGCAATCTATCAGTCACGATCTTTCATGGATCAATACCTTGATTTCAATTAAATTATTTTAAAGAGAAGATTGATTTTTGTTGAAGACGATAAATCAATTGTGAACTTTTTTTATTATGTCAGTTTTGGAAATATATCAGAGACAAAATGTCTACTGAGAAGAACTGCTCTTGAGATTTCCTTGGATGGATAATAATTTATGTCAAGGAAGTGCTGCACAGTCATTTTAGAACCAACATTTGGATGCAAAAATCCCATATACCCGTTTCTGTGTGCATAAATGTTTGAGTGTGAAAACAAACATCTCAGTCTCACAAAAAACGTAAATGGGCTTGAGATAAAAGTAAGATAATTTCAGATGATGGCCTTAAGATCCGTATTTGTATATTATGTTTATTTATTATGTTCACAATTTGCTTACTAGTATAACCCCTTTGACATGAGTAGACAACTTAGCAGCATATTATGTAGGTATTATGCTAGTTTAGTTCAAACAAACCCTCGGTCTAAAAGCCCGTTTAACTAACTACTTTTGTTAAACCTGATTTTGCACAAAGGTCTACATCCAGCTATGGGTTTAAATTTGAGTAGTATTCAGGGCTATGAGTATAGTGCTACAGACATCGAAGCTTTCTGAAAAAAATATCTTAATAAAACCTAGTAAAATGCATATAGGCAAGCGAAATGGGCGAATTTTTCTCTCGAAAATCATCACATTCCATTTGAGGTAATTAATATAATAGCTGATAAAACAGTTTGCAGCTGGAAGCTGTCATTTTGCCTGCACTAAACTGGATAGAAATAGCATCGAGAGAAAAAGAATCTTAGTCACATCATTTTGTAAAATAAGAATAAATAATAATATTTTACTCTTAACCTAACAAGAAAGTGGGAAAATAAAATTGGAGCATAACTCAGAGATTGTAAAAACTTTAACTTCTAACTTTATAATATCGAGGAAAATTGTGTTCAATTTTCAATAGATCCAAGTGAGTTCATTAGTCAGTTCATGCATTATTATTTTGTTCAATTTTATAATCTTTTACTTTATATCCATTTAATTCTTTTCCTTTCCCAGAAATTTTCCCAATGCCGTTTCACAAAATAAGACACAACAGCATCAATTTAATATTTTTCATGTTTGTTTCTAAAAATCATGACAAATCACATTTCTCTTTTGGGAAACGAACCGGACAACCCGTATCAGATGATACGCCGCTGAATTTTTTTGTCAGCTATTTGCAAGTTTTATTCCTGCATGTCAGATCAAATTCCTGGTCAACAGTGACAATTCTCTCTCCAATCTTGTCAAAACACTTGTAAAAATCCAGCCCCTTCGTTTCTTCACTCATTGAAGTCGACTTACAATTTCCTCGGGTCTATTATACTCGATATGATTTCCCCTCTCTCTCTCTCCCGCGCGTCCATGCCAATTTTGTCTCCTGATCTTGCCATAACATTTGAAACCAATTTCATGTTCACTGGGGCATAATTCTTGCTCCAGGCCCACTTTCACAATGGAGATCTAAAAATGAAACTGAGCATTCGCCTCGAGTTTTTTTGTCTGTCTTCAATTTTGCCCTTATTTTCTAATTCTCTCTCTCTCTCTCTCTCTCTGTCTTATGTCCAATAAGTTTCTAAATTTAGAGGTATTTTATTTGTTTTGCAGTAATTGAGTTGAGTACTGGAGCATGTAGAATGCAAATATTTTACAATAGATTGTTGAAAATCTCTACTTGTATGTTGATTTAAAAAATAGCATTCGGGAATGAACGTGAAAACTTATCAAGTAGTCTTAAAATGTTGTTTTAAAGCTATTTTCGAAAAATCAACCTAACGCCAAGTCGGAGACATTAAAACCCTCCGTATGACGTACGTAAAATATATCTGACGTAAAGTACTCTGTAAAATTAAAGTAACTTTGAGGGTGGAAATCATTAAGCATGAAAATGACTGACGTGGTGTACCCTCTCAATTTATTTTCACTCTCGTCTATCCCCCTCAAACTTTTTCTCAGAGCCTCCCCCCCCCCTCCTCTCTCCCTCTCTCTTTCTCTCTCTCTCTCAATCCTTCTTTTTCTGGATCATGAAAGTTAATATTCTATCAGAAATCATCTTTGTCTTCGAATTATAAATCGAGAAAAGCCATTTCTATATTTTTTAATCAAGAATGTTGTTTTACTACTTATAGTAAATAGCCTATTTTACAATAAAACATATTAGATTATCAAATTTAGTTATTATGTTTTGGAATCGTTTACTCTTAACAGACGTTGCAGCATGTTAAAGAAAAAGCCTTTCAAACTTAACATCATAATAATCTTAGCACTTTTCCCCTCCTGTCTCACTACAGTAACACATTTTCTTACTTTAAGCCAGAAAAAGCCCCATGGTATATTCAACTCGAGAATTGACAGGGGCTAAAGTAAAGCCACATGTTCAAATCTGGAAGTGCTTCAAAAAAGGAGCGCCTTTACCCCTCCTCCAAAAGCACTACGCCCTCCTCCTCTTAAATTGTTTCGTTCTGAAAAGGACTTCATGGTGCCAGGCTACGGTTGAGTGAGAAGGAATAGCTTGCGGTGCAATGCGAACAGGATGGGCGGTTGCGCGGCCAATTTGCGGAGCGCGGTATCTAACGCGATCGGTGTTACGAATTTCCTCTCTGTCCCAGTTTGAAAGAAAAGACGCTTTCCTCTCTCAAATTCCACCTTACCATTTTTGTCGACTTGTTCAACAATCCTCCACATTCCAATGACCGTATGTCATCAACACCTTGTCTATCTCTTACCCCCCCCCCCCCTCTCTCTCTATCCAGAGAATTTATCATGGCATACGTTTATAGTAATTTGTATTTTGTTATAATACCGTATAAATGACGGAAGCATAGTGGATAAAGGTATTACGAAAACCCCATAAGAAAGCAATCATTTTTAAATAAGTTTTAAAGTTGTGATAGATTCAACACAAATTGGCAACTCCGTGATTATCCGCTTTGTAGCTCTCCAATTTGTTACAACCCCCCCCCCCCCCCCAACCCTATTTTTGCAAACTTTATTTGTATAAATATAATTCCTTACTTTTCTTGAATTAAAAATAATGGGGTTTTGAATTGTACATTGATTTACACTAATCCATACAGGCTTCATTGGCCAGAATTGTTTTTAAAATGTCCTGTCAAAATCCATTTGTGCCAGATTTTGGTAAAACTGTGAAAAAATTAGGATCAAACACGATCATGACCGAACCTGACACGAAGGAAACGCAAGCTATTTTAAACCGAAATATAAGTTGTTTTTCATTTTTGTAATAGTGAGGGTAAAATTAATGCCATATTCTTTTTAAATACGATTATTGTCGATGATGAGAGTCAATAATTATGGCATAGTGCATGTGTATTTACATGTATTAAATAGATGAGCAATTGTTATTGAACAGTGATTTGTGCATTTTTCAGACCTGCACCTTTTTTAAAAGAACAAAGCGGAGAGTCGGGTGATATTTCCACAAGAATCAGAGTAAGAGACATCTTAGATTGAGGAATATGTGGTTTAAAGGGCACACAAGGCAAACAATTAATTACCATCAGAATATTATTTAAAACATAAATGAATGCAGTACATGCATGTCCTAGCACAAATCTTCGATAAGGTTGCTCTTTTTTGTTTAATCCCTAACACCTTTAAAAGTGAATTGCATACAAATATCCTCTTTATCATGTTTTCCTCGTACTTCCAAAGATGTTAAACAAACTAAAACCTCATAATTGAATTGAGGAAAAAAATCAAACAATTTTTTCTTTCTTCTTCTCTTTGTTTAATGAAGTGAAGACGATGCAACCCATCATCTTGGCGTAATGTACTTCACGTACACGTACAGTTCTATATGCGTGCAAGTTTCATAATTATTTCGCGTACGTCACGTTGACCCGTTAATCCCTAATAGGTGAACACATGGAAAACACATTACCACAAGGATTAGATCCAGCAGGCCAAGTTCTACGCGGGTTAACATGGGATTAAGAGACCGGCCAATCAGCGACCTGGAAATCGCGTCACGTGTCACAAAATATTTTGACAGACGACGGGCCTTGAACATGGCTGTCGACATGGAGAGGGACAGAAAGAGAGAGAGGGGGAGATGCAACAAAAGGAAAATGGAAATATTGACAACATCTTGTTTGACGTGCCCGATATATGCTGACATGTTTATTACTAAATACGGAGACAGCGAAATGGCAAAAATAAGCAAAGTTTATGATATTACATCTTTGTGTGCGTGTGTAACAGAACGAAAGAGAAAAGGAGATGGAGCTGGATAAAGAGAGTAAAAAATTACTAGAATCTTGAAAAATTGATCTCTTAGAGTAAGGGCGTAAATTTTCGGACAGGGAAAGAAAGAGGAGACAGGGGAGGAGAAGCCCCTTGAACACTTTACGTATTTAGCACTATGAATGTATAATATTATATTACATTAAACTATTATATATACAAGTGTTATTATTAGCAGGTAGAGATAGGAAAACATATCCAGGTATTCATTCAAATGAATAAATGTATATACAGAAATAAAATGATGGAAGCAAAATATAACACCGAAATCGTAATGTATAAACGGTCAGTCTCTCCGACGCAAATACTGCTATTTAGAACCGCTGATCATATTTATTTATTTATTTTAACTGGATTCAAACATTAGAGCTTTTCTTGAGCCCTGGTATTGCATGGCAGTAGATTGGTTGTCTGATCCAGTGAAATAAAAACTTACGCACAAAAACTTACTGGGCATCATCTTCGGAAAAAAAAAAAATCATTCACAAAGTGACCGGTGTTAAATACACATGGTTTCGGGCCTACTAATACCCGGATTTCCTTATCTTTCTATGCTCATTACTCAGCCACTATACATTTTATACCAAAATTGTTTGGCACTTGTCATTTATTTGCAATCTTAAAAAATCAGTGTAAGTTTCGTTGGATTCTGTGAGAATTTATTTTCAATATTTACCAGAACTCAAGTACAGTATATCTCTCATTCAAAGTATAAACTACAGGTATATAGCAACGAGAAACAGGTCTTCAACATCACACTGAAACAGACAAAGAAGCATGAAGACAGTAAAAAAAAAAAAAAAAGAGAGACAGACATACAATATGAAAAGTCTAGGAAACAGACAGAGGGTGTTGACAATGTAGGGTATATGCACGAGCAGAAAATGCTATAACCAGATGGATTTTCTTCATCTGATCTTGTCCAAAAACATCGGCAGGAAAATAGAAAACATATCGTTAAGGAATGAATAATACATTCTAAAATGAATGTAACAAAACTTTCTGAAAATAACTATCACTTTAATATAATGGGACAACATTCCGATCTAGGCTTCTTCTTTTAATTGTGTACATAGGGCACTAAGCCAAAGGTCGCCTGCGTTTTTGTCAACTCGTTTTCTTTGAGTCGGAAATGAAACTAAAATCAGAGGAGGAATATATTCGCAAAAAATAGATCTACATAGTTTGTTTAACCTCGTCATATTTAGTTTCTATATTTTCAGAAAAAAATAAAAAATTAAGGAGAATTAAAAAGGAAATAAGATTCTTATATATAACCTTGGAGCGACGAAGACAAACAAAATTTTAGACATAACATTACGAAAGGGAAGAGAAAATATAAAGAGAAGACGAAGCAAGGTAGAACCCAAAAATATACGTAATGTAGCTTATGGATCTTTTTATTTTAAATAAAAGGAAGCAAGAGTGTGTATAAAGAGTGACGTAAATCAAGCTCATGCGCTCGTTTAAAATAATCATGAAACTGGAAATATGGTAGACAAATATTTCCCATCAACAACGGTAACGCAAGCTGTACTTTCAACAATTCACTTCACACGACAACAAAACAAATCATGGTACTCAAAATCAAACGAGTGGGTCTGAGGAAAAATCAACATGGAAGTCCCATCGGTGATAATTTTGAGCTCATATCGGCACACATGAAAGGGAAAGAGTCGGAACACTTCAGTAGAAAGCCCATGTCATCGTCCCCTTTGCTCAGACATGATCGGAAAGCATGTGGTGTTTTGGCCCCGAGGGGGGTGTAATACAAAGACAGCGCAGGGGGTGTACAGGTGTGGTTCTGATGATAGAATGGGCGATTGGGAGGGGCTGTGGCCGAGAGAAAGGTGTGAAAGTTTTGAGTTTTCGTTCGCGGGTGACGACGAACACTAATTGAAAAAGGTGGACGTGTGTGACGTCCTGGGACCGTGCATTGGAAATAAAAACGTATATATAACCCCCCCCCCCCCCCATAAACATACACACCCTCACACCTATGTGCCTTCTAAAGAGCGAATTTTAACAACTTTTAATTGTTTTCAGACCTTTTGACTGCCTTGTTACAAAACATTATATCAAATATTTGTCAACTTTCTATCTACATGAGAAAATTTCTGCCATCTATTTGAGGGTTCTTGAAAGCTACTACATTGTCTATACAGAAATATGTACCCAATTTGTCACTCCCTTTCCCCTCCCCCCCCCTCTCTCTCTCTCTATCTATCTATTTCTGTATCTATCTCTGTATCTCTCCCTCCCTCATCCCCTATACATAATTATCTGTCTATATCACGCTTTCTTTATTACTTTTCCCTTTTATATTTTGCTTTCTCTTTCTTTGTTGATTTTCTATTTTCACCATATTGTATTAAACAGTCACACACAATAGCACTTTATTATGGCACAATGCAATACCCAGGGTTTGAGTAAAAGATCGAGTCTAAATAGTTATATCATGGTTAGATATAAAACTACTCTTTCAACATGATTACGGATGAGCGCACATTGTAGCTCCACACACGTCACGGAAGACGCAGCCCGTTGTTACGTAACCGAACGCAACGCCACGTCCAGTATGAGTTTGCTACCAATGAGCGCGATACGGCTAGTCTATATAAAGAGCTTGTTTTTTATGCCTTATTTTCTACAGGAGTCTAAGATTTAGGCATTTTTATAATAATGTTCTTATCCTTTCGATTCGCTAACAAATTTTGTAGAATTACATTGATAATAATGATATATATTAATATGTAAAACGAGCCAATAGGCCAACATTGTTTCATGTTTTTGAGACTTGAGTATTGATAGTCAATATATATCATGTTGTAAAACAAGTCAATAGGCCAAAGTTGTTTCTCTTATTTCTGTGTATTATAGTTTCTACATCAAAATCTTAACAAAATGTCAACATTTCGTTTAGATTGGAATTACCAGAAAACTTGTTCTTATGGGATAACAAAATGCTGAGCAATATGTGTGGATCTATATTGATGGTGCAAAATGAATATGATATTATGAGTACGGTGTGTACATTGCAATCGAAATAAGCAATTTCTAAATAGTTTGTAATGCATGGCTGTGCTAAATATTAAATCGTTGTATGATAGTAGGCTAATGGGAATAGGAAATCCCGAGTTTATAGTTTCACTGGTAGCTGATCACTATATTATATACGTCATGGTACAGATATTATTGTAACAGTCTTTATATTACGTATTTCATTTCCAAATGTTGCTAGAAGTATAGGCCTATACATCATTTCTCAAGTACCAGTTTATAGTTTCACTGGTAGATTATTACCATTATTATATACGATATGATACACATATTATTTTAACAGTCTTTAGATTACGTTTTTCGTTGCAAACTGTTGCTACGAATATACATATCATTTCTCAAGTACCAGTTTATAGTTTCACTGGTAGATGATCACCATTATTATATACGATATGATACAAATATTATTCTAACTGTCTTTAAATTACGTATTTCGTTGCCAACTGCTACTGGCAATATACACATAATACCTCAAGTACACATTAACAAATAACAATTTATGCATAACCTACATTTCCATGACGATTGTCGGTCAAATAAAGAGTCATATTTCAAAAAAGGAAGGAAAATGCGGCTAAATATTTCTCCATAAAGTACAGTTACCTTAGCATCCGGTCTCATTAATATCCCGCTATAATAACATGTGTATTTCAAACGATACACAGCCGTGGGCTTGATGCGACTACAAGTCAAGGTTAAGGAAACAACTCCGCCGGGACTTCGGGGGAGGAGGTTGATCCCGGTTCGCTAACAGGTAAACGCGACCTGGAGTCAAGTGCACCTCTTGAGTAGTGACAATGATTGATGAAAATCAAGAAAATATCCGTAAATTTATTATTATCCTACCTCAGGTATTTTCCTTCTTTATTATTTACTTTATCTTGTACATTTCAATATTCATATTTCCTTTATTTTCTTCAGTATCTTAGTCATCTAATTTCCATTGATATTCATTTTCGCTTTCGAACGTCGTTCTTCAAATCCGATGCTATCGGATTCTCTGAAAAATAGTTATCTTATTAATAAACACATTTAAGATATCGCATAGGCTACTTCATGTTCCTAAATGAGACAAATATTAATTGTTGTTTTGCGAAATTATTACAGCGATGAAATATTCTAAAGAATAGGCTATATTAAGTTATTTTCAGTGGCAGGAATGCCTTCTGTTTTCATACAATAAACACACAGAGTAGTCGAAATCTCGCGGTAAAATGGTGACAGCAGAAAGAAGATGACGAAGGTAAAATTCAGATTTTGAAACATGAGAGATGATGACAAGTTCAAAGGTCTGATGAAACCTAAACTGGAGATGTCCGTTTTGGAGATTCCTGGTAGATTAAGGAGGATACCTCTCCCACTAAGGCAGTATAACAAGGGCCCGCTGATGGGGGCGGATTGCGCTGCGGCTGCGGACGGGAATCGGTATAGCGAGCTAAGGAACCAATATGCAACCATACGGCATAACACGAAGACTGTGTACTGTGTGCGGCTTTCGTGGTGCATTGGAAAACTTATCGCAAAATGTTGGTTTTCTATTTTAAAGAAATTATATTGCCATAAAATGTCTTATTCTTCTTTCTTTTTTTTATTTCTTCGTTTATAACCCAATTTCATTAAAACATCCTTTGAATTCATAGGTAATTGGGAAATAAAACTTTTTATCAAAATAAAAAAAAATAAAAAAAATGATAAAGGGATGCCTTGCAATTAGGTAAGGAAAGATTAAGCATAGTAAACTGATCATGAGTTGATAATAGTAAATGGAATTTATGAATAAAAAGGTCCCAAAAGGGTTTAGATATCCTGAGAGAAAAGGGATAGAGTAGGGGAAACAGAGCTAGAGAGATAGAGAGAGATAGAGCACTAGGAATCTATTAAGGGGAAACGAGTTGAGAGAGAACAAAAGGAGATAGAAATGGAGAGATATCGAGACTAATTTACAGAAGAGTAGAAAGGAAGAGAAATATGTATAAGGAGATAAGCGGAGAGAGAAACAAAGAGAGCCAGAGAGACGGGCAGACAGACAGAGAAACATAGAAAGAGGGAGTGTTATTTTGATAGGCCTATCTGGACCACTCTCTCTTCCATCGGACCTCTTGGTCGATCGACACGGGGTCACGGCCGCGTCACGGTCAAGCTTAAGCTCCGTAAACCATGAACCATGTTTGTGAAAGAAACTCCGTGAGTGGGTTCAAGTTTAAACGCAAATGCACTTTTAGGGGAATTTTCGTTCTTCGAACTTTTCTTCTGTATTCTCCCTTCGGACATTATGACGAACGGATGTTTTTTGTATTTTTTTCTTCATATTTTTCTTGTAAATGAAAAAAACTTATAACATGATTGTATAACTATTGTTCCTCATAAAGGCCCGAATTCGCAAAGGAGGTTTGTCGACAAACCTTGGTTTTCGTACGTCATAATGACGCGTTTTTACGCGTTTTTTTACAAACCTGGTTTGTAAAGAACAAAAGGAGGTTTGGTGAAACAAAAGGAGGTTTGTCGACAAACCTCCTTTGTGAATTCGGGCCAATATGTTTAACAGGGCCTCATGGAAGACCACCATTGTTGGTGATCATGAGTCACCCTGTCTAAATATTAGAACAAATAATTAAATAAACAAACGTATACGTAACAATGATATTAGTTCCAAGATTATTATTTTATTGAAATACATTTTTTTTTAATTATACCGATCTACAGTCTTCAAATCCATCATGTAAAAAACATTCTTATTATCCAAACATGTCTTAGGTCTTTACGTACATTATGTAAAAATTTAAAGGAAACAAAGAGAGGGAGACTGAAACTATAGAAGAAGAACAAATACGCTGTGAACACGCATTAGATTGTCTCGCCATATTTTTCTTTAAATAAAACATTAAAGCAAATAATAAGACATTGAATGAGAGTAATGAACTCATTGCGAGATTTATGAACAGATACTTTGTAATTTTAAATACGACCAAGGAGATACAAGGATAGCTCCTTGATAAGCCTATCGCCAATTTTAATTCAGTAAGATATTATATTGAAATATTTACATCTATTTATCATTATCCAACAAAAATATTAATACATGTTGTGAATTTAATAATGAAAAAAAAAAAGAATGATAGACAAGGTATTAACCGTCCCTTGCAAAGACGTAAATAATAAGTAACATTAGTAAGGTGAAACAAAATCATTTCTGAACACATGTTTTGGGGGTTTTTTCCATCGCAAAATAATATTAACAGGAATTAAGAACAGCATTTTTTGGAGCTAAAATAACCTTCTGAGAGTGTCATTGCGTTTTGATGTTTTCAAGATAACATATGTTATTGTACTTAATTTGTCGAAGGAAATTTTTGTATCCGAATTTTCTTTTTCGTTTGTATCGTATTTCCTTATTCTTTAATTTTCTTTTGTTCCACTGCTAATACTTTGATGAAGAACCTGAAAATCTTTATGGCAGTATTAGTCACACATATGGGTGTGTAATGTGATGAAACAGTGGTTACATATTTCATAAGTCATGCAATTTTATTAAGACTGTAAACAGAGAAATCCAGGTCATATCTTTCTAAATCACTTCGAGAAAGA
Organism: Strongylocentrotus droebachiensis; assembly: GCA_035222895.1. Lineage (NCBI taxonomy): Eukaryota > Metazoa > Echinodermata > Echinoidea > Camarodonta > Strongylocentrotidae > Strongylocentrotus > Strongylocentrotus droebachiensis. The sequence continues at coordinate 68,486 of JAVYIG010003630.1, forward strand.
AAAAAGGTATTTCCAATCGCTTCCAAACGAGATTTTTCACTCCCTTCTCGTAACCCGCATCAATCATCACTTCTTTGAAGCTCTAGCGGCGCGTTGTCAAAGAAGCACGGGGCGCGGGCCGCCTAGTCATCCTCGAACGATCGATGGAGCTTTCAGTCTCACCTCGACCTGGCATCACGTGTTCTGACTTATGGTTTAGGGGATCATGACTAAAAACGTCGTCATAAACATACTCGCCAGCTCGGGATCTATTCCAATAGCTATGCGTCATCTCCGAGCTATAAAGGCTGCCACCAATAATATCATGTAGGAAAAAAACACGAATTGATGGAGAAAAAAGAAATCAAGACACAAAGCGAAATTTATCTCATCCCTGACCATAAGTGGCGATGGAGAGGATATTAGGGAGCAGGGTAGGAGAAGAGGAGTATTAAAAAAAAAACTAACATGGAGTGATATATCTTGCCTCGTACCAAAATAGAAAACGGAATATACAGTGATTTAGTGTTCGAGCCGAGCGCTCATGAACCTAGGCAACTAACATGCTCGATATCCGATGTATTATCATTGGCAATTCGGATTGCAATCGTACATACATTTAGTTAGCATGCTGTCGTATCGCACTCTGTATCACGATAGCTTTTCATTTTATACATTCTGAAATGGACAGTTTATCAAAACCAGTGTAGTACGTGTATATACGAAACGCGACAATTAACGTAATGTAATACTACGTTAATATCATCGGAAATGAGAGAAAATTAGTTCAATTTGCAAATGCGAGGCCATCAAGCTATTGTATGCTTTCATGAATATATTTCATTAAAAAAAGGATCCATCGAACATAATTTGTAGTCTAATACCGAAGGGCCTCCTCATTCAAGAAACAAAATTATATCAATCTCTATTGTTTAATATCCTTATTTTTTTCTTCGAAGTACCTCATTTTGTACTTATACCGTAAAATTGATTAGGCCGCCTTTTTCTGAGTCTCATTTTCATTCTATCGATAATGGATTTCATGAATTGTTTGTCAAACATATTTTTCTCGTTCATATAACAACTTTCGTCTGTTTTTCTTGCGAGTATCTAATCGTATTTCATCTCACTCGTAACACAAAGTTTCAATAACCGATCCTTTTTTTGCAGCTACTACCTATTACAGAAATAAAATATGTTTTCAAATGTGTTTCTCTAACAATTTGGTTGAATTTTTTTTTTTTAATGCAAAGGAATGATTATAACACAAATCATCTCGTTATATATCTTCACTTCAACTATATTATCAATTTTAGGCAGGGGCATCCCCCTATCCATCATTTTGTATGGACAGTATTAACCCAATTCCATATCATTTTCTTTTTCGTTCGCACTTTGCTTTTTCAAAGTATTCCTATGTAAACAAAAAAGAAAAAAGGCTTGGATAATTTTATTCCATATTATTTGAGACCTTTCATATATATATGTCAAGATATTTCACAAGGCATTGCGAATTTAGGTCAAATAAGCAGCAATAAATAGACACGGCGAAGGAACAAAAAATGAAATTACACTCGTCGTTCGTCGCCATATTCATGACTGTATGGAGTTGGAATTAGGGAGCGTGATTTTCAGAGAGATTTAGGAAGGTTTTGCAAACGCATTTGTCACAAGTATATTTTGACACTAGTGACGAAATAAGCTGTTGTGCCTTTGCCTCTTTTGTATGCAAAGAAATAGGGATTTAAGGAAGTATAAGCTAAGAAAAATAAATGACACAGTGATTGGGAATGCAATACCGCTGTCAAATGTTATTCAAAAGTGATAAGTATATAAAGATAGGGTTGGACAGACGATTTCGAGAGAAAAGCGACAGGATCAACAAAATGAATGCAATTTCAAAAAATATGGTAAAATATGAGTATTTTTATACGCTCGAATATTTAAAAGGATAGAGGGCAAGATTTTTGTTTAGAGGTACAAACAGAGAGGAAAGGGGAGAGGAAGGGGGAGATAAATAGAGAGAGAGAGAGAGAGAGAGAGAGAGAGAGAGAGGGATAAAGCATACTTCACTATCACTTGATCTTTTTTTAAACTTCATCTTCGAGTTGGTTATTAGTTGCCCCGGTTTAATTAAGGCACTATGTCTAGCTACAAATTTCCTTATCTCACGTATTTTTACAAAAGAACTGCCTTCCGGATTAAATACATTTTACTGTATACTGTGACAAACAGTTAAATCAAATTAAATCAATTGAAATATTTGATACAATAGCATATTTGCAGCGATATAGGGTGCCAGTATTTACAGCTCAATATATATAAACTCGTATCGAATAACAATTTGGTAGCTATCATATGACCTTACTTCAAAAAAGTTCAAGCGCGGGTAAACGCCAAAAAGGTGTACTTCTAATCAACGATGCCAAATAAATCGAATAATTTTGCGTATATACACAGAAATTAATGAATGCAATGACAAACACTTCACTGGGTTCAAGCGCTTCAGATTTCAATTGTTTACGTGATTGTGTTTGCGGTTTTCAAAGTCAATAATTATATTACAAAATCCAGCAGTTAATACTTTAATTCTAATGCCCCTACCGGTAGGATTACATTTTTAATCACATTGTAAATTGTTAGTAGCATCCATTTCCGAAAACGTGGTGTGCTATGTTTTTGATGCGTAAACATTCAGCGAAAAGTAGGTTGATGTCATGTTCATGTTCATTTAAAAATAAATGAGAAATACAATTATTGAAATCGGTCTGTGTCATCTTTTTGTATAAATCGTATTGCTGTGGTAAAAGAATGCCTCAGATAGACCCTTAGAAACACTATGAAAACATTATTTTTGAGACGATAAATTAAAACGAAATTACATTATGCAGTTGTTGAAAGTATATAACAATAGTTGACATATTATACATTACGTGGTTCTTGTGAAAATGGTGACATTTCTTTCTTGATAATGGTCCCCATCCTCATAATGAGTATGAAATTCTGAAATAACAACCCGCACACACACGCCCACACGCACATGCACCCGCACACACACACATGTTTTCCTGCGCCTTATTTTTGGATAATGCCGCCATTAAAAAAAGCATGTGTATTATGATTCTTCGCGTATGTGTTTGTTTGTCTGATTTTAGCACTAGAACAACAACAGGGACCCCCCCCCCCCTCCCACCCTAGCCACGCACAAATGTTAAAGTCTACGAATATGTTAGTCTACCCGTCCCTCAGAAGACTTCTTTTTTACAAAACGGATCCTCACACAATCTGCCAATACATTTGGCATGATTGGTCAGCCTAGTGTACATCTTCGAATCTGTTTTACAATGTTTATGGTATAAGATGCTACACACGTATATATCTAATTTGGGAGGGAATTGATGTAGTGGGTCCATTAGCCATAATACATAGCATGACCCATTAGTTGATTTAAGAGCCTGGAATTCAGATGAGATTGCAGTGATGCATGAGAATATGGACCAATGTTTGGTTTCCACGAAGATGCTTCCATGCATCGAAACATGTACAGGCAGGAACACAGGTATGCATTTACAAGAACAGATATCCCATCTCTGCTGAAAGGCACTGTGAATATATTTTGTTTGGAAATAATATGGTTCATTAATGTCCTTCACATAAACTAGGGAGGACGATTACAAAATAATTTATTTATTCCAGGGAAAAAACAAAATCAGTAAGTAACGAAAAGAACAAACAGTTTGCTTTGTTTTGTTTTAATTGTTGTTTCGTTTTTCAACTTGTTTTTATTTTGTGATTTTCCCTCAATCAAATGGCGAAAAGGGGAAAAGAAAGAAAAAAAGGGGGGGAGTTAGGGGAAAGGAGAGGGGGCGGGAGCATGAAAGGAAACACTACGGCCCTAATAGTCAATACCCTTCTTAATGTTCAACTCGTCCAACGAGTAAGCCAGGTGTGCCCCCCCCCCCCCGCCCCCTATGATGCCTGTGCCCCCTCGATGTCTGGACCCCACGCTATACCTCTGGGCCTTCAAGGGTAACAAATAATACCGAGAATACGAGGGTAGTGTTATAATCTTTCTCTATCCTGGGATTATATTCCAGCGGAATAATCACAAGGAGGAGGGCGGCCTAGATACAAATCCCCCACTAGAAAGTCTTGAGGATTATAGGTAATTTTCTTTCTAAAAGAATCCGATATAAAAATGATTAGTACAATTTCTCTCATTTTCTTTGCATATAATTAATGCTTATTATCTAAACTTTGTTGAGAATTACAAATCATACATTTACCATTAAACAGAAGAAATATAACTTTAAAAAATATGATTGCAAATTTAACACTTTACGCCTATTTCACTAACAAAATTATTAAGAAATGAACATGATCTAATCGCGCTCTTTGAATATTAAATCTATGAACGCGAGGTCTACTTAAAAGCCTGGAAGTGACAGCTTTGAATTGGGTTTATTTCCAGATTATATCTTATATCTTAGAAAGATGTATTTTTCTTAATGAAAAATATTATATTTTCCAGCGATTTCAAAACAGCTTTCTGCGTTTTAGAAGTTGTGACTAACCAACAACTGCTGAGGTTGAATAATGCACACAAAAAAAGAAGAAAAAAGGATAAACACAGACAAAAATAAGACTTTGGTAAAGAGAAAATTGCTTGCCAAGATGAATCTCAAGACGGGCAGAGAAAGACAACTTATCAAAGCTTTGATCTGGTTTGACAACTTGGTCTGTCATTTCATGATTGATCGATCGGAGACGCCATTATGTTTGCTTTTTAAGGCTAATCCCATGTATTTATCATTCAAAATATCCGTATCAATTGCAACGATTCTATGGCTGGCTTGGATGTATGCTACCATCAATCAAATATATATATGAAAGTATTTTTTTTAATGGTGATATTATCTTCTTTATTTTGTGCGTGTGAGAGAAAGACATGGGTGGGAGGGTAACAGGGAGAGAGAAAGAGTGACAGAGAGATATATCGAGAAGTATAGGGAGAGATTGAAAGAGGGAAATAAAAAGATAGCAGAGAAAGACTGAGAAAGACATAATCAGACAAAAAGTAAGGAGTAATTAAGTGAAGGATCGAAGCCCGTGTGGGGGAAATGCCACCGCAGTGCGATTTAAACAATTTAATTCATTACAAAACTGAGCAATCTCTCCTTCTAAATTATACTATTTGCTGTATTTTTTGTTTAAAGGAAAGCCCATTTCAATAGAAAGCTAATACTGTAATGATTTCAACGCAATATATACCACATTATTGCCACATTTCATAATCATTTATTTTCAAGTATTTTCTTACGCATCAAAAAGATTGTGAAAAAAAGGGAACACCCGATGTTACTTTTACAGGTTAAGAGAAATATCTTAATCTTTAAATAATTAAGCAGGCCTTATTTGTGCCCTGCTTAATTTCTTATTTCTTACACCTTTTAATTTCATGCAACTATCACTAGTCATCATATTAAATTTCTCTCTTTATTACGTCTAAATAAATATTCGTCACGTCCTCAGATGAAATGTTATAGTCGCATCACTTTCTTCTGAAAATATCTTGTTTCTTTTGCGCAAATTGTTATTTTTCTCATCAAATGTGAAATAAACATAGGGGGAAATCATCACAATTCATCAAATACTAAAGAATTCTATTTTTCATCACGTTTTCTACCGAAAAGTTCTCGTGGTTTATTGTACTTAACATTTTTCAATGACCTCTTATAGTTGTTGACGTTGCAATCTGCATTCAAATGCATGTCATCCTTTTCTCTCTGTGGATATCTCTTCACTCTGACAATGCTTCTTTCCTTAAACACGGGTTGAAACAAATATCTCTCATTGACCTTGCAATTCCACAATACCTTGACGGCTTGATACCTAAGAACACAATTGAATCACGTATTTTCCGACAGCAAGCCGCGGCTTCCTCTCTGGATAAAGCTACGTGTGTATCCACTTCCTTAGGTAGGCGAAGAAAACTTGGCTCAGATTACCATCCTCGTTCAAGGTCATTGTCATTGAAGATGCAAATATAACGATTTTAAATCAACAAAATATTTTCTTTTTAAAAAGATGACCACTAATACATTGATATGCATTTACCTGTTTTACGATAATTTTGACATGACGCCGCTTAATCATTTTCCATTGAAAAAAAAACTCCACAAAATGTGAAATGACGTAAATTTGTTTTGAAATTCAAACAAAAGTATACGGGCTTGAAATCACAGAATGCATCCGTGAAATTAATAGTTTTATGATTGTTCTCTGAATTATGTGAACGGACCTGTTGAAAAACAAGAAGGCAAAAACATAGTTGGGCATAATTATCATTAGAAAGAAAACGAATGTGTCTAGGCATACAGTCTAAAAAGGTTTATATACCACACTTAAAGTTTTATTGACCCCCTTCTAATCGTTTTCGTTTTATTAATGTTTTGTTTGTCTTTCTATTTTTAGATATCTGCTTAAGTTTTGTTTCATAAGAGTATACAAGGAACCCGCAGAGTGTTGATTCTATAACATACGAAATTGCAATAAACCCGTCTAAACATGGCTAAATTGGAGCTGTCATTTTGGAATATTGGCGCAGCCGCGAAGTACCTATCAGAATATAGGAATGCACTATAAAGGGTATGATTATTGCTCACAGTTTTATTGAAGAAATATTATGATGCGATGCTGGCAAAAGAGATAATACGATTCTATCCTATAGAGGAGGTGATAGAATCCTGGATAAATGGTATATTGAAGAGCGCTTTTATGTGGAAAATATACGTTTTTATTTGCATTAAGTGTCATTTCTATCTAATGTTGACGAAGAGTGTTAGTTATTTTGACGAAATTGAGACGGTATATAGTGCGATGGTCCGTCTAAATGTCTGCGCATATTATGAGCATAGACGTGAACCACGAAATATAACAAGCTTTTAGCACGTATCACATTGCGCTATGAGGAGTAAACGTATTCTGAATTGTTTTGTTTATCATACATCAAACTATGTTTTAAAAGGAAGAAAAAGACAAAAGGGAAAACAAAGTCTGTTCAAACGCTGACAAAAATATGGCAGATATTCAAACAGACAAAACAAACAAAAGAAAGACAAAAGAGCTAGAAAAGCAAGCATACGTAATATATAAATACAAACATATATGTATATAACTGTAAGCATACTGATTTGTCCCAACCCATAGACATTAAAACAGACAATAATTAAACGAACACAAATAAAATCACGTTGCTCAAGATTGTGAACTCAACAAACATATAAACATACAAACAGACATACAAACAGACAAATAATCAATCAAACAGACAGACTGAATTTCCCAAGCTCGAGCTTCTGATTTCGACAAACAGCGAAATGACTAATGCGACAGACTGACTTACCCTAACTCGAGATTCTGAATTCAACAAACAGACAAACATACTGTACAAACAAACAGACAAACAGACAAACATACAAACAAACAGACTAACTCACCCTAACTCGAGGTTCTGTGAGGTTAGTCCAGGCTGCAATCTCTTCTCTTGTTGACATGTCCGGGTAGCGATTCCTGGCGAAATTTGCTTCCAACTCCTGTAACTGTTGGCTGGTAAAATGAGTACGCTGTCGACGCTGTCTTCGCTTCTTACTGTCGTCATCTTCGTCGATATCGACGTTGTCGTCGTTGGCACAGTTTTTATCTATCGAATGAATAAATGACATCGTAAAATTAAGGCTATGATTATATCACAATCATGATAGTCAATATAAAAAATTATTTATTGTGTACTTCCGCGAGAAAGCAAAATCAAACTAAAGACAAACGTTTTGGGGACAAAGTCATGGAAACCACCTTTTTTCGGAATAAGTTTGAGAATTATTAATTCTTTATTTTTGTACCACATTTTTATTATAATTATTATTTGTGTTGGGGGGGGGGGGGCAAAAAAACGTTTTCATGTTGTGTATTTTATAGGGGTGGAGAATGGCTCAATACTTTCGTGGGGTTAATTTGATTTTGTTGCTTATACATCATTTACAGCAGGTAGCTATTCCATCATATGCAATAAATAAATGTATAAATAATGATATGAATAAATACCTAAAAATGAAGGACTAACCAGATTGCGATCGCCGGTGTGATTGATTTTCCTATGATAATTTCCCTTTCATAAAATACAAACGACAAATCGGATGATGGCACACGTACTCTATATTCAACTATTTTCTGAGTCATTTCAATATTTCTCAGAAATAACACCACTGTGTGATGATGATAAAAAAAATATGAATATCCAATAAAAAGTTAACAGCGAAATTATGCATTCGTAGCTAAAAATGTGGTAATAGAACTACGTGTAATCGGAAGCTTTCTGATTCTATCACTCAGATACTGATTTGCCCTCTGTGCAATATAGTGATAATAATAATATTTACATTAATAACATTAATATTAATAATATAAGTAAAGTAATTGATAAATAAATAGTTTTTTTTTTAAATGGTCACGATAACTTTGTGCCTGTTCTTCGAATGCAATTTCATCGTCATAGCTCAAGATCACCTTTCAAAAAGGGTGCTCTTGAAGAGGGAGGGGAGGGGTTAGTTGGTATAAGGTAACGGTGCACTTTTCATTCCAAGTATTCCCACTGGAGCACAACATGTTCCATTGTTTGTCGCTAAGGAGTACAGGTGTAGAAGGTGACCCTTTAGTGATGACATATGGAGCTTTAAAAGGCAGAGGGGTGGAAAGAAAGGGAAATAGTTTTCGTTCTTGTCATCGTCTCCCCCACCCCCTTTCCCTCTATCTCTCTCTCTCTCTCTCCTTATCCTATGTAATTCTCTTTCCCATTCTCACTCATGGTTCCATCGCACTGTACATTTTCACGAATCCCTTTCGAATTTGAAAAAGTCTTTCTCCTTTTTTTCCCCATTACCCCGTTCTTTCTGCTGTCCATTTGTATGGATTTTGCAAAAGTATATTTGGTTCTTTCTGTGTCTGTTTTTGTGTGTTTGTTTTTTCTAGACCCAATTATATATTTCCATACTTTACGCATGATTTGTTAAAGTCTTGAGTAATAAATTCCAAAGTTATTTCGACAAACCCCCCCCCCCCCTCCCCCCTCCCCCTCTCTCTCTTTCTCTCTCTCTGACACGTTCCACTCTCTTTTTTCCCCATCCCCATTCCTTCCACCGCCCAATAAATTCAGGTCATCTGGGGGTTGCGATGAAAATATTGAAGAAAGAGAGAGGAAAAAATCCTTACCTAAAGGAGGAAAAATAATGAAGGAGGAGTAGAGGGAATTTATATTTGATCCTTGATCCGGTCCGTCCTAATCTACCGTAAAGTACGCTCGCTAATTTGTGCCAGCTCCGATATCCAACGATATCCCTCCGCATAAAATTTGTCTACTTTCTTTTGGGTCACTCTTTTTGCACTTTTTTTTCTTCTTTCTTTTCTTTAGAGGTAAAGGTGTTGCTTGTGTGACGGAGAGGTTGGTTCGCTTTCTTTGAATATTCATTTTCGTCTCTCTCTCTCTCTCTCTCTCTCTTTCTCTTTCTTTTTCTTTCTCTTCTTCTTCTACTTCTTCTGCTTTTGATCATCGTATTGTTCTGTCTTTCTTTAACAGTCTATCATCCATCCTCTCACCCCCCCCCCCCTCTCTCTCACTTTCTCTTTCTCTCTTTCTCTATCTTTTTCTTCCTCAAATAGTATATCAGTGTTTGATTTCATTTTCGTCATCATCTTGATTCTTTACAATTATACAAGGAGTCTGTCCTGAGTGCTTTAGTTGGAGAAACCCCCCGGGTCTCTTCTCTCCTCTCACTCTCATTCTCTCTCTCTCTCTCTCTCTCTATCTATCTCTCTTTCTCTCTCCCTCTCGCACACACACAAACTCTTCTACTTCTTTCTCTGGAAGCGTAAACTGAGAAGCGATGAATAATCGTCAGTCAGACAACCAAGGCAAAAGTCCCTCATCGTCTGTGCATAAATCACAAATAGATGATATCGATCGAGAGATCAGTTATTTACGTTTCGATGGACTTCGGGAAACTCCGTAACTGAGTGGCTGAGTGAGCCCGAAGATTTCAAGAAAAATATTTGAGATGACTGTGTTGTGTATTTACATGCCCGACCTCAGTCTTCTTTCATCACTCCTTGAATATTTTCAAACGTTATTATTTTGTTCATGTTTTCAATTCACGCTCTCTACTTAGTAATTATTTTTTTCTTGAATGTACGCCCCATGGTTCGGAAAAGGATATATTTCAAGAGAAAACGAATCCTGGCAAGTCAGTGCATATAATTTTTCGTTGGTGTGCGTAAACTTATATTATCACTGCTTTCCTTTATTTTCCTTTTATTACCCGCAGTATTTGAAACGTAATATCTTCATCATTCGATGAATTAATGCAAGGAGGCTAGAATTGCATTGCATCTCAGGATTGTATTCGTTTTGGGAAAATAACCACTGTCTGACTGTTTCAATATTTTACAATATTATTTATCAGGAACAAGAAGATGACGCCCTAACAATAACTAAAATACATTTTATTCTGACGAATGACTTTAATAATATACCATACTTGCGACACTGTCTTTGCGGCGTACAACATGATATAAACAAAAATAGGATGACATAATGTTGATTTTTAACAACATATGTATCACGTATACAAGTAAGCATAAAAAAACAATGACGTTATTTCTAAGGGATTAATGGAAAACAAAAATAGAACAATACTGCTTCGAGTCATATTACACACGTATACATGTATCGTATGCTTTTGGAAAAGCAGGTTAGTGCTGTAGCGGGATGTAGTAAGCTCGTTGCCCCAACTTTGTCGGGGTAGCACACTCTGAAAATCCCATGAGCTCTTATGTAGTGATTATACGGCTTACACAGGATGCTAGCGCTAATTAGTAAATACCCAATTCTGCGCTTTTGCCCTTTCCCATCCTCTCTCTTCCCCTCTCCATCTCTCTCTCTCTCTCTCTCTGACTGTCTTTCCACTACTCGCGTTATGTCTAAAGAGAAAAGGACACATATCATTAATAAATATTTCCACACATCCCTATCTTTCACGCTAGTTTTCTGAGGAAAGAAGAGGATGTATTCTCGACTCGTGTTGATCACGGTTCATTCTAAGGTCATACTCTCTCTCTCTCTCTCTCTAGTTCTCTCTCTCTAGAAAAAAAAATCATAACCACCACATTTCAACACAGGCAAGCTTTTTGACGGAAGTAAAAGTAGTCTGTATGCTTGCCCTGTCTTTAAATTGGCAACGCAAGCTCAACCTTAGGGAGTGCGCTATCCTTGAAAGCATACACCTCCTTTTGTCATCGGGGATGACATGGAGACTAAAATGGCGCTTTTTATCATCCAATGTTATTCAAAGTGCTCACATTTGTCACAAAGAGTTCTAAAACGCAAACAGATCTCGAGATATTCAGATATTTATGAGTCAGTGACAGAGTCTGAGGTAAGACAAGGTATAAGAAAGAAGACAATGTCATGTGCAAGGACACGTTGTAGGTGGTACATTTATTTCTATCTATGAATAACTTTTAAAAAGTGACTCGTACGACTTTGGGTGCAAAATTCCATTAGGCGGTTGCCTAAATTGATCTTATTGTGGTGTATAAAGCATGCTAATACTATCTAAAAAGAAAATAAAAGTTATGAAAAATGTATCCCAAAACTTTGAGAAAACTAAAGTATAGATTAAGCCCGAAACAAATTTAAAAACACTAGAGGAATATAAAGAAAGTGATAACCATGGCGATGCTGATAATCATAGATTTCTTTAAGAAACAGACTATCGTCTACTTTTTCCTTCTTACTTTTTATTGTTTTCTTCTGTTCCGGTTTTGTTTTGTGTGTTTTTTTTTAAATGCCATTGTCACTTAACAAAGCTTGCTTCAAAGTAGGTTCGTTTTTTTCATTTCCTCTAACTAAATAATTTTGCATTACAAGACTGTTAAAAAAAAAGTCAAAGATATTTCAATGCTAATTTTCTGTTACATCATTATGTTTATCGTTGTGATTATTTTATCACATCATTAGCGACTGCTAAACCGTTTGATTTCATCGAATTTGCTCTTTCTTTTTTGAAATATAGAGTAATCATAATCAAGAGTAATGTAAAACACCTTTGTCCTAAACTGATATCCCACTTATCCTGGCAAAGAATATTGAAACGATGCTGAAATTATTCGTATCATATTAAACTGCTCAATATTCCATTTCAATCATAGAAAAGGATATATTTTTTTATCAAAGTACTTCAATAATGTCCTTCATTTAAACTAAAGTAAGGTTTTAATTTGTGATGGCGTGGGTTCGAATCCCACCGCTGCCACCAGTTGTAGGACTCACACAAGACTAGTTTTGTCTTGTGTGAGTCTTACACTAACTACGTGTATTACTTTTATCTCGATGCCGGAAAATGGTGATGTTGTAGTCATTTTATTCTCGTCGTGAGCATTTCATCATTTTTTTTTTCTTTAATCAGTTTTTGTTTACCCATCATCTGTCTGCCCGAAGATGTTGGGTGTTGGAGATAAATCGCATACATCCCGCGCTTTTAATGGCGTTCTGGCTAAGGAGATTCATGTTGCTGCAGGCTTGTCACTATTCTACACGTCGAGTCCTATCACAATAATACTTCTGAATGTCATCACTATATTCGCATTTTATCGCAAAGTTATTTCTTTGTTTGTTTGTTCCGTCTAGTTTTGTTTGTTTGGGTTGTCTAATCGTTTTATGACTCAGATATGATTGTTAATCATGTTACCTTTGGATTTCGTTGAGTTTGCTCTCTTATTTTCGACTCAATCAAGGACGATTTTCTTTCTTTTCTTTGAGTTAATGAATTGATAAAGTATACAAAGAGAACAAGAAAGTTTGTTGGAAATTCAGTACAGTTTTTTACAACTGGGCTATCAAATTGTTTAATTCCACTCATAATTATTATTAGTAACTCTGTGTTTCATTTAAATTTACCATATGTCCTTTTCTTTTAGGTAGGCCTACTATAATTACCGTTGATTTTAATTTGTCCATAGTCTGCACTTTATGTTATGTATTGAAGATAAATCGCAAACTTCCCGCTTTTTTTAACGGCACCCTAGTCGCATCTTATATGAAATTATTTATATCTTCGTTTGTTTGTTGTTGTGTATTTTTGCATATTCTTTTTTGTCTAGCTTTGTTTGGTTTATTTCAATGCTTTATGCATCAGTGACTATTTTGCCATTTTGCCGTTTGATCTCTTCGTTTCCTCGCTCCTTTTCAAAGTATTGATGATTATTTTATACTAAATTGATATTGCATTTAAATTATTACATGTTTCTAATGTTTGTATTATTTTTCATATTGTACTACTTATAGCAGGGATTATTAGCGGATGCATTAGGGAGAAAATGATTTTAGGTTTGAATGCTATCATAAATGATTCACATAATTATTATGCTCAGATTTATTATAAGGAAACTGAATTACAGAATGTCAAGATGTAGAATTCAGAAATACTAGATAATCCCTTGACCGAGCTGGCATAATAAATGTTAGGCACTGACTTGCAGATAAACAAGATCAAGCGCCGTAACCAGCATCATTTTGAAATGAACATTATTATGAGAACTTATTTTCAGATTAAAATCCTATTCCAGACTTTGTATCTGTACTTTTTACTGATTAATTAATATCTATGTGTGCTTGTTAATGCAGCTGAATAAGCATAAATTATCAGTAAGCACATACAAAATATTTATCTTAATGGGATATGCAGGCAAAGAATGTCTAGCGTTAGATAGTGCAATATTTGTATATATATTAATCATTCTTACCGATGCTTTAAATTCTAATAATATATATTAGCCTATATACATGAGAAGTTTGTCTTGGAAAAGAAACGAAATTCTTAAAACCTTGCGTGTTTTATCATATTTATGGCGATTATGAAACGACTATATATTATATGTCACTTTTCGACTGCTACATATGCTGATATTGATTGATAAACATGTAGGGTAATTTCAGGCAAAAGGTATCATCCATCAAAAATATGCAAGAGGGGGAAAAGACACTCGGGGCGACTCGAAAATCAGATAAGATTCACTCCATTCCATCGCCAATATGTTCGATTTGAGACTCGTGTTTTACAAGGGGAAATACGCGCAACCAATTCCATGCGGCTAGCCAAACGCGCCCGGCGATTGTACGGGGTTCCAGCGGGCCAGCGATCCGTTAGGTGCTGTCCCCTCGGGCTATTTAGAGAGCGGTTGGTATAATGCAAATTGCTCGAGTCGAATTTTCTCGCGGTTCGTTATTCTTAAACGTTAGGGAAACAAGATAATGTCAAAAATAACAACTTCATTTCTTTGTCAATCAACGCCGTGTTTGTTCCTCCGCAAAGCTGAGCGTGTATTCACTTCTGAGCTAAGCCCGTGGGAGTTTGTTGGAATAGGTTCTCAAAATTGTATGAGTTCTATAACATCGAAGAAAAATGAATGGTATGATAATAAATATAAATGAAAATTCTGCTTGTGTACTTCGGTACGAACCCTTATTTACTGCTATAATTTACCTCAATTATGTTTTTCATTTCTCTATTTTCTTCAGTCTAATTCAGTTTGTCATCTTTTCTCGAGACGTGAAATTGTAACCCTTTAAGTTTGTATTTTATTCCATTTTTGAAATCAAAAATCAATATTTTAAAAGAATGTTATTGAAGGGCCCACGAACAGCAAGCTATGATAATGCGATTATAATTATAAGTTTCATTCAAGAACAAAATATTAATAAGTAATACGCGTCTGAAAGCACATTGAAAACAATGCTTGCCCGATAGGCCTATTCATAATCTGTCCAGTAGTCACTGCTTTTTCAGTGGTAGTCATGGACATACACAGTTTATAATTAATAAAGTTAAGATAAAGTTATAATAAGATTATGATTAAAAAAAAGAAATTGTGTACACTTTTGATGAACAGTTAAAAGAAACGATTTTTTTTATAAAATCGGTACCAAATCCAAGTTAACAATGTGAAGATCTCATTATAATTCATCCTTTTTAGTGGTTTAACAAATAACAATATCGCTCATGGAATAGACTTTGGTCATAATCAATTAAAATCAAATTAAAAGTATTTATTATTAAATCGGCAGCGACCATACACACCGATTTAGATATCGGTGAAAATTTGCTAATACACCATTCACTCGGCTAGGATGCCGCGTGATTCATCGCCTATAATATCGGTCAAGCAAGGCTGAATGTTAGAGGGGGCAATTGCGGAAGCGAAGGAGCGTGAAATAGTGGTTTTTAAAGATCCGATTTGTTTCCCCCTCTGGGGATGACATCCGCATTGCAGTGAGAGGGGGAAGGGGGCAAAAAGGATATTATGATATTTTCTATCTTTATATGTTAATGTATGTATCCACAAGCCATAATGTAGTGATTTCGTTATCAGTCAACAAAGATGGGTAGACTCTCTATAGCCCAGGGTACGTAGTTTATATCAAGAATGTAAGGTGAATATGCTATGTCATCCTGCATTCTGGATGGACAATTATTTATTCAAAGCGATTTTTTTTTCGGGGGGGGGGCACAATAAAATTCGTTTAAAAGTTATATGTATGACGCAAACTAATTTCGGTCAATTTTTTTTTCTTCAAAGAAGTTAATTGCACAAAGTATCATTAGCCATTTTTGAAAATTGCTTCGGAAAAATAATAATGATGTAAACTAAAATGGAGAAGTAGTAGTAGTATTAGTAGTAGTAGTAGAAAGTATTAAAGCTTATTATATAACTTGCCAAGTAGAATGCTAAATATCTGCCACACACAAGGTCCTATAATGCACAGCCTTCCTTTTACTTTGAATATAGAATTTCAAAACGATTTCAATGAAAAGTCTTCAACGTCTCTCTAATATTTTGAAATTTGTGATGATATGACGATCGTATATTTTTGTATAACTATTGTATGATGCCAATCCCCCATAGATTTAACTAAACATACTATATAGGCTCGGAGACAAATAGATGGTAGAGTTAAATACCAAACGATTTGAATATCACAGCATTTGGTCTTTAGACTATATACATATTGGAATAGCAAGACCTCTACTCGCAGTAGTAGTAGTATAGTAGTAGTAGCAGTAGTAGTAGTAGTAGCAGTAGTAGTAGTAGTAGTAGTAGTAGCAGTAGTAGTAGTAGCAGTAGTAGTAGTAGTAGTAGTCGTCGTCGTCGTCGTCGTCATCGATTGTCGTCGTAGAATAGCAGAGTATGTAGTAGTAATATAGTAGTATGAGTAGTAGTAGTATCAGTAGTAGTAGTAGTAGGTGGAGGAATAGCAGTAGGAGGAAGATAATGTAGAGAAGGAGAAGTAATAATATTAGTAGTTGTGGTGGTGGTGGGGGTGGTGGGGGTGGTCGTGGTGGTCGTGGTGGTAAAAGTAGTAGTAGTAGTAGTAGAAGTAGAAGTAGAAGTAGAAGTAGTAGTAGTAGTAGTAGTAGTGGTAGTAGTAGTAATAGTAGTGGTAATAGTAGTGGTAGTAGCAGTAGCTGTTGTTGTTGTTGTTGTTGTTGCTGTTGTTGCTGCTGCTGCTATGTAACTATTTTTGCAAGCAAGAGCAAGATCTAGTCTTGGAATTATTAAAATTCCTCTAATGATATCATGTTTAGCTAATTTTTAAATTTATTAGAATTGGTTGAAAATGGCTCCATTGGCATTGGCTAAAACTTTGAATATTATCAGTTCAAAATAATACTAATTCCTTAAATATATGTATAAAGCACATTTTATTTGTAGTGCATGCATATCTTAAAGTCGGTAATCTCATATTTAGTGTCTGATTTAACTGATATAATGAATTATCAAAACTCAATCACAGATTGCGATTTATGAATTCGAATCTGAATTGAAGAAGAAAGAGGCAAATATCAACGAATAGCATTTAGTTCTAATGTTTACTCTTTAACTTTAATTCCTTTCATTACTTTAAAACATAGATATTAGAGAAATGATACTGGGTATATAACTATTTGAATATCAGAAGAAGCGGAGTCAGTGAATGGAGTCAGTGAATTTAATCCAATACATTACAATGAAGGGGTCGCTTAAATAGCTGAAGTCGATATAATTTCATTTCTTTCAAAATTATGATTCCTATCATATTTAGTTTTAGTTTGTTTTACCAAAAGGAACGTAAATTATATAACATTAATTATGAGTGCTCACGAAGAGATTAGAGGCCCCAAAATAGAATGTATGCATATAAATTGACATCTGTACTGAAGATGAATTTGTTGCCGTATTTTATAGAGCGTTATCAGTTATAAGATAGATTCATATCATTCGTAAATCTAAACAAATTAAACAAATTATAAAAATACTTAAATAACCAAAATGTCAATATCAAAGGGTTGATGTCAAGTATATTATGATTGATTTTTGATAAGTTTCAATAAACATAGGCTGAAGGGATTCTTTCCGTGTGTAATGCCATTGGACACATGTAATCCATATGAAATAGATGATAAGAATAATAAGATTCTTTGTTTGTCAAATAAGGGAGAGAAATGAAAAATAATGTTTCAACGCGAAAATAAATGATAAAGTAATCATGGGTAGGATCATCTGTATACATTGTGATAAGGAGCAAAATATATACAAGAAAGGGCACGATATATCTATCATGCAATTACAAATTGCTTTGGTTGGATCATACTAGATAGGTCCAACAAATAAATGTGACATTGCGGATATTCGTTGAAGTATGAAATCAATATATTGATTGATCAGAAAATGAAACTGAGTGGTTTGGAAATTGAAACAGATGATGATCAGAATCGACGGGCAGGTGAAGAAAAATGGATTGTTGTAGTAAAGGAGAAATTGAGGGTATGCTTACCGACACTGTCTGGTGTGCTCTGATGTCCTATCGTCGAGCAGTGAGGAGTTCGATCACAGGGGGTCTCATGCCCGATGTCGTTATGCGACGTCGCTGAAGTCGGCTGGGTGTTCCGTGCGTTGCTCGCTTCGACGAAGCTTTCGAATGCGCGGATGGTGTTCATGTTTTTTGTTCGTCTTTAGGCTGGGTTGTATACGAAAGGCTTATCGACTTTTTTTTTATTTCCCTCTCTCGCTCACTCTCTCCCTCTCCCTCCGAGTGAGTCCCGTCACAGGGACGAAAACCTAGTCGCGGATTAATGTTGATCCTCGCCTGATCTCGCCCGCCTCGTAACGACTCGACTAGCCTTCCAGCTTCGGGTAATGTACGGGGCTTAAAACACTCGCTCTACGTTCGGCTGTCTTCCGATTCTCTCTTTCTCACTCTCCTTTTCTCTAGAAAAGAAAAAATGGTGAAAGCCAATGGTCGGGTAGGAAACTTTGCTCCGTTGGACGACAATCCTCGCGAAAATCTGACTTTAGCTCGGTTAGGCTCGGGCGACGAATCAAAATGACGGCACACGTTTTCGCTCGTAGCGGGTAACGAATCCGATAGCAATTTCATTCACGGCTACGGGAGGTAGATAAAACAGATTACTCCGTGCTCATACGCCGCGAATCTTCTCCGAAGAAAACCACAGTCCCCTGATTTACAAGTGACTTTTGGACGATAATGTCGTTAAAAGGGGATGGATAAAAATGGGGAAATTACGGGTAGGTTAAAAACAAAAATAGATGTGTATAAAAATGTTATATACTTGGCAATGGGGGAGAGGAAAAAGTGTATGGAAATGCGCTAGTTGGTTGACACGGCATGATCGGTGTGCTACTTTCGGCATGTCCGCGCAATATCATACCGATCACGTCTCTGATTGGTGGATTCTTAGGTCCGACGTAAGGCTGGTGCCGTGTGCAGAGGTGACGGTGTGTTCCGAGAGATGATTATTGTCGGGTTATTATATTCAAGTACACTTTCCCTTTCAGCCCGTTGGCGCTGTTTTGAAATGATACGAAATGCATATTAGCACTTCCCTACGCTGATTGATGCGGTGAGACACAGATAGAGAGAGAAAGAGAGAGAGATAGGACGGGTGGACGGGAATGGTGTGTGCATACAGCAAAAGTCATTATATGTTCTTCAACTAAATGCCAGTTCACAGCTTCATTTTAAAGTGTATTATATATTCTCTAATGCTTATAATATAAGCTGATTTTTAAAAATCTTTATCAACGCTCTTCCACTACTCTAGTTCAACTTGAAAATAAGTTTAAGTTTAATAGACAGAAAGAAAATGATAAATAAATAAATGAAGCCCCAAACGAAATCAATATATATTTTGTTTAACATGTTATGATAGAAACAATTTCAAATGAACGCCAGCATTAATATGTACTTTACATTAAACAAAATGTTAACATATCATATGAAGATGCATGAAATGCAATTTAAAGTTTACATTTCACAAAAGAGAGAGGGGCGATGTACAATTTGTCAATAGGATCATTTATAAGCGATATATCCTTACATACAAAGGTTGATATTATGTGTTTTCAAGTGAAGCGCTGGGGTGAATGTTATACTCACGGGATAGAAATAAATAGAGTGGAATATAATAGAAAATAATTGAAACTCACTGGCAAAAGGGTAACCTTGGAGACACGATTTTAATAATGATAAAGATAATAATAATCTGGATTTATATAGCGCTTAATACGGAATACTGTCTCTAAGCGCTTTACAAATTATTACCCCAGTCATCGGATTCATTCACGCACAATGTGCACCATCTCCACTCCCTGGGGAGTATTCCTACCATTACTATGGTCACCGTGAGGGTATTGGAAAATATTAACACATCTGCTTTCGTCATCCTACCGGGTCCCCATTTCTATCTTGGGTATTGAGTGTAAAATGAAGATTAGTGCCTTGCCATGCCTTGCCACATGACATAGTGCCGTGTCGGGGATCGAACCACGACCTTTTTGAATTTCAAGTCAAGTGCTTAAACCACTCGATTACGACACTACTCGCTGCGCATGATGCGCTATTTGCCTGACGTAAGCGTCAGCGACTAGTGCGTTAGTTGACGCACCATGTGATAGTGATAAGAAGAAAAAATCCAAACAGTAACAAAAACAATAGGCCTACTTGAAATAATGGCTTATTTGTGTATACTCCAATAGACTCGTTTGATAATTTTATACAAACGTTTTAAACAAAAGTTTCTCTTGACAATTAAGCCTGCCTAAAGATTGACCGACATAGCAATAACTCAACGTATGCGAAGTGGATCACATCCATAGAGATGCTATTTTTCATAGCAGGTGAATGAAATGGCTAGTAACCAGAGGTTAGGGAGAGGAACTTTTGTGAATTTATTGCCTTCAGAGGCCCGATTGGCGCAGATGATAACGCAATCGAAACGACGCCTGGTATGCAACGGACTTTCGCCAGGTGTAAATAGTATTTATTCATAAGGAAACCAATAGGCTATTTTCATATTTAACCAAATTTGATGCATACGTCTTTGTGAAGTGCCTCGATACAAAGTATTTCATTCACCTGATAAGAATAATAGTATTTCAATAGACAGAATCCAAACTGCATACATTAGTTGTTGCCAGGTAGGATTAACAATGTGGATTGCCCTACCTAGCAACACTTAATATTTGCAGTTTGCATTTTGACTATTGAAATACAATTTGTTGTAACAGGTGAATCAAATAATTCGTGTCGAGGCACTTCACAAACATAAATGGCTTTATTGCGCCATTTAAGGTGTTATCTATAGCCAAGGACACAACCCCCGAATCAATGTGCGATGGCGTATCACAATGTTTCTGGTTTGTCCGAAATCAAGGCTTTCGACGGAAAACTGGCCTATCGATCTACACAAACAAAACAATGAGAACATGCCCGAGAACATGATACAGAAAACTTTTATAGGTTGGGGATAATCACATAATATAATGTTTAAAGCTTCTACAAACCTTGAATTTTGTGGTCAAGCTTTCGTCCACCCCTGTGGACTTGCTCAAGCCAAGAGATCAGTTACACGTTTTCGCAGTGCTGCCTGGTGCCCGGCCTGGTGTCTTGCGAGCGCTGGACCAAAGATAGGTGGCAATAGGTATCCATAGTCCCTGTTTAGTGTAGGATTAATTATCTTAGTCCATTTTGACTCTTTTGTTCACCTTTCTTGACCAGAAGTTGCTTTCAAAGTCACTAATGAGGGCATCATCCCCTCCAATACAATGTCCTGTGTTGAGGGCGTTTTCGGCTAAAGCTGAATGGGATACTCAATCTGAGGACTCTTTTGTGTTCTTTTAATTAATCGCTCATTACGAGTTCAGCCAGTTTCACAAACATTATTGTTACAATCTGTGCAAGTAATCTTGTACACAATGCCTGTCTTTTCCTCCCGGCCCCCCACTCAGTGTTATTTAGGGTATGCATATACGTGTTCCCAGCACCCCCCCCCCCCCCTTTCAGCATAAGTTCGGTGTGTTATGCTACGGTCACAAAGGTTCGTACGAACGATATTTTCGTACGAATCTCCCTGTTTTTCCATTATCTTCCCGAAAGTCCATTGTCTGAAAATCGTTCGTACGGCGTTCGTAGCAGTTCGTAACGGCATTTGTGACCGAGGCTTAAAGTCAACGGGTAGACCATTTTCTTTTGTTATACGAGCCTTTTCAGCACCCCTTCCCCCCCCCCCCTTATCAGCATAAGTCCGGTGTGTAAAGTCAATACGGGTAGACCTTTTTCTTTTGTTACGAGCCGGTGATTTTGGGAACACGCATGCGGTCCCTCCGTTCCCAGATTGTGTGTGTGTGTGGGGGGGGGGGGGGGGGGCTTTTCCTCTCTTGAAATTTGGTCTTTTGGATGGACTAACCTACGTTTTAGTGTGGTAGCCAGGCCCGTAGCCACGGGGGTGGGGGGGGGGGGGGGGGTGGGCACGTGCCCCCAATTTTTTTCCTCCAAGATCGGTTGAACTTTTTTAGATCCCTTTCCAGGACGTCGATCAATGTATGTGCCCCCCCCCCCCTCCCAAACATCAAACTCTGGCTACGGCCACACCAATATCCTTGTCTTGGAATGCTCGTTTCAGGAGAGAAGATATAGTGTTAAACAAATGAGAACATGTTTAAGAAATTCATTTTGTTTGACAACTCCAGCCATAACATCGCAGCCGTGGTTATCTGAAGTTCAATACTTACTTTTGCATGGATTCTCTTGACTTGAACATCATTTCGCGTAATTAGCTGTAGTGGTATAACGAGTGCATCGGACATGGGCCTCGTGTGGCACGGTAACAACTTTCTGACATAAGTTGCAATTTTAAGTATCGCAGACTGTAAACAACAACAATGCTACCTCGCAACTTTCCATGACTTTCACCGTCCGTTCTATTTCGAGTATGTTAAAGTATTGCCTGACAAGAAAGATTGCGTGGTGTCAGGCCATTCAGCAGGTCTGTTCTATTCAGCTGTTGTTCAGCACAGTTACGCTTAATAGGTACACAAAGAAATCTCAGTGGAGTAAAGTCTTTCTCAAGCGCAGCTATGGCAGGCAGTTTGTATGGGTTTTCTAGTGACGTAAGTACTTGAAGAGGGAGGTGTACACCATTTCATTTCATTTCGTTTATTTCCATGTCCAACAAAATAAATAAAGTACATGGGATTGCATTGTACATGGTAAAACAATGAAACTTAACAATATGTTGGTAATTAGTCCACAGTGTACGACAGGCATATAAAAAAGGTTGGTCATGGAGGGGACTGCTGAAAAGCTGGGCTTGTAGATTGCAGCCCCACATATACACCATGAGATATAACTAACATGAATATGATGGAGAAGGTAATAGGTATTGTTTTGATTAACCGTCCGCCTGGTCTTTTGGAGGCAATGAACAAAGCCTACGTCACAATATGGTACTGACAGATAAATGTAAAAGTCATGGCATATTTTGTCTTATAAATTTCAGCTTTAGGCACTTCTCCAAATATTTGAAATGATGCCTCTCCAGTATATTACAGACCTATAGTTGTATGAACGTTCCAGAGAGATATATACAACAAATAAATACATTTTGATAATCCTCCGTCAGAAATTAAAAACAAATTCCTTTTAAGAGTTCAATTTTTTCTCTATGACCGGTTAACATTTTTATTTCAATTATTTTTCAATTTGAATTCGTCAAAAAATCAGGATGATTCCTGGCAACAAGATGACCGAATATAAAACTTTACATTTTATTTTGTGTATATCGATGACTAAATAACTTTTTTACAATAATAAAGGGCTTGCCTATTTTTTCTTCATCCGGTCAATATATTGCATGCAGGGCAAGAGGCTCTCACGGTCCTCACGCGAAGTGTGCCCGTACGCGTATGTGAACGAAGAGTGGAAAAGAAATGGATGACGCGAAACTTTTTAACTCCTACAAAGTGTATAGATTAAAAAAATAGTTTGAAAAAAACGCTGATCTAGTATAGCCTTATTACTGCCTGCCTAAGAAATAATGCTGCGGACACTCAACCAAAGTCTTCCACACATTAGTGAAACTTGAATAAATGCATCCATACTTCATGGTGTAGTTTCAGTTGAATGATTTGACATAAGACAGGATACATTAGATGATCGGAAACAGACGGAGAGGAGGTTGTGTATGTATGGAAATTAAGACCGATATACACCATAGTGATAGATTTGATTGTATTAATAGTTCTCTAGAAAAGCAACTCTGGTTTGAGGTTTCTCCTAACAGGAGTGTGAGTTGGCAGTCTGTACAGGCACCTAATGCTAATAAGGCACATTCTGAGAAGAATTTCTATGTTTTAAGAAGAGCGAGAAATCATCCTAAGTTCAGTTACGTGGCGTAGAAAAAAAAGTTAGATCATAACAAAAGATGTTCTCTGCATTATTAGAAGTCTGATAAATCGATAGTTATTAATAAAACAAGAAAGGCTGAATGTTTTGGGGTAGGCGATAATCCAAATTGGTTAATAGATTGTTGAACAGCTGATCAGTCTAAATCGTGTCATTGATGATTGCTTTTTATGAATCCTTAAAATGATAAGGAAGTGTAGTTATAATCATATCCAATATACAACAAAGTATTGTTGATGTTTACTTACCGCAAACAAATCAAAGAGAATAAATAAATAAATATTAACCATTCGCCATGTTGTGTTTACCTTGCTTTTTCCGTATTATCATGATAGAGCAAGTATGTTCTGCAACGTCGAAATACGGCTTTCGGGCTAAATTCCGGGCATATTGTCGTTGTTCGCAACCTAGGTCGTAGATTTGGACTGGTTTGGGGGTGGGGGGGGGGGGGGAACTTTGACGGGAGAGGTTAGGATTGGAGGGTTAGGTAGCGGCCCGTTCTTTTTATTTTCTTTTTTATTGTAGAGGGTTGAATTGTAATGAAGAAACACGAGGCTGCCGGGTGATTTTTTCTTCTTCTTCATTTAGGTCGAGAAAGCTTACCTTCTTGGTGGTCGGCGACTCTATACCGTACACTGGGCATGCAGGCAGCAGGGGTATACAGAAGCTTAAAGGGATCCGGTAACTTTGTCTTAGATCCTTAAACAAAATCCTTGATTTAGCTCATGCTACAATCATAATTATATACCTGTAGGCCTATAATCATTCATGATCCATGACGTAAACAAGCCGACCGCCTGTTAGATTATCAAGATATTTATGACTGCAAATCGAAATCAAACTTTGAAGTTTTTTTAACACTCTATTGGGGAACATGAGTATGGTAAAACCGGTCACTCAAAGATTTTTACTTTTTTCAGGCACTTCGTGATCATTTTGAAGCGCAATATTTACAGGGCTTCATTACTACACCATATCACAGACACTGGTACAACGTAGGGCCATGTATCTCCGATTTGACATTGTTAAACGATGCCTTTAAGCTGGAGGAAACGCAGGCATTCGATTGGCAACCAAGGCGTGATGGAGGGGCCGTCGAGGCGGGCTTCGCCTGCCTGTCACTTTTCAAACAGTACAGCATACAGGGTTTGTTGCCTCGTTTGAAAGCGGACGGAATCCGGCGGGCTAAAAAAAGTGCCAGATCCATTTGTCGACACTTGGTACACGATGGTGTGGTGCAACCCGGATGCACCCAAACATACATTATGATGACGCTCTGGAAGTTATCATGACGGATAGAATACAAAATGTCGCACAGAAGGTCCTTACTTTTATTCAGGACGTAAGGAAGTATCTCGGGAATATAAATGTGCTTGCCGAGAGAGGCTATGACGTGCTGGTCCACAAAAGTATACAGATCTGGCAATGATTGAATCCGGGGATTGAATAATAATTGTTTGAGCAGCTTAGCTTTCCTGACTCGCAGATAACGCATGGGGGCGTACGTCACTATGAACATGACTGACAAAGAAAGCGGACAAAATATACAGTTCCTTAGGTAGACAAAGGAACATCCCTTCACTGCTATTATGTAAAAATGTGTAGAACAGGTGTCACATGCATATTCACCTTTTTACATAATAGCAGTGAAGGGATGTTCCTTTGTCTACCTGAGGAACTGTATATTTTGTCCACTTTCTTTGTTTTTCATGTTCATAGTGCGTATAGGAGGAACGATCAGGGCAGAGCCATCTATACACAGAGGCACAGAGGTTGGCCAACTTGGTTTAACTGGGTCACAACATGGCGTATATTCTTTTGTTTTGTGCTTGCCCAACAAAGCAGTAGTCGCCATATTGTGTCCAACTCGACCCGGGTTGGCCAAACTTTGTGTATAGATGGCTCTGGATCAGGGCATTACGGCACTGGATCAGGGTAAACGTTAGCCTCTTGTGTCGATGCCCTCGCGCTGTTGGAGTCTCTAAATTCTGACGAGCGAAGCGAGTCAGAGAAACCGAGGCGCTTGCGCTGAGGGCCTCTTGACAAGTGATCTGAATTATATATTCATGAGACCCGATTTCCTACTGAATTATGCATGTCTAGACCGCAGCGATTGTGTGTGTGTACGTGTGTGTTCGGGATTGCCCAACTAGGCTACTCTGCAAGCACAGACCCTAATTTGACACTTTATCAAAAAATCATTGTGCCTTGAGAGAAGCCTAGCCCAGCTATCTACTGGTACATACTGGTTGTACCAATATAGGTCAGGAGCAGCTATAGTACGTGGCATATGGTAGTCTTATAGTGCACACTCTCTTTTACGACTGACCAGAGTTTGTGCTTGCAGACTACAACTAGACGGCCAGTCTCGCTCTCACGGAGGGAATTCGCACAGAGCGGTAGATATTACGTCATAGTAGCTCTCTCTGATTGGATGACTTTCACCGAACTCTGGGTCGGAATATTCGCCAAACAGAGTAAAACATAAGAAATTCAGATCACTTGTCAAGAGGCCCTCAGCGCAAGCGCCTCGGTTTCTCTGACTCGCTTCGCTCGTCAGAATTTAGAGACTCCAACAGCGCGAGGGCATCGACAAGAGGCTAGGTAAACGTGGGAAGGCGATTGGAAAGGAAATTACCCCCATCTGCTCAAGGTGCCCAAACCCAGAATCATGCTTAGGTGCGTTCATTGCGAAGTCGTGTAAATAAATATTGAAAATGTTCACCCCTATGGAGGATATTTATTTACACATTCGACGAAGTGATAATAATAAGAAAAATAATAATGAGAATAATGATAATATAAAATTATTTTAAAAAATAAATAAAAAAATAAAAAAAATAAAAAAATCCGGCACAGGGGCGGCGGTCAAGGACCAGTAGCAGTATACTCTATTAGATAATTTGGGTCTCTGCGCCGATTCATGATTAATAGTGTTGCGCACTGCACTAAGCTGAATTCCTCATTCAAAGGAAGACGTTTTGGGAAAGTTTGAGCGACATCCGAATAAATTGGCATTTCTCATGGGACGTCTCTTGCGAGCTCCTCTTTAATTTGCTCTGTACATAAATTGCATAATATTTATGTTCCTAGTTATTGATGACGGAATAGATTTGTT
Source organism: Strongylocentrotus droebachiensis (assembly GCA_035222895.1). NCBI lineage: Eukaryota > Metazoa > Echinodermata > Echinoidea > Camarodonta > Strongylocentrotidae > Strongylocentrotus > Strongylocentrotus droebachiensis. The sequence goes on from JAVYIG010003630.1 coordinate 95,434, forward strand.
TCATGCAGGGTTTTATAAAAACATGAAATAATTATTATGAGAAAAGAATAAGGGAAAATATAATATTTTGTTGAGGGGAGCTCGCAAGATACGTCAAAATGTGTGTTTGAGTGATCGCTCCTTCCAAAATGCGTTACTTTCTTATTTTTAATCTTTTTTGGCTCAAACTTTCACTGACCCGTTTCTCGATTTTGTTCTGCTTCTGTTAAAACCCACTTACTATCAGGATGGATTTCCCCTTTAACAAAAAAGGGTATAATCGTCGGATGATACTCTGGAAATAAGAATATGAACTTCGTGAGAAAAAAATGATTATAAAACGCTTTGCAAAAGACTACTTTCCCAGGGCTATTTTTTTGTTTACAAACAAGATTCTCATCAGCTCGGAGATTGGGCTCAACTAGCGACCAATAATACTTCCGGTCCGCGACCGACAACTTTTGACGTCTGTTAGCGCGGAAACAATATAATTTGTACTATGGTGTCCTAAAAAATGAGCGTGTAACTTATAGTATGTTTGTTTGATTGATTTTATTTCTGCGTTCAAAAATATACAAATTCAAAGTCAAAGTACAAAATTTCGAACAATAACAAATACAATGAATACAATGTTTACAAAAGTAATTAAATGAAAAATCATGTACAATACACCAGTTTACAGTTGTATCAGTGCGCATGCGCAGACAGAGGTCAGAGGTTATTGGCCCAAAAATTGGGGCCAATAACCTCTGACCTCTGGTATTTATGCGTAAATTAAGATTGCGCCCATGCAAATGATGATATGCGCGCACAACGCAGCGCGCAGGCAGTGATATCATCATAATTTGCATGGGCGCAATCTTAATTTACGCATAAATACATGACCTCTAGGTCATTGGCTTTGTTTAAAATGGCGCACACAACTGTAAACTAGTTTACAGTTATAAATTTACAGTATAGTATTACAGCATAAATACCGTTATTGGCCCCGCTTCCGGGGCCGTTGACCCCGCTTCCGGGGCCAGTGACCCGAGATCAACTGTCTGCGCATGCGCACTGATACAACTGTAAACTGGTGTATTATATAATTCGATAAACATGTACGAAGCATACAATAACATAAGAAATATGAAATATTTTCAATAAATTAGAGAGGTAATTTGGAACGCAGGAGACCACCATCGTGAGCGGTTAGGCTGGAAATGGATGGCGGCCTCGTAAAAGAATTGGCGACATAACTCTCTTCGAAAAAACTGAGTGACCAAGAGGGTGCGGTGCAAGTGCAGGTGCAGTGAGCAGTTGCATGATAAAGAATAATTAAGTCACGGTTTTGTTATACTAATTTAAAGAGAGGGGAGCATATGATTGTATTATTTGTCGTTTAAGTGTAGCTTTTAAGGAGTAGATGGTTGAACAAGACTTTATGTTGTCGGGTAAATCATTCCAAATGTCCGGGCCAGAATGTCTAACAGATTTGTGTGTTATTGATAATTTGGGGTTTGTATGTGATACAGTAAAGGGAAATTAGATAATAGGCCTTTACTACAGTCCAATATGGAAATGATATGTGTAATGTTATAGCAGAATAAACATATTAAAAAGTGGTACATTTCGAGCGCTGACAACTTTTAATTTCAATTTCAAGTTCAGATTATGATAGGCCCTTTTGGGAATACGCAGTCTACGGTGTTGAGTGGAGCAAACGAGCCCGCAAACAATTGACAGACTATTGTTTAAGGAAATAGTCGAGATTGATCTGAAAAAATATGTACTAATTACTGTTTTTTGAATGCATGATTAAATCAGGGCTTTAAATGGAAATTGTTCGTTTAATGCATAGCGCGTAATAAAATAATATAACTTAGGCCAAATAAAATAAAAAACATGTTTAGCGTCCTTTCTTTTCGAAAAATAGGAAGGAGGAGGCCCTTTTTTTTCTTTTTTTTTCTTTCAAAATTGGCCGCTCAAAATGGCCACTCGGTACATTTTCCCTGACATTCGGGCTATTTTTCAAGATGGCCGCCAACGATTTTTTTTAATTTTTTTTTTTTAATCAGAAATAGATCCATTTTAGCAGTGTTTTTCTTCTTTGAAAAAAAAATTGAAAAAAAAAAATTAAACATTTCAACAACAAAAAACAAATTCAAACAAATTAACAAAAAAATAGGAGGCGGCCCCCAAAAAGGAAGCGGGCGGGGACGCTTAACATGTATTTTTTTTTACATGGTCTTATTATATACCGGGATTTTTTTTTAAAAATAGACAAAATTCGGTTTTAAATCTGAAGCCGTTTTAAAACTATCTTATGACATTTCAACTAAAGAATATGTAAGATAAAAGCTGAATAGTTGCTCTTTGCTCTCATATAATATGTCACGTGTCGAAAGGAATTAAAGTTTTTAGTCACCCAAAATTCTCAAAGAGGGTTGTTTTCAATCCCTCGTTTAAAAAAAAGTACGGGCACATTTTCGCGTGAGGGCTGTCGGAGGGCTTAAAACCGGCACACACAGGATTTATCTGCACGCTAGATGTACTAAAGGCCAAAATACACGTTTTCAACATAAAAGGCTTTGTATGACATTTTGACTAAATAATTACCTACACCATTTTAAACTAGCTGAAAAGTTGCTCATGCCGAAGTTTTTTTGTTTGTCTGGATCTTCCTTTTATATAGGGTTAGGGCTCAAACCGCGAAACGGCGCTCATGTTATAGCATTGAAAGCCTTCAAAATTGAAAATGCATTTTGGCCATCAGTTGTGCGAATAATTATATACCCCGTAGGCTTAAATTATGCCGCTCTAAAGTGTTGGGAACCCCAAATTCGTCAAAAAATTGATGGCAATATTTCACTTAAATTGTATCATAAATAGATAAAGGATGTCATTTTAAGACACACTCCTGCAAAGTCCCCCCCCCCCCCCATAAAAAACGGGGTTCGAAGACTATATTGATATAAGAATACATAATTTGGGAATGTTTTTGTTGTACGTATATAATTAATAGGAAACCTAAATTTTGTATTCTTTCATCAATATTCGACTTCAAACACATTTGTTTTGAAAATGCCCGAGAAAGGTGTCTTTAAAAGACATCCTCTAAGTAAGTGAATCTTTGAAATCAAATATTGGGGGCTCCCAACATTCAGGGCTTTAAGCACTAATTTCAATCTAAAGCAGTAAGAACCACACACACACATAGTGAATGTTACATATATATGAGAGTAAAGACCAGCTATTCAACTTTCATTTAATATAGATCACTATTTCTTTTAAATGCCATACGATAGTTTTAAAAGCCTTGGGTTAAAAACGAATTTTGTCCATTTCCTATAGTGGAATGTGCGTAATAGCTCCCCTATGCCGGTTTGACACTCAACTTCAACATGAAACAGTGAGATCTAGACAAAAAGATTCGGCATGTCACACAAATGAGAGTTAAAAAATAAACCTCGGGGCTTTAAAACATTCAAATCAAGTCCCTCTCTCCAGTTGCCTTGGCAACCGAAACGTGCAAGATATTTTTTTTCCTTATCGATTGGCTGTTTTGGAGACACCGTAACATTCTTTTTTGGTCGCTTGCTTCCTCTTTTTCCTCGCTGTTATTGGTCGCCAGTTTCATGGAGCGAACTGGGATTTTGGATCAGCTCAGTCAGCTCAGCTACATGTAGCTAGCAGACGCCGCGCCTGAAACCCGCCATGTACAGTGCATGCAGACGCAATGCTAGTGCTATAGTGCAGTGCAGTGGGCGTAGCACGCATATCATTATTGAACTGAATCTAGATCTACATAAGTCAACGCATATTTCAATCAGAGAAAAAAAGACCATGGCAAGTGAAAGGTAAGTATTAGACTGTACGCCTAGATCTACCATTCAAAGTATGTTGTTAAGACTCTAGGCTTCAGCCCGAAATGTTTTCAGTTAGTCTATGTTTTCAAGTTCAACAGGATCGTCACCGCGGCCCGTGTGTTGTCGATGTCGGTGATTATCAATATCAATTAGGATCTAGAATGACATGTACTGTGTGTAGTCTCGTCTTTGAGTATGAGGCTAGTTGTGAGCATTTGTTGTGAGCGATTGGCATGGAATGGATGACCATGATGACGGGCCCTTTTATAGAATTAGGTTACATCACAATCACATTGAAAGTGAAACTCCATTCACTCATCAAATTAGTTGGGCCTATGTGATCATGTATCTTTTTATTTTTAATAATTCATTGGGAGATGCAGAGACGCCAAGTTCAAAGATCAGCAATGCGTGACATTTTCATGATTCGGCGCACGAGCGCGCGGGCGAGGGTATAACACACGTTAAATGGTATAGCGTTTTTGTTTTATCTAGCGCGCGTCGTGCGTGAGAGCGTTTGCAGACCCTCAAAATGCGTGACGTCACGCCTAATGCGTTACACTTGGTAGCTCTGGAGATGGGGATGGACGGAATGTGTTAAAGATAAAGACCAGTAATGGTCATGCGATTGCATTGCGAAAGAAACGTTGTGGAATCGATCAGAAAAGGTTGATCATCTAGCATCTAGCATCTGCAAGGTTCTGGAATCATCAAAATGATAAGAAATTTGGCCCATTCTTCGTAAAGTTACAAGCACTATACACAGAAAGATGTATATGGGACTACCCTATATCTCTCACAGTCCATGAGAGAAACAAATTTACCAAATATATGAATTAGTAGGCGGTTTCCCGGCAAATTTGTTATCATCATGTATTAGTCAAAACATATTCTTTCACATGATTGGTAATGAGAGCTTACATTTCATTTTTTGAAATTGGGGCTCTTCCAATACTGGTGTTTACCTTTAATGTGAATTATAAAATGGGTTCAAGAATGTAGCAATAAGAAGCTAAATGGATCACATGTGCGTTATTACTTTTACTGTTGCTAGCTAGCTAAGTACCAATTTACACTTAATTGTGCTGTTGGGCAGGGCAGAGAATGGCAAGTGTGGATTAGGTCTTGCTGAAGGATGTTACTTAGTGCATGTACTAGGGTGTCTGATCGCGCGCTTAGTTTTGTGTGCTAATCCTTCCCATAGAGATTGCACACATCCCTATGCAGTCCATGTGCATTGCGCACTCATGCTAAATTGGTTGATGTTTCTATTACCAAAATGAGATTCAAACCAATATTGCTTGTGATCATGAAGGTGATACTCAATAAGTGAGGTGTTATATGAAGAGCAGGTTTTCTCCGTATTCCCCATAGGGGGCCACCCCAAAAAATTCTAAAAATATCTTGCTCAAAACAGCGATTTAAACATTGTTTCCATGGTAACTCAGAGATTTACGAAAATTTCACGAAGTGCTCCCTCGAGGGATAAGTTGGGCCAGCTGTAAAGAATATATCCATGCACTTATTTTTTGTCTAGTCCCAAGTGATCACTAGCCCCAACAGTTTGAAAATACCCTTACTCCACGCTTTGCATATTGTGCTGTGCATTAGCTGTGCAGCTTTTGAGCAAAATTTATAACTCTGCGTGAACCATGAAAATTGCAGTTTTTGAGGGGCTGTATCTTGATTGAAACATCGGTGAGTCTTGAAATTTGAAAGAAAATATATTCTGATTGCATTTTTTATTCCAATATCCAACAAAAATGGTGAAAAACGATCCCAACTGAAATTGAAAATTGACAAATTGTTCAAACCCCCATCCCTCAGATTGAGACTACACACACACACACACACACCAGTATACCATAACACCTCCACTTTCATCATTGGACATATAGGCCTACATGCAAAAAAAGAAGAAGAAAAGCAAGGAAAGGAAAGAAAAGTTACCCTGTTATTGTTAAACAGGTGCCTTTTGTGAGGGCATTGGCTAGTTGTGCCCACTCTAATCTGCCAGTGTTATGAACTATATATGGTAGAAGGTTTTTCCATTATATAATTACATACAACATGATTGCAACTACTTTCTATAATTCAACCTAAGGGAATTCCAATAGCCTTGTGTGTCGCCTATTGAAATACAAATTCGCTAACTAGACAATGAAGTATTATTTGATTTCTATGGGACATAGATTAGGATTTTGAAATCGCCCCTGAGTTGGGTTGCTCATCAAAAATAAGAGTCCTAGTTTTGATAGTACCATTGTAAAATTGAGCCTGAGCATATATATGACTGACATTTCTGTCTAGTTATACAATTCAAACTTGTACCAGAATGCTTTTCTGATTTGTCTGCTTTCTTCCAGAGTATAGTTTGCTATCTTTTAATCTCTGTTGTTTGTCTTTTAGACTATCCACCAAGGCTTACAGCCAGATGCACATTGAGGAACACCCTGAGGGAGTCCAGGCAAATATAAAAGGTACATCCAGTCATCCAATAGATTTATACAGTCAAACCTGTCTATAGCGACCACCCAAGGGAAACATTAAAAGTGGTCTTTGTAGACAGGTTACTATATAGTACATTTTTAAATGAGAAACCATTTTCAAGGGAAACAAAAAATTTGGTCTTTGTATACAGGTGGTCACTAAAGCAGGTTTGACAGTTATAGCATAGAGAAATTTGGCATAAAATAGGCATCCTGAACACAAAATTAAAAAGTTGTTGAAAAATCATTATATCACAGAGGTAGAAATTTATTGCTGGGTGCCGGAGTCGGTAAAGACCACTGCTACAGGGATTGATAATATTATCTAAACTTTTATATAGGTCTGTGTCGTTTGTCAAATTCTTTTTTAAAAACTTTAAACTATATTAACCTATGGATATCAAAGAAAAGTGTACTCCACGCTAATTTAATGTTCTTTATTCAACAATTATTGGTACCATATGTGACACAAAATGGCCCAAGTCCTTGGACCTTCCTTTTTTGTGTGACAAAAGCTTAAGAAATATGTTGCGTCTCAGATATTTGAGACATAGGGCTAATTATGGTTTGGTAATGGTCAAAATATTGTCTTATTTTCACTATAAAGGAACTATACCAGGCTGGCTGAAAAGCAGTTTATTCAGATATTTGAGACATAATTACGGTTTGGAAATAATCCAAATAAATTGTCTTATTTTCACAATAAAGGAACCATACCAGGATGGCTGAAAGGCAGTTTATTACGGACTGGTCCAGGAAGGTTTGAGATTGGCGAATCAAAGTACAAGCATTTCTTTGATGGTCTGGCCCTCCTCCATCGATTCACCTTTGACAATGGCTCTGTCAAATACTACAGCAGGTCAGTTAGATGGCGATAGTGATATCATATTTGTTCTACGCACCATTAACATACCTGCCAACCCTTATGAATAATCCAGATTATATCCCACATAAGAACCTTGCTCTATGATTGGTCAAAAGTAAATCATGTAATGAAAGATAGTTTACCCATCATTGATGGGAGAAGAAAAGTTTGTTGCACTGTGTAGATACAACCTGTAGTAGTACTATCTACACAGTGTAACGCATTTTCACTGAAGGTTTGAGATCTATCTGCGAATCAAAGTACAAGCATTTCTTCGATGGTCTGGCCCTCCTCCATCGATTCACCTTTGACAATGGCTCTGTCAAATACTTCAGCAGGTCAGTTAGATAGTGATACCATATTTTTTCCTACGCTCTATTGATCCCACCTTTCCTCTCACCATAGGTATGCAAAACCTAATAATTTATAGTGTTTTGCTTAGAGTTCCATGTGCGCCCTATACCGGTACAACTGCGAGCACGTATGGTTGTGTTGACTTGTCCTCTCACTACCGTAGTCACTTTCGTGTTTATGGAGAGTGCCTTTGAACTTTTAATATCTCTTTATGCAAATATTATTTTAAGCTCGCATTTTAATTATAGTATAGCAACATGGAAACCCTAACATCAAGATCAAAATAAATTCTGGTGATTGGTACAATTAACTTATTCTAACATCACAGTGCAACTTGAATGCAATAAGCCTTACTCAATATCCTTACATTTAAATATTTGCCCAAAGGTACCTGGACAGTGATGCTTACAAAGCCGCTATGAAGGAGAACCGCATCGTCTACACTGAATTTGGGACGGCCGGGTTCCCCGATCCCTGTCTCAACATCTTCAGCCGTGCAATGTCCACTTTTCTGACCCGTCTCAAGTTCACGGACAATGCCAATGTGAACTGGGTCCGGTCCGGCGACCAGTTCTACACCATCACAGAGACTCCGTTGATTCAGAAGATAGACCCTGTCACTCTGGAGAAGGAGGAAACGGTAGGTATCCTGAGATTAACCCTTTGGCAGAGCTGCCAACCAGTTCAATTTTCCAAACAAAAAGGTTTTTTTTTTTTATGTGTGTGCCATTTTCAATTGCAAAATGCCTATTCTGTCCTGTAAAGTATCCTACAAACATCTGACATCACCAATTTGGGGATGTTCATTGGTTTATCTGACACACCAGTCATGACGAAATCATGCATATTCAACCAATGATCCATAAAAAAATTTCTTTCTGTATATAGGAACTGTAAGAGGCATTGATTCATGTTTTTTTTTAGAATACAATTTTTGTCAGTAAAATACAACTTTTTGGATTAAAGAATACAGTTTTTTAACTCCAGAGGTTGGCAGCTGCTTTGGGAGGGATTCTGGGTATGAAAATGCAACAAAAAAAGGTATAAAAAGAAAAAAATGTAGTGCAACCTGTTTGTGACCCGCACCACAAAACCACCAAAGAGTCACATAGTGTGGTTTTCAGTTAGAGCTCAATAAAGGTGTTTTTGGTCAGGATGGTTGAATTTCAGTGTTCAGCATTTCGAAAGAATATATTTTTCTTCTATATAATTTCAAAAATTTGGAAGCACTAAAGATTTTTTTTTTTTAATTTATTTATTTAGGACCCTTAGTACTGGTCTCATTTTGATCTCCAATGACATAATAAACCAGAGTAAGCAGTTACTTTGATTTATTACAGAAATAAAGAACAGGAAGGGCTTAATTCATATGCCAAGTTTTAGGACAATCTGATTATACCTTACATAAATGGATATAAGATATGCTCATCATTTAATCTTCTTTTTTTTTGGTTAAAAACATAATACTAGTAATTCAAAATTGAAATCACACTTTAAGAGAGTGAAAAATCTTGGGGGTTGTGCAATAGTATAAGAATATAATATATAGGAATGAAGAGACCACTCAGTGATAGGATTTTGTTCTTCTCTGTTTGTTTTCTTATATCTCCATCTCTAAGATTGATATATCCAAGATCATCTCTGTCTTTACTGGAACCGCGCACCCTCATCAGAGTGATGATGGGACCATCTACAACCTTGGGGTCAACTTTGGGGCAAGAAGTACCTACAATCTCATCAAATTACCACCTCCAACTGAAGGTAATCATGTAGAGTACTTCATATTTTTGAGTAGTCGGCTTGGGAGGGCAGGACAGTGGTGAAAGTATAGGGACTGTAAGGGAGTCACATTTTCTGTGTAGCCGCACTGATACATGCACTATTCTCACATATATTGTATGAGTAAAGTCCCGCTTTCATGTTCTCTATTAAAGGTTACAATGAGTCGATCTACAAGGAGGCGTCCATCGCGCTCACTATCCCCACCACGGACACCTACCCTTCCTACTCCCACAGCTTCTTCATGACACCCAACTACTTCGTCCTCGTCGAACAGCCCCTCTACATCAACATGATCAAGCTGGCCTCCCTGGCGGTCATGGGCTACTCCTTCTTGGACATCCTGGAGTTCTGCCCCGACAAGCCCACCAGGTTCCATGTGGTGAGTCGCTCGGACTGCACCCCCGTCGAGACCAAGTACATCACAGAGGCGCAGTTCTTCTTTCATCAGATCAACGCCTTCGAGAAGGAGGGCCACATCGTGATCGACATGTGCAGCTACAAGGATAATGAGATCATGAAGAGGCTGTACCTGAAGACTCTGCAGGAGGAAGGGCTGGTAGACATTGGAGTCCAGTGCAAGAGATACTATCTACCCATCGATGTTGAGGTAAGGTAGCTTACCAATTTTTTTCTGGGGGATCCACAAACTACAAGCACTGTTTTTTGGGTGGATTTTATTACCGGTATGTGTGAAGTGTATTTGAAAATGAATTATGTACATACATTTTGTTCATACTCTCTGTAATAATATATGTAATACCTTTGTTTATCTCTCTGTTGGAAATGAAATAAATATGAATTGAATTGAATATGAAGTGGCACAAAAGGAAACTTCCAGAACGCTAAACACATTTATCAAGAACCGTACTCTTTTCACATAGAAGTAGAACCACATTGTTAGGATATGGAGGTACATGTACATGTAGTAAATACATTGAAAACATTGATGAGCCATAATCATAAATAAAGTCTCTTTCAGATATTTCAATTAAACCATTGTCACCCATGCACCAACTTTATGTACACAAGACAATTGCACATACCACAAACATTTTATTTTTGTTTTTATTTTTATATCTTTTCAAATTTCCTTTTACTTTTTTTATATTTTTTTAAAACAATTTAATTAGGGGGTCAGGAGCCAGCCATCTTCATCCCATCCACAGCACTACGCTACCGGTGAAAGTTATGAAGTTACAGTATATTCTTAATTTCCTTTCTTTTCACACCTCATGAAGGGTTTCCAACCTGGTGACACGGTGTCAACATTGCACAAGAACGAGACCACTGCAATCATGGAAACCGAAGGAACCATCTTCTGCAAGCCGTTCGTCCTGAGTGACGTAGGTAGGTCTCTTTGCCTTTCAACTCTTCTCGGAGGCAGTTCCACTAATATTTGTCTGTTAAGCAAAGGAACTGAATTTTGCACATAGTTCACCATATGAAATCTTTGTCATGAAGGGTTCCGTTGTCATGGAAAAAAATGGAAAGTCATGGACAAATTTTTTTTCTGGAAAGTCATTTTAAAGCTGATCCATACTAGTTTATAGGAGGGATTAGACTACCCTGCAAGGTCACTGGACACGTGGTTATCTCATCAACTCAGCTCTCAATTAACATAACAAAAAGAGGATCATGGGGGACCAATGGTCACCGATTAGGCATTGTTTTCTATATAGAGGGAGCATGTAGCTACAAGTAGGACAGTGTGGCTTTAACTCATGGAAGATGAAAGAAATCCTCCTAAAGTCATGAAAAGTCATGGAAAATGTGAGGGGAGACAGAGGCCATCACATACATGGAGCAATATATTTTCAGAGTGGTATTCATACGCTGCTTTGATGCTGCAACCTGCATGTACACCAAAATGGTACCTCTCTGGTCATGGAAAAAGGCAATAATGGGTCATGGAATTTGGTTTCAAATTTCTGTTGGAACCCTGTCTAGTACCACATGTTTCCCTATTTGTCTCGAGATAGTTTTTGTCTTGAGACTTTTGACTTTTTTTTTTACAAGACATATGCTCGAGACATATTTCTCTTTTAATTCACACGATGAAAGTGGGTTACAGAGATGCCAACCAGTACAATTTTATCGTATTTAGTATGATAATAAGAGTGAAATACGATAATATGATATGGCCTCTTGAAATACGATTTTTCATCTTTCCAACAACAAAAATTAAAAATTAAAAAACTGTTAAACTGCGGAATCGCATAGAAACATGTACAAGTAAACCCCCGTAACCCTAACAACAACAGTGCTTTACAGTTTTCTAATTTTCTGACATTTTACTGGCCTGGGGCCAACAGGTTTTCATGAAAATCTGATTTTTAGGATATTCAGTTGTTATTTTATGTGTCAAGAGGTTGGCATATCTGGGGTTATCCCTTGAGAACTGTATATTCACATATGGAGCTGTACAAAGTCCATATTCTAAATCCAGAGTGAAATTGCCAACCCCTCTGCTGTCCCTCTATGATTATTACTGCCCCCCCCCCCCCTCCCTCCCCCTTAACCCTTACTATACTGGGCTATTTTGAGCACCCTCTGACTGGGGGGGGGGGGGCCTGGGAGGCCCCCCCCTATGATCTCGGCCGTCGATTGTCCGATGAACACGAAAATTTGCATGTTTGTAGATATTTACGTAAGGAACAAGTTGGTATAATTAGTTTTTTCCGAATATGCAAATTTATGTCGTTAGCCTAATTAATTATGCAAAATGCGCTAATTTTAAGCATTTTACAGAAAACGTGTCAAACTCCACTTTTTGAATGTTGAAACTCATTATTCATATGAAACTTCTTTTCTAACACAAAAAAGTTTTTTTAATGTAATTAATAATGATAATTTATGCAAATTTTGCTGCGATTTTTATTTATTTTTAGTTTTTTGGATGACATGCGCATACTAATTGTTATGTAACACCTTACAGGTATATCCGATTTCGACGAAAATGGTATCAAAATGTGCGTAAGACTTGAGGGAAAAAAGTCATGAAACGACAATTCAAAATTCCAAGCGGTTGCGGCGCAATCTCCGAAAATGTCGAGGGGGGGGGGCCTCCCAGGCCCCCCCCCCCCCAGTACAGTAAGGGTTAAAGAAAACTCCTATAACTATTGTGTGTCTCTCTTGTTTTTTGTAACTACCAGGCATAGAGCTGCCAAGAATCAACTATGAGAAGTACAATGGCCAACCGTACCAGTATGTGTATGGCGTATTAGGTACAGGCGAGCATGATAACAGGGTAAGTATCTGTTTCTATGACAGACCAATTCACATGTGATGTGATCCTGTTATTTTCTCAAGGATTTACGCAAATTTATGTGACAGTTTGAATGAAATCGGCCAAAATATTAGAAAGTTATGAATATATTTGAAAGCTGTAATCACTATACATGTGGGCACTTGAAATTGGCTGAATTGGCGGGCTAATTTGCAAACTAGCCCAAGATATCTTGGGAAGATTTCCTGAGTTCACCTGCCAAATAGCCCGCTATTTGGTGATCGGGCTAAATTCCAGAATCTGAAATAGCAAGCTATTTGGCAAACTCGAGCTGAATAAGACAGGCCTCTATAGACAGGAGAGGGACACATTAATACTAATCCCTAAACGTGTTTGCTGTTGATGTTAGGGTTTTTGTGTCACTACACTGGCTTCGGAATATAAATTTGGAATATTACATCTACAAAGAGATATTGCAGTTTAAAGGATAATTCAACCTTTTAAAAATGTAATTTGGTATGAAAACAGGAAAAATGGAAAAAGAGAATGGCAAAAGTTTGAAATATATCGGACCATTAATAAGTTCACTAAATTTATGTAAATCTCAAATTTAATATTTGGATAGTGGATTGTATCAAAATTGTATCAAAACCAACCGAAATATATATATCTTATCCTAGATTGCCAAGATAGATGTGGAGACTGGAAAAAGTAAGATATGGTACGAAGATGGTTGTTACCCCTCTGAGCCTGTCTTTATCGGAACTTCAGAGGGCCAGGAGGAGGACGATGGTAAGACTAGGATTTTTCTTTGTAGTCATTTTTCGTGCATTGTCTTGTACGCTTTATTATGCCTCCGTTACGAAGTAGCCGGAGGCATTATGTTTTCGGGTTGTCCGTCCGTCCGTCCCGTTCTCGTGATCGCATTATCTAAAGAACCGATCAATGGATTCCTGCCAAACTTTGGTCATGTATGTATCTTGCAGAGCCGATGTACTGATTAGATTTTGGGTTTACGAGGTCAAAGGTCAAAGGTCACAGGGCTCATTATGTATGCAAAAACAGCTCGTGATCGCGTTATCTCAAGAACCGATTGATGGATTGCTGCCAAACTTTGGTCATGTATGTTACTTGCAGAGCCGATGAACTGATTAGATTTTGGGGTCACGAGGTCAAAGGTCACAGGGCTCATTATGAATGCAAAAACAGCTCGTGATCGCGTTATCTCAAGAACCGATTGATGGATTGCTGCCAAACTTAGGTCATGTATGTTACTTGCAGAGCCGATGAACTGATTAGACTTTGGGGTCACGAGGTCAAAGGTCAAAGGCCACAACGCACATTATGTATGCAAAAACAGCTCGTGATCACGTTATCTCAAGAACCGATTGATGGATTCCTGCCAAAATTAGGTCATGTATGTTACTTGCAGAGCCAATGAACTGAGTAGATTCTTGGTTCATAAGGTCAAAGGTCATGGGCTCATTATGTATGCAAAAATAGCTTGTGAACGCATTCTCATTAGAACTGACAGATGGATTACTATTTTAACTCAGGACATCTTGCAGAGCCAATGAACTGAGTAGATTTTAGGGTCATGAGGTCAAAGATCAAAGGGTCATATATGTATATGAGAAATTGCTTGTAATCACGATATTCTGAGAACCTGTTAATGGATTACAATTGAACTTGAATTCGAAAAATTTCTTCTGTTTTGGTTTGTAAATTTGCTCTATGACGGAGGCATCATTTTCGACTGCGCGCAGTCGAATTCCATCTAGTTTTTTATTTTTTTATTTACCAATCCTATGAATGACATCAGAATTTGAAAAGTCCGCAGTCACGAACTCTAATTTGACAATTCAACACAATTCCACAAAGCCTTGAGGTTAGCCTAGCTCGTTCAGTCTCTGGCTGTGAACAATATACATGTAGTACAGGACCTTTGTGGTGCAGTAGACTGTAAAGTTTTCATAGTCTTTTAATTCAGTCACTGTTGCATACTAAAAAAAGACCATGGAGTATGTGTCATACAATTGGAGGTGTTCACACTTTTACAAGCATTGCTTTTTAGTGGACCCCTCTGTCTCCAATATGTATTTCTACATTTGTTGTAAATGTTTATAATTGATTTGTAATGTTTTGTTGGAAACAAATAAATTGAAATTGAAATTGAAATGGTGTTTTACATGCATGTGTAATTTATAACATGGAAGGTTTGATAAATGATACAAACAAAATTCTTAAACGTGTCAATGTTTCTCTTTTCTCAAAGGTGTTGTCTTATCAACTGTGCTAAACTTCAACGAGGGGGGTTCCCCGTTCCTGGTCGTGCTGGACGCCAAGACATTTACAGAGTTAGGACGGGCGGAGCTACCCATCAAGGACATGGCCTATGCGATCCATGGCTTCTTTGCAGAGGGTATTTAGAGTCTTGCTGGTGAGCTGAATCATTTACCTTGACTGTGTGATATGTGGAGGTAAAGTAGGCCCCTACATATTTGGGGATATATACATGTACAATGGATTTGGCTCAACTTGTATGCAAGAGAGCTACCAAAATAGTAATACACTTTCTACCTATTCAGGAAGTACATTGAAAAGTCAGGCAGTTCATTAGACCAACTTTTTATTCATAATTAGTCTCTGTCACACAAGGTGAACTTATGGGAATAGTACAGGTAGCAGGATAGATCCTTGTGGTACACCCTATTCATGGCACATATTTTGACAAGTCTTATTTACCTGGATATTCATCTTTGAAAAGAACACTATATAGAAATGTTCAATCATCAAAAGGAAATGCAAATTTTACATCACTAGTGTTCTGATTCCATTATAAAGATAACTTGCTCATTACTTCAAAACAATGCCTGATGGAGCCTGCAGAAATATACAGCGGAAAGGAGCTTACCAAAGATACTTGCATGAATATCCATGTATACATCTTGCCTCTGGTGAAATTCATGAAAGAGTCATGCATGCAAATGTTAATGATTTAGAGTAAAAAGTATGCAATTGCTTTGTGCTATTACACTGTCAGTAAGAAAGAAAAATTGTCTTTATTATTAATGATGTAACCTTGCCTCTGCGTGGGAGGGGATAAAACAAACTGAATCACTATGGCCCTTGGGTGTCTCCTGCTGGTATAGAAGTGTCGTAGTCGAGTGGTTTAACAGAGATGCCAACTAGTACGGATTTCCCGTAACTGGTACGGAAATTAACGACCATTACGGCAGTACGGAATGTTGTCTAAAAATTATGTTTTTTTTTTTTTTTTTTTTTTTTTTTTCGCAAATTGAAAATTTTGAAGCAAATTTTGTGTACTTAGTAGAAGCCTCATCATCCTCTTCATCTTACCTATATAAGCTTTTTTTTTTTCTTCTATACTCTCTCTCTCTCTTTCTCTCTTTTTCTGTGAGTCTACCGGTATTCCTTTTCTTCTTCTGTGAAACTGTTCTGCGTGTGTTGTATGTCATGTATGCTGATGAGTGTTTTTTGTGTGAATACGGGTGTGGTACATGTATTGGAATGAATGGGTGTATGGGGGGTATGTTTTCGCTTTTATTACTATTGCCTGTAGATTAATTTTATCAAAATTCCATTTATGTTCATTTATTTGTCTTTATTTTGTACAGGGTCTCCCCTCTTGATAAGCTGTGCTGTCTTTAATGGTCTTTCAAATGTTTTTGTTGTATGTTTTCATAATTGAATTACATGTTGAAGAAAAAAGTAAATTGAATTGAATTTAATTGAATTGAATTGAAATTGTCAGTGTATAGCCAGGCTTGATATGTTGTATTGCCAGCATTTAGGTTCTTGCTTATCTCATGCATTATCATCAATCCGTGCAATCGATGGACTTTGGAGCTCCGTAAGAAAATATCCATGTGCTAAAGAGTTTTTGTATAGAGTTCACCAAGTACGAGTGTTTAGTATCACTATTCATATACATGTATCTATGACAATGACTAAAAGCTAACATGTGCTATATGTGGCGATTTTTGAAGAATTTGTGTTAAATTATTGGTGACTTTGTCTTCAAGCTTTATGGACAGTAAAGTGTTTGTCAAAACAAAAAAACTCAGTGTATTATTTGGCAGCACCTTGTTCAATGTACTGCATATATTAAAGCTGTGATAAGTGGTGCAATATTAATATTTAAATTTTGTACATGAAGGATTTTCTTTTTAAGGATTCTTGCATTTTAATTCATAAGAGTATGATTTTATGTTGAGAACAAAATAACATCATCTGGACATCGAAGAAGTAATGTGTTTATTACATGAATTATTCATTATACCTATACATATGAAGTATGTTTTAGGTTGATATTTAAATGATTTCTTTCTCTCTATTATGATCTTATTGGGTCCTTTCGATATATTCTATATTCATACCATAATCCTTCCTATATTGATTGATAGGTGGATTAACATTTTATTAATTTATAACTATTAAGAACAATATTATAAATGTGTTGTATATATTGTAATAACATATTTAAGATCAAGGTAAAAAATTGATGTAGTTAAATATGGTAATTATCATCATTTCAAGTCATTGTACCTCTGTTTCCCAGTGTCTCAGCAAAAGAAAGAGCCATACATGTCTATCATATATCAATACATGATTAAGTGTCCCTGCCAGGTCGCTATCTGTGCATGTTTTATTCAGGATGTCACAGCAGCGGGGTATATATGGGCCATGATGGTCAGCTCTGCTTATATTTGATATAAATGGTAATTGGTAAATTTTATGAATTCCGAAAATATTCAAAATTTTGAGGAAAAAAAATCATGTAACAATACCAAAGATACACTCCGACTGTGTGAATTTCATAAAAAGATGGACAATTTCTTTCCATCACACCTTAGATTGATGATGAGGGCTTATTTTTGCTGTATGTGACATAGTGATATGATGTGTAGTTTGTGAAAACCCTGTTTCCAACAAACATACAGAACAACAAAAGCTACACCAGAATTGAAAAGCCTTTAATCTTATTAGTTTTAGGGAAAGGTTACTTTAGGCAGATGAAGAGGGGCACAAAAGCTGTTATAAGGTAGCAGAGGTGCATTATTACTATTGTCTCAGCCTTTTTATTTTGAGAAGGGAATTGTGGCTTATGATATGGATAATGGGTTGAGCATCACTAAAAAAAAATAAGAACATACATATATATATATAAGAAGAATGGGGTCTATTCACAGATGAAGGCTTGAATGATATCGATGGAAAATATATTTATTTTCAATACGTGTGCCTAGTTTTTCAAAGTTAATTCACTCCCTTGTGGAATGTGTGTGCTCAATATTATTAGCCTGTGTCTTCAACATTTTTCTGTCACCATTAATTGGGAGCAAATGTATTCATATATATTTTATATATTTCCACTACCTTGCTTAGTCAATACATGTAAGTATGCCTTGGATATTTGTATGCACGTGAAGTGTTGGTATACTAAAGTGATTCATGCAAATTTGCTGCCTTATTGCAGAAACTATTTTCATAATGTACTATTTTGCCATGGTTGATATTCTAAACAACCCAATTTTTGTGAGACAGAAACCCATCCATATGTGGCATTTTTCTAAATGAAAATAATTGTAATTAATTTCCTAGTTTGTTTATATTTAAACAAGGCTTTAATGGAAGATGAATAGTGGCATGTCAAGTTTGTATGTTTCAGTTCTTAATCAAGAGAAAACGAGTCAATTAAACAGTGCATTTTGAAATTCTTGTGTTAATTTTGTCATACGTGTATCGGTGTATGTGTGTGGTATGGGAAGCCAAAATTCAGTCCAGTGAATAGTCTGAAAGCTTTGTTCAAACTTATCCTATGAAATTACATTTCCAGTGAAATTTGTGTCCCTCTTGAAAGTTGTGTGATATACATTGTACAACCATTTGTAAGAAACCTACCAGATAGTCACTGACAAAGTGCGTCATTTTGTTTTCATTGTATTTAAGAGCTCAAGGAGCTTAAGATATGTTGTAATCAGTAATAACATCAAATTTGTGATGTACTTTTTAAAGTTTTTTATAATTCATTGGATATACACATTTTTCAATTTTGTAGAATTGTCAAGGTTTTTAAAGCTTAGGATCTGTACTAATTTTGCAATCATGTCCACCAAAAAAACTAGATGGAATTCGACTGCGTGCAGTCGAAAATGATGCCTCCGTCATAGAGCAATTTTACAAACCAAAACAGAAGAAATTTTTCGAATTCAAGTTCAATTGTAATCCATTGACAGGTTCTCAGAATATCGTTATTACAAGCAATTTCTCATATACATATATGACCCTTTGATCTTTGACCTCATGACCCTAAAATCTACTCAGTTCATTGGCTCTGCAAGATGTCCCGAGTTAAATAGTAATCCATCTGTCAGTTCTAATGAGAATGCGTTCACAAGCTATTTTTGCATACATAATGAGCCCATGACCTTTGACCTTTGACCTTATGAACCAAGAATCTACTCAGTTCATTAGCTCTGCAAGTAACATACATGACCTAATTTTGGCAGGAATCCATCAATCGGTTCTTGAGATAACGCGATCACAAGCTGTTTTTGCATACATAATTTGCGCTGTGGCCTTTGACCTCATGACCCCTAAATCTAATCAGTTCATCGGCTCTGCAAGTAACATACATGACCTAAGTTTGGCGGAAATCCATCAATCGGTTCTTGAGATAACGCGATCACAAGCTGTTTTTGCATAATGTGCGCTGTGGCCTTTGACCTTTGACCTCGTGACCGCGTGACCGCAAAATCTAATCAGTTCATTGGCTCTGCAAGTTACATACATGACGTAAGTTTGGCAGCAATCCATCAATCGGTTCTTGAAATAACGCGATCACGAGCTGTTTTTGCATACATAATGAGACCTTTGACCTTTAACCTTGTGACCCCAAAATCTAATCAGTTCATTGGCTCTACAAGATACATACATGACCAAAGTTTGGCAGGAATCCATCAATCAGTTCTTCAGATAACGCGATCACGAGCTGTTTTTGCATACCTAATGAGCCCTGTGACCTTTGACCTCGTGACCCCAAAATCTAATCAGTTCATCGGCTCTGCAAGATACATACATGACCAAAGTTTGGCAGGAATCGATCAATCGGTTCTTCAGATAACGCGATCACAAGAACGGGACGTACGTACGTACGGACGGACAACCCGAAAACATAATGCCTCCGGCTACTTCGTAACGGAGGCATAAAAATAACCATTAGGACTCCAAATTTTCTAGACGATTCAAAGAAGTACTTAGCAGGTAATTATGCGTGTGATGTTTATATTTTAGATAGACTTGAAGCTATTCATCACGGTCCAATAGGAAATGCGTGAAGACTGAGGCGTGTATTTTACTTACTAGAATATTTAAACTAATTTACTAATTTACGTCTTCATCAGCCCGAAGTTGCAATTAGCGGGATATTTGGTCGGGATTGTCATCCCAAGATATCTTGGAATAGTTTGCAAAATATCCCACTATTTGGCAAAATATCAAGCTATCTGTCCAGTGCGTCTTCACCAGACCGAAGACTCGCACTATGCGCGAACACTGAGCAAATTTCTCAAGGTTGAGTTTCAATTTTCAAGGTCGAATCTCGAGCTGATGAGGACGTGCCTATTGATTAACGTCCATTTTGTTTATCAAAGTGTGCAAAAGGGTCCATTGAAGTGCTCATTTTCTTGCTTGAATAATGTAGTGATCATCAACAATATTGCAAATTTTATTGATCTCATTGTAAAGAAGTATGTATGTATAATTTACTACTTTCAAATTTCACGCTTTCCAGGAGGAATATCGACTGCTAAAATGAAAGTTTGTAAAAAATTATCTATGTGCACTAATCACCTCATCATCCACCATTATTCGCCTCATCATACACTCAACACCTCTTCAGTCATTCAAAAACATTTTCCTTTTTATGATAGTTATGATTTTATTATCAAACACATCAAAATAAAGAAAATATTTAACAATACTGATAATTTGTTTAAGGTATCATATGCTTTCATTATATGTGAGGAAAAAAATGCAAATGCTTTTCTCTGTGGAAAGTGATATACAGACTTCTTACAAGGTGGGTCAATATATTATATACAAATTATATACAACAGAACAAACCATAATTAATGTAAGATATAATTTGCACATGCCCTTATCTTAAAAGAGAATGTTGAGTTCTGGTAATGATCATCACAAATAATTGGTGGATCTTCTCATTTATTTGTTTGTCAGTTTGGATGAAATCACCTGAAAGTGTTGGACCAAATATTTGTGTGTAGTCCCATTCACCCATTTCTGTGTGCTGTACATGTGACCTTCAGCAAGACTGAGTAGATCAGTTCGACGATTCCGAAAACCTCGCAGTATACACCAATTCTTATGCACTACAAAACCAACCTTTCTACATTGTTGCTTCCACCAGTCGTTCCAGACATTTTTTTTTCATATTGTAATTTCATGACCAGAGCTCAACATGACCTTTTCACACAAAAAATACAGGCTTTAGAGTAAATTAGACTATTCCTCAGTCATACCAATCATAATTCATCTTTTTCAAATCAGAAATAATGTTAGGAAAAGTAAGTACATTTGGCCAGTGTACTTTTCTCCAAAAAAAGTTGCTCAAGACTATAATACCTAAAGGTTGCCTGGAGATTGAGAAAAATACTTTCACAAGCAATTAAGCAATGTGGATTCCATCTACATAAATACCAGTGCATACTTGCTAAACTTCCACAGCAAAATGTTGAATTATGAATAATGTTATCCAGAAAAAGAAACGAAAACAAAAATCATAAGTTCAAATTTTGTTCCAAACCTTCCTCCAGTCCTTCCAATAGTCCTTCCAATAATCCTGGATCTGTTACTTGCATATAGGTATGACTCAATAGTCCAATACTCAAAGGCAAACATCTTATTGCTATAAACTGCAAATAAACTTTGGTCACTTATAATAAATTTTACAGAATACAATCCTTTTTTGTTGAAAGGCTCAATCTAATCATGTATAAAGGGAAAAGGGCATATCATACAAGTCATGTACATGTACATGTACATAAAAGATGCACAAATTATATTTTCATTTAAACAGGAGTTGTACCACTGCTAAAAACATGAAATGAAAAAGAGGGAGGGAGAGAGAATAAAGTTATGTCAGATCTTAAACCACTTCAAGTTAATCAATATCTGCTATCACATACAATGACATGATGACCAAGGAAAACAACAGATCAGCTCAAAATTCATATCATTATGTGGTACTGGTTGTGACTATATAAATTGATTTTTGGGTTTGTTCCTTTGTCAAAAAGTAACCTCTGACATTTTGAAGAACAAAGGAATAGTCACAGAGAAGGAAATGGTCAGTTTTAGTCTCGGGCAGGATTAAATGCAGCTCATTAGGAAGAAAATCAATCATTCTAAGCTTTAGAATAAATATGAACAAGCTATACAGATGTTAAAAATACCCCTGGAAAACCAAAACAACAATCCAACTAATCAGCATATCTCAATAAATGAAGGCCACTTTAAACCAAAAATATGAAAACAACAAGCCTTGTCTATTTGCCTACATATTTAAATCAAATATTAATTTTTCCTGTAAAGGTTACGGTAATTGATTGACCTTCTGGTGGTTTTAGGTATTCTAGTCACCAACCAATACATAAGTTGCATTTTTATACCAGTTGCATAACTGTAACGGTTCATCTAAAAACTAATGATTTTTTAATGTAAGCATCCCACCACCCAAACTTCATTTCTTCACATTTTAATGCTATTTTCATGTGAGTAGTACAAATGTACACATACCATAGTTTATCGAAAAGGAATTAATGACTAAACAAGTAAGCAAACCCCAATCCCTCTATCGAGGGGATATTAATTTATTCCTAGTGCCTTGTACATATCGCATTCCTTGCCTGAAAATAATCTTTCATAGTTTTGGTTTTACTTTATTATTACCACATCCCCTGAAATAACTTATAAATGTAAATGATATTTCTGCCATTAAAGGCATGAAGGGATAAGATACATAATATAATCTTTGGTATTAAACAGTAAATTGTTTGTTGGTAAGGCATACTATACAGAATACAGATTTTGACTTGTAGGGTGTTTGATAACCAAAAAAAATACTGCCAAAGGAAGTTATATTTTTTACAAGTTATTCTATTTACACAAAGTGCACAGCTCAGAGGGAAAATATAACTTCCTTGCGGTCCAAAAATGTCCATTACATCTCTTTCACTTAATATGTGTTATACTAGATAGCACCTTGCTTTATGTAAAATTATGGGTGATTTGCAATCTCATGCCTTTTTTTTCTTTAGCCGCTAGGCTTGCAAGTCAAATATGCGCGGCTAAGACAATGCACCCAATCATAAAATAATTTGGATCAATAAATTTTGTTTTCCTGACTTTGCACTCATTTTAGAAATTTTACTCGAATGTCATGACTTTTTTCTGATTAGAAGAAAAGATGATTTTCCTGATTTCCAGGATAGCTGGAAACCTAGTCTTATTTCCTGATGAGTGGCCACCCCATGCAGGATGGACATTAGGCCTAAAAAAAAAGTTGTTGTATTGTTCTTTAGTTGCCAAAACATGGGTCGGTCGGTCAGAAATCTTTTGTTTTCATTTTTTCCTTTTCTCTTCCCTCTTTTGTTTGATATTTCACAGTTTTGAATGCATTTTTTTTTTTTTCCTTCCTCTTTGGGCTTATAATTCTCAATTTTGAATGCTTTAATACATATTTTTTTATTTATTTTGTTTTTCTTCTAAAAATCGACTTTTTTTTTTCTCAAAAAAGCCGACGGTAGATTTCAAGATTTTTTGGTTGGTCGCAAAGGGCAATTCAACATCTTTTTTTTGTACGCCATATAATAAAGCTTTACATAACGCTTTCCCATGCCATAACCTAAAATTCAAACCGACTACCCAATTGTGTAATGCTTGCAAATTTGAAATTCTGTACAATAATATGTACCAAGATGATATTGCATGAGTGAATACTGGTAAAAAAAAAAAAAAAACTCAATTATAAATGTATCAAGGTTTATAGACAAATAGACATGTACATGTGCCTTAAAGGGGGTGTAGCATGGCAACTACTGGTTAACGCCATCTACGACTTCTTTAGGACAACTGCACGTAAACCAATGGACTTGATTAACGGTCAGCGCGCGATAGCATTCGTGAAACAGACCAAAGTTCTCCTCACCATTCGGTTTCGCATATGTTGCACACACATGAATACTGCGGTTGCGTCGTCCGTAGTCGTAATATACCCCATTGGCCCCGAGTCAGGCCATGGGAAAGACACATAAGTCTCGTCATGCTACACCCCCTTTCACAATAATCTACCTATAGACAGCATGCACACTGGATGAAAAAGAGAGAGTGACGTCGAAAAGTGCGGCCATCACAGGAAGATGACAACAGTTTTGTAATTTAGTGTACCAACAACAGAATAGGAAATTTAGTATTTTTAATACAGATTTATAATGGGGTCACACAAAAGATCAACTATTGGACTCGGCGCAGCCATCTATTCATTCTATATGAATCCTTCCATGCATTGCTATCAATAGCTTTTCTTTGAGAACATTCACCAAGAGTTGGAGAATGACACTTAATGTCACATGTCCAACTGCAAGTATGGGTAAAGGTGTAATCCTTGTCCTGTCAGAGTTAATCCATCAGTACGGTCAATAAATGTCAATCCATTAGGCACTAGTTGATAAATGTTATAATACATGGTTTCCATAGACTCCAATATGAGTTACTTCAGGTTAAGTACTCTGCAAATAATAATTTCTCTTTGAGTTTGTGTTTGGTTTGAGATACTGATGTTCCAACGGCTGAAGCAACTAGAAGCGACAAGAAAGAAGGCATTTCCACTTACGAAGAGCTGGAGGATCACACACATTATAATTAATTTACGGGACTCGGGCTGATTGTGCTACTAGATGTCTAGGATCCCTCACAGAAGCGACCAGAACATCGCAAGATAGGGCGATCTGGCTTGAGGTCATGAAACAGAAGCCATCACACATCTCTCAGATGGTGTGGAAGGCTTAGGTCAAGGTAGGTCAAGGACTCAAGATAGCGACGTTCATGTAAACAACCTAAATCCATATGTATACCTAACTGCAGCTTATAGCTATTCTTTGGGAACGTCCTTACTGTCATAAGCTGGGAGGTCCAGGAGAGTGAACCACCTGTGGGCATACGCACTCTCAAAAGGCTGGATGAATACACAAAACATCACATATGGGACTAGATAGAAGTTGCAATGTTCATGCCAACGTGAACCCTTCTGTATGCTCGATTGCCATTAAAAGCCTCTCTTTGATAATGTCTATACTGTCATACATGGGTAGGTCTAGGAGAGTAAACCACCTGTGGGCATAGCCACTCTCAAAAGGCTGGACGAATACACAAAACATCACATATGGGACTAGAAGTTAGTTGCAATGTTCATGCTAACGTGAACCCTTCCGTATGCTCGATGGCCGTTAACAACTTCTCTTTGATAATGTCTATACTGTCGTACATGGGTAGGTCCAGAAGGTTGTACCACCTGTGACCGTACCCACTCTCAAAAGGCTGAAGGAGTACACAAAACATCACATATGGGACTAGATGTTCATGCCAACGTGAACCCTTCCGTATGCTCGATGGCTGTTAACAGCTTCTCTTTGATAATGTCTATACTGTCGTACATGGGTAGGTCTAGGAGATTAAAGCAGGTATGGGCGACTGGAAAGAATTCGTTCCCACCCTTGACAGGCTGGATGATGACTTGAAGGCTGGACCAGCCTTGGATGGGAATGTGGTCGTTACCCGTTAGGAAGACTGCAAACAGAACAGAAAAATTATGAGAAGGTTAAGAATTAATTTAGTAGACAGAATTTTCATGGAGCTGTCTTTGTACCTTCTACATATTATTTGATTTATTTATTTTTGGTTGATTTTCTTTTTACAAATATATAACAAACAAAATTTCACAATTCATTGCAAATTTTACACATGACCAAAAAATATATGAAGAATAAAGTAAGGGTGGCTGTAACTAATCAAAAACATCAAACAGGAGGGTTAACAAAGTAAGCAAAGGTCGATAGCCTGACTACCCTCAATGGATACATAATAATACAAGTATGGAGCAAAAAGATATTGGTAAAAGGGAAAAAAAGAGAAAGAGAAGAAAAAAAAAGAGGGGTGTACATCAAGATTCACAGATGTTAAACCCCTGCTCAAAACATGCATGTAATGCAGATCTTGTGACCACAATTTCTTCAAAGGGGAAGTCCACCCTGAAATTAAGTTAGTTTTAATAGGAGTAGAAAAATGAGAGAAACAAGTCAGTGAAAGTTTGAGGAAATTCCGATTAAAAATAAGGAAGTTAGGATTTTTTAAGTTGTGATCAATCAAACACAAATTGGCAACTTTATGACGTAAAATGCGAGCTCAACTTCCATTTGCTTAGTACTAAAAAAATCTAAAATTTTCATTTTCCCTCAAGAAAAATTTCAATCATACATGCACCCTAAATATAATAATTGCAAATATGTTTTTATACTCCCCCTGCAAGGAACAAATATATATTCCGTCATCAATAACGAAGAAAACATGATTTTATGGAATATTATGCACAAAGCAAATGAAGGAGAGCTCGTATAATAAGTCACAGAGTTGCCAATTTGTATTTGATTGATCACAACTTCAATAATTCATAACTTTCTTATTTTCATTCAGAATTTGCTCAAACTTTCACTCACCTGATTTTCTTATTATTCTGCCTCTATCGAAACAAACTTATTTTGGGGGTGGACTTTCCCTTTAAACATAATATTTGTATGCATTTCATTATTTCCTAAAATCTCCAAGAACATGTTGATAGATACCAGTAAGTAGTAATTGTGTTATTTACTCTGCCTCACTTTGACTGCAATAGATACACTACACAACAGATCTATGAGTTTCAATTTAACTCACGATCCTTGACTGATTCTATTTTTCAGAGCTTCTTCAATTTGTGAAGGGGCACTTCTCTTCAAAGTGTCAGTACAACCAAAAAATTCACTTATATGATATCGTCAGCTCTCTGTCTACGCCTACAAACTGGCTCAGGCGATCCTGGTTCGAAACTGAGTCACATCTTTTGTTAAAGGTCGGTCCCCAGACGTAAAAAATCATACATGATTGATACACGCCTGTAAAAACCCAATTACACCCCCTCCCTCCCCCCAACCATGACCAAATGAAATATAACGATTAAATGTTGTGGCACTATGAGCAATGAACTCACCTAAGAACTTTTTCTTCGCGTCTAAGGACATCTCTCTGAATACCTGCCAGAATAGCTTCACTGTGGGATGGTTTTTGTAGTATTGACCCTTGTACTCCACAGTCTAACGAAACAAAACAAAATCAATAATATGTTGAGGGTTCAGTGACACAAAGACGTAACTCCATATTTTGCCAAAATGAGTATTTGATATCAAAATGTTCAGAAAAATGTGGGCTTTCCAGGAAAGTACAAAGACTTAACTCCACCCAACACCCCATTGAAGTCAATTGCTAGTGAAACATAGACTTAACTCATTAAGGCCCAAGTGCTCAGTAACTCCAAAATGGAGTTAAGTCTTTGTGTCATTGACCCCTCGATATGAGGCTAAAAAAAGCAAAGTTGCATTCTTCTTCCATCAACTCACGTTTTGCATCTAACATGACAAGTGAGGGTTGGAAAACCAAGTAAGGCGTCATCTAATATAAGATTGAGTTCCATGA
The DNA here is from genome assembly GCA_035222895.1 of Strongylocentrotus droebachiensis. Classification (NCBI taxonomy): domain Eukaryota; kingdom Metazoa; phylum Echinodermata; class Echinoidea; order Camarodonta; family Strongylocentrotidae; genus Strongylocentrotus; species Strongylocentrotus droebachiensis. Next base: position 122,803 of record JAVYIG010003630.1, read on the forward strand.
TGTCTCCTGGGCCCTGTTTCACAAAACCTGTCATCAGTGGCAAATGACAGTTTTTGTTATAAGCTACTGAAATCCTTGCTTCTGATTGGTTATCAGCAGATTTGTCACTGATTTTTGTCATTTGTCATTGAAAAAAGGCTTTGTGAAACGGGTCCCTGGAAACCTTGACAGCAGGCAGCCATTGTTGATGTGAATGTTAAATCAATAGTAGCAAATAATAACTGAACTTTATGAAATATTGCAATACAAAATACCCATATATTATAGATTCAACATAATTAGAGAAGAGATTTAGTTAAAATCTTTTCGCACGATTTTCAAACAAATATCCGGAAGAGTTAAATAGTACCAGCAGGGGACCAATCATTAAATATCACTCTCAACAGTATGTACATGTAGCAAGTTCAATGCCACTGCATTTTGTATCAAAATACGAGATTTCAATGTTACTTCTATTGAGATACAGTGGAAATTTGTAATAATGAGGTCCTTAGGACCAAATAAATTACCTTGTTATATCAGGGTAAAAAGACAAAAGAATATAAAGAGCTGGGGCCAGAAAAATCACCTAGTTATATAAAAAAGATACCTCGTTATAAATATTAGAGTTCATTATTCTAAGGTTCCACTGTATTAAAAATTTAAATTCACTCTCAATCAATGTAAAAGCAATTTTGAAAAGACTAATTGACTCATTTTATGCACTCCCATAAAAAAGAGAGCAGGGAAGCATATACACCTTGATATGAAAAAGTGGAAATAAAACAAAACAAACAAACATTGATAAACATTACCTTCTCGAGCTCATCCCAGTCATAGTTCTCGTCTCCAATAACCATGGCCATGAGTTCTTGAGGATGGAATAGGCTAAGAACATGGCCTCCACACACCTCAAGGAAACCCTCGCTGAAGGCAGAGAACTGAGGCTCTACCGACTTGTTGAGGATGTAGTCTACGTATGCATCAATGTACTCTTGCCTATTAAGGTATTAGAGTGGAGTAAAAAGGAGGAAATGTATCATTTCTTGCAAAGAAAAAATATATAAAAAAGAAAGAAAAAGAACTGAAAGGGGCTATGGTGTGTGGCTAGAGCAGAGAGGATGAAATATACCATTTCTTGAATGTAATTTTTTGTTGAATTAAGAAACAGAGAATTGAGGCTCTACCGACTTGTTAAGGATGTAGTCTACGTAGGCATCAATGTACTCTTGCCTAAGGTATGAGAGTGGAGTAAAAAAAAGGGGGAGATGTATCATTTCTTGCGAAGAAATTAAAAAGAAAAAGATATCTGAGGCTCTAAAGACTTGTTCAGGATGTAGTCTACAAACAAATCAATGTTCTCTCTCCTATGGTGTGTGGATAGAGCAGAGAGGATGAAATGTACCATTTCTTGAATAAAATAAATAAATTTAAAGAAAGAAACAGAACTGAGGCACCAACGACTTGTTCAAGATGAAGTCAACAAAAAGAAAAAGAAAAAAGAGAACTGACAGGGGCTCTACAGACTTGTTCAGGATGTAGTCTACAAAGAAATCAATGTACTCTCTCCTATCGTGTGTGGCTAGAGCAAAGAGGATGAAATGTACCATTTCTTGAATATTTTTTTTCTTTCTCAAAGAAACAGAGAACTGAGGCTCCACTGACTTGTTCAGGATGTAGTTAACATATGCATGACGAAAACTCGTCATTTAAAATTGAAACTCCCATTTGACTTTCACCACTTCTAGAGCCGATACGGTGTGACAGGGAGGGAGAGAGAGATAAGCATGATAGAGGGAGAGAGGAAAGGAGAAAGAGTGCTAGTTTTCAGAGTTAAAATTGTTGTTATATCGCCAATTCTGGGTCATGTTGCTTCATTCAAACTTTCATTTTGGTCTTCATCTAAATCATGAGTGACTTTTGGACATCAAAATATCTTGAAACAAGTAAAATATATATTTCCTACTTCTCATTTCCTTTCAGACAGAGCCAAAGAAAGAGTTTGTTTACACTATTACGTAAGATGATGAAGAGTACAGCTGCAATCCAATACTATCATTTCTCACACGTGCCCTGGTAAATAGAAATCACCTGTTTTTTGCAGTGACTTCTTTGTCCCCTCCGTTAGGGATGAGATCTGTCGTCTGGACGTGTCCAAAGTTATCCTCGTCGATCTGGAACACGAGAGGAAAGGCATCTCTGAAGCCCTCCCCATCCTCGTAGTCAAGCAATGCCTGGAGGTGATGAGCGACCTGAGGTTCAAGCTTACTGAGGTCTTCTAAAGTGGTTTTCCTGGAGATTGTGGAGTGTAAATGGAGGGAAGTTAATATGCTGCCATAAGTGTGGGGACAATGATACAGTGTGATCGTTTTTGATCGTTATGTAAAATACTTGAAAGAGCGGTGCATAAGCAATTGTTTAAATGTCTGCAGATTACAAATTTCTTTTGCTCACAGCAGTCAGGGTTCACACCCTGACATTCTACCCAGTCCACCGAAATGGAAGCTCTTATACGTGATGATACAAATTCTGCCGGGAAACCGCCTACTAATTGATATATTTGGTAAATTATAATATCTATCCGGACTGGAAAGATATCCCGTAGTCCCATATACATCTTTCTGTGTAGAGGGCTTGTAACTTTACCAAGACTGGGCCGAATTTCTTATCATTTTGATGATTCCAGAACCTTGCAGTACACACCATTACTCATATGCTAGATAACCAACCTTTTTTGATCAATTCCATCGTTTTTTTCACAATGCTATCGCATGACCAGAACTCAACTTTATCTTAAAATCAATTAATAGAAAAAGCTTACCTTCCTAGTAGTTTCTTGTAGAGAGCCAGTGGGAATGGAAGTGAGATGATGATGTGATTGTAGATGGCTAGACCACATACCAGGCCCACCAAGCGGAACATGATGGGATCCTCAAATGACTGGAATACAATGCAAATAGAGAGTCTACAATAATAATCCCAAACTTATCATGTTTCAAAATATGATAATAATAATCTGGATTTATATAGCGCTTAATACAGAATACCGTCTCTAAGCGCTTTACAGTTTTTATTTCCCCAGTCATCGGATTAATTTACGTACAATGTGCACCATCTCCACTCCCTGGGGAGTATTCCTACCATATGGCATACACAGTTACTACACAAATGCTTTCGTCATCCTACCAGGTCCCCATTTCTCTCTTTGGTATTGAGTGGCAAATGTACATTAATGCCTTGCCAAAGGACATTAGTGCCGTGTCAGGGATCAAACTACGACCTTTGAATATCAAGTCAAGTGTTTAAGCCACTCAACTACGTCTCTTCTACATAATGGACATTGCCAATCTGACTGTTCTATCATTGTCTAGATAAAGAGGTGTAATATTGTGTGAAAACCTGTCATTCTGTTATTTACAGTGTTCCCAGGTATGGTAAAATGCATAATTACATGTATGTGCGTTGTTATGCAGGTTTTTGTTAGCTGTCTGTGATATAACAAAAACCACAACATGATTTTAAAGGATTATTGGGGAGCCGGAAAAGCATATAAAAAAAAAATATGCACTGAAACCTGTTAAAGTCTGTCTGCACTAGTTTGGCCAGAAGGAATTAGACCTCCCTGCAAGGTCACTGACAGGTAGCTATCTCATCAAATTAGCTCTCAATTAACATAAGAAAAAAAAAGGAACATGGGGGACCAACAGGCACCGATTAGGCATTGTTTGCTATATAGAGGGCGCAAGTAGCTGTTAGTAGTGCAGTGGGGCTTTAACTATGTAACTTCATAGCGTGTTTGAAATACTTACTTTGCTATTGAACCATATCTTTCCTGAGTCCTCATAGAATCTGAACATTCCATACTTGGGGTCCAGAATCTCTCTCATGATAAGCATAAAGAATTCCTGAAAGGAATACAAAAAGCATAATCAATATAGAAATCATTACAACTATCTTATTTTACTGAAAGGAAACAAAGAACAAAAGTCAATGAAAAATTATCAAATATGAAGGCAGTTAAACATGGGGTCCCTCAGGGCTCAGTCTTGAGGCCCTTGTTATTTACTATGTATATGTACATGAACAGTCTCCCTCAATGATTATCTACAATCTAAACATTCCATACTTGGGGTCCAGAATCTATCTCATGATAAGCATAAAGAATTCCTGGTAGAAATAAAGAAATCAATATAGAAATCAATACAACTATCAATTATACTCTGTCTCATGATTGGTAGTTTCTGTTTTCCTCATGACACAGTCTTTTGAAATAGTTTTTGGTTCATTTTACAAAGGTAAATAAAGAGAATCAAGATAATATGTACCGTATTTGCCGGCGTAAAGGCCGCACCGCCGTATAGGCCGCACCCCCAACTTTGACATTTCGTAGAGGAAAAAAAAAAGATTTGGTATCCTACAATACCCCTTCCTCGATGTGCGGTGTAATCCGACATAGCATTTTTTGACCTGCGCAGTTGCGTTGCGCGGCAGCTAGCTCCGTAAGTAACGGCCTGTCCCTTTGTTTACTTTTTGGCGATTTAATGGTACGGACTTAGATCTATAGATCTATCGGCAGATTTTATTAGAAAAATAAGTTTTTTCGTCTTCATGTCAACTATGCAACATAAAATTGTCGGTAAGTTGTGTGGAGTTATTCTAGAATTGTCCTGTACCGTTGTCTAGTCATGCTACCGTTCCTATAGTCCCATACGTGCAAATGGACGTGATGTTTTGACCGCTCAATTTTGTTGTTGTTGCGTATACGCCGCACCCCGACTTTTTGATTTTTTCTCACCCGAAAATACTGCGGCCTTTACGCCGGAAAATACGGTAAAACCTTTGCAAAGATTTATCTTGAGAACCAAAATAGCATTTACGGTAGCTGATAATTAGCTGGATTTACAAACAACAAAAAAGGAAATATTAAACTTCTGTTCATGTAAATCCATAGGATGCACTTACATGGGCAAGGGGGATCGTCAACCTGGGGGAGTTTCACAAAGACTAAGATCAACTTTAAGTTGGACTTAACTATGGCAGGCCATTCATGCCACTAGTTCCTCTAAACCATTCCTTGCATTGGTTTCTCAAGGGATGTACAAATCGTGGTCACAAATCTACAGAATTTACATGTTATGATAGTTCATTATTAAAGGGAAACAAAATTATCTAAAGATCATAATTGAGAGAGCAACCAGTGGCATGAATGGCCTGCCATAGTTAAGTCCAACTTAAAGCCGATCTTAGTCTTTGAGAAACACTCCCATGGAGTAAGAAGATGGAGTAAAGAGGAAATGTGCAATGTCTTGCTAGAATAAAGCTTGTGTCTATCTAGTCAATACAGGTTGTGGACAGCGTATCCATCAATATTCAGGTCAAGTTTATTAATCATTTTAAAGGGATGAAATAGATCAGGCTTACGGTTGCACCATGTGAGAGAGGGGGGAGGATTGGGGAGTCCTGAAAAGGACTGTCAGTAATCTTTCTTTCTTGAGTTGTGTGTTGGTAATCTTTCTTGAGCTTATAGTTCTTAAGTTCTAGTTCTAGTCTTTGTGAAACTTCCCCTGTTCACTTGTGAGCAAAATCTAACTCACCTTTCTGACCCCTCCTGCATCCACAGCGTCCTCTCCCACGAAGCCGACCTTGAGAGGTTTCTTGAAGTCCGCTGGATGACACCTGCTGATCTGGTTGATGGTCGATGGGACAATGTTCTTTCTCTGAATGCACATGACCAGGCATGGGTTGACTGGGTCAATCTGGGATAGCATGCTTTGCAGGTTTCTTCTTTGGACGTCTTCGATTGCAAACTACAAGAGGAATGATAGGAATGGAAGGGTTATGGCCTGGGTAAAACAATGGTCTGTCTCAGGATGGCAATGTAAGATGTCAAATATCTGAATTCACAAGACAAATCTGCAGTGATTTCGTCGTTAGTTGGTGATGGTGGCGATGGTGATAGTGGTTATTTTACCTGACTGCTAAGAAAGCATAAATGCTTATAAGTAAGCAACCAGACGGCCGAAGGCTTTAGGTCCTCTCCGAGGGACCTGGTAATGAGGATTAATGTCTTACCAAAGGGCACTAGCGCATCGACTTGGTTTCGAACCTGGGTCACCGGATTACGAGCCCACAGCTAAACCAACTGATGAAGCAGACAATAAATAAGAAACAACACAATATGTAACGCATACACAATTTTCTTGTAGATCTGCAGTTTGACGACTGAATTGGGGGGGGGGGGGGACGCATCTGCTTTAGTCGAAGAGCAGTATGTAATAACAATATTCCATGTCCATCTTAAAAAGAGAATGAATAACTTGTGCATGAAGCCTATGAGAGATTCCCTTCTTTTTCACAATGAAATCTAAACATATTCTTATTCTTATTTCTGTCTCACCTGCATACCGGTACCCATTATCTACATGTATGAAAATTACCATTAACGAACTTATCTTTATGCATAGTAACAAAATCTTTAGGATAACTGTCTAATATCAATATCTACTACATAGATCCCTCTACACAACATTATGGGATAAATGTGGCATACATTGTGAACTATTTCAAAGATAATTCAATAATTCATTTTATATTCATCTTACCTTCATCTGTAGGAGGGCGTCAATGTGAAGAAGCTGCGTCTTGGTGTTGGTATCAAATATAAAAGGGTAGTCACAGAATGTGAACAAACTGACATTCTGTAAAATAAAATACAAAATTAACAAAAAAAACAAAAAATAACAGATGTTTCCCAATTAATTTGACCTTGCTTTATTACAAATGGCAGCACACATGCATACCAAGTTATATATCTAATCATTCACAATAATACTAGCGAGAGAAACAATAAATGATGGCATTTCTTGAATAAAATAACCACAAGTCCCCAAATGTATGCATTTATATGTACACGTACACAGGATGTACAGACGAACGGACAACCCAAAAACATAATGTTGTATGGCCATACAGGCACATTGTACAGAATCATCCAAAAAGGTAACTCAATTGACTCATTTAAATAGTTTTAATTGTAATTATGTATTTGCGATAAATCTGTGCACTTTTATATTAAAAGGGCTCTATAGTGGATTAGTCTTTTAATGTATTGAACAGACCACCTTGAATAAAGATGAAAAAAAAGGGGGGGAATTAAATAATTAAATACTCAATGAAATAATCAATCAATCAATTAATTAATGAATTACTGAATTATAATGAATCAACTTACACCAGAAGTTGAACCTACTGTCTTCTGTAGGAAGAGTAAGAAGTGTTCCTGTACATCAATGTACTTGCTGATATCTGTGATGTAGAACATGTAGTAGGGTAGAATCTCCCCATGGTTGTGATTAACCTGGAAAACAATAAAACAATTAAACAATAGAACAGTTAATAGCACATGTCCCAAATGACCTTGTATATCCACAGATCTTCAGAACATGAAGAGGTCCCACTTTGTACATTTTTAAATAATGTACAGCGATGGAGGTGCTCAATACATAGCCTTTGATTCCCCTTTCAGAGAATACTTCCACCTGTGTATCATGGAGTGCACTGCTTGTGCATAAATGAATAATGATTACGGTACATAACTTTTCATGAGCACGTATCCAGTATTTTGTCTCCGAGTATTTCACAATTCGGTCTGCAATGACCTTTTTCTGCTCATGCTCAGACTGCAACTACATGTATGAATTGGCTTATTCACATGACTGGCATTAAGCTTTCTTCAAAAAATGATGAGACCTCGTCCAATTTTCGTAACAACAGTCATCACTGTGGTTACCAATGGGACAGTAAGCCAGTAAGGTCGCATCATCAAAGAAATAGATGAGAATGATAATGGTCTGAATAAGACCAATTGACAAAGAAACTGTTTAAAATTCTACGGCATTCCTGAAAACAAAGATGAGAATACAGATGATCAGATCTGCAGCCTTGTGACAGAGTGATTAGGCGTACAATTGTCCTCGGAGGAGATTGATAGATCTCATTGTGTCGTGGCCAGGTTGCAAAGCAGCTCGTCGAAGAGCAAAGATACTACTACTACTATCGCAGATGGCGCTACAACCAGGAAGAAAAACCTGAGAGCAATAATAGGGAAGTGTTGCTCCTATCATAAAGCGGTCAGCTGTTCTACATGCATGGTAAAGATATCATGAAGCTTTATTATAGCTCAGTCATTCAATCTGTGATTACATACTGCTATGTTGTTTGGTTTTATTCTCTGAGGGTTCAGGATAGAACAAAGCTGGAAAAGGTTATTAAAGCAGCAAAGAAGATAATAGGCAGAAGTGTTGAATGTCAGACAGATATAGTTGATGAGCGTATTCTGACACATTTTCAGAAACTTGTTAAAGATTCTTCACATCCTCTTAATCAAGTAGTGATTTTTAATCTTTAACGAGTCTGGTATTAGAGTTAACCCCCCCATTCTTTATTTTTCTCTATTTATTCCTTTTAGTCTTCCTTCCTTTATCCTTATGTTCTATGTAATTTGTATTATATGTATGTATTATTTATTTATTTATTCATACTTTTTATGCATTTGATATTTTGATATGAATGTATTTAAATTATACATTTTGCATAAGCTGTGTAATTTTATGTAATATGATTCCCCTGGATGGAAAGTTTCTTCTTTTGTTTTGGAAGAAGTCAAAATAAATTATCTATAAATGATCTATTATATTCTAGTCTAGACTTGTTTTGTTTTTTATCTTCTTAATAGCTAGATTGAAATGTCATAGTTTTATAATGTTTGTATTGCCCATTGACTGTTTTTTACACATTGTTTTAATCGACGTGGAATTTGGAAATAAATGAATCGAATTGAATTGATTTGAATTACATGTGACGTATACTCCTGATTAAGTCAGTCTTTGCAGCTCAGACAACAGTTCTATCATAGACACTGGTATTCATCTTTTCTATACCCTGAATGTGAAGAACAGTTATGTCATTGGTGGCTCATTCGGAAGGGGAAGAGATTGTCCTGATTCAAGATTTAGCATTGATACAGATCAGCTGCTCCTACTTATAAATTTAGATAACATTTTAGAAAGATTTTAAAAAGGACATTAATAGTGATGCACCAAATATTTTATAATAATGCACCAAAACCTATTCTACATTTCTTTGAAAAACGCCACACTCTTTTCATAATTTCGCATTACCTAAAGGCAAAACAAATTATAAAATAAGGAGTTTAAATTATAGAGGGGCGGAATGCTGGAACACAATTTTACAGGAATGGAAAACCATAGAGAGTTAATTTGTATTTTGTACATTATAATAATTCAAGTTTTTTTTTTTCTTTCTTATTCTTCGTAGTAACCAATGCAAATTATGTTTTCCTTTGTTTTGATTTGATTCGTTCATTTTGCATATGTTTAACTTTTGTTATCTTTTGTTACTGGTTTTTGTTTGTGATATAATTTGTATATTTTTTATTCAGTTAACACAGACTTTAAAAAAACAGCCATTTAGGCTGAGAGAATTACCGTGTTTAAATAAATAAATGAAATGAAAAAATACTCCACCACAGGGTCATGATGACCAATTAAAAGATCACAAAGACTTTTAAAAACTTGTTTAATAGTAAGAAGCGGTTTTCTGACCTTACTGAGTTTATCCAAGACCCTTGTACAGACATCTAGGAAGGACTGGTCTTCTGGACATAATAATTATATGTGCGTATATAAGTCTCTATGCGCTCTACAATAATGCGGTATAATTACCATGGCTTTACCAGAGCAGCTGTCACGCACTCTGCGTTTCAAGGAATAAATTCCTACCAGGCCCCCATTTACTTCACCTGGGTGGAGTGCAGCACAATGTGGATGAATTTCTTGCTGAAGGAAATCAACATCCTATCCTGGAGTGGGATTCGAACTCACGACCTTATGATTGAAAGACAAGAGTCAGAACCACTACATCATTCAGGTTTCTGAATGAACCCCTTCCAGAAGACACATTCCATCTCTTTTGACAATTAAAATTCAATTTGGATATATAGAGATAAAGAGACAGACAGACAACTTCATAGTACCTTTAGCAATGCTTTAGTTAAAGGAGTGTGTGTGTGTGTGTGTGTGTGTAATTGGGTTTTTAAAGACGTTTATCAATCAGATATGACTATTTACGTCTGGGGACCGATCTTTAACCTCATCATCCGAAAGACGTGACTCATTTTCGAACTGGGGTCGCCTGAGCCAGTTTGTAGGCGTAGACAGAGAGCTGACCAAGTGAACGTGCCGCTAGACCAACTCACACACAGGAGGCATAAACGATTAAACGATAAGAGATTATAAGAAGAATTTGTCTTACCTTGCTAAGTTTATCCAAGACCCTCATACAGACATTTAGGAATGACAGGTCTTCAGGACATAGCTGTCTGAACGAGCCCACTTGAAGAATAGCTTGAATACCATCTTTATGGACGGTAAGGATGCGGTTTAGATGTCTGGGTTGCAGCTTCGACCACCAGTTGTCTGAAATTAATAATTTAAAAAAATATAGAAATCAGAACAGTTCAAACAACAGATGACAGGTAGTAAACTCAAATTTCTTAAAGCCCCACTGCACTACTTATCGCTATTTGGGCCCTCTACATAGCAAGCAATGCCTAATTGGTGACCGTTAGTCCCCCATGATCCTCTTTTTGTCATGTAAATTGAGAGCTGATTTGTTGAGATAACCACGTGTCAGTGACCATGCAGGGAGGTCTTATCCCTCCTGGCCAAACTAGTGCAGATAGGCTTTAAGTCTGAATTGATATGTACAAATATTGAAGGGGATAATAGCATTCTTCATAATCACAATGAAGTACAATAGGACTATCTCATGTTAAACCAGAACATTTTGCAACATAAAACTATCACAAATTGTGATTGGTAGCCATTTTCATGGAATGAAGCCTTCACAAATCACCACAAATAAATCAATGTTGTATCACTGGCTGCTATTCAATCATGTGTTTTTTACAACATGAAGCTTCTGTGAATCTCAACCACTTTCAACATTTGTGAACATTTCTTGTGCAAAAGAGTTTCTGCTTTACTGGTTAAAGTGACTCGGTAACATTGTTGAAGGTCGATGAAAAAACTGCGTAATTTTTGTATGAAATGTTACTTATTTAATATATTCCTTGCTATTCTATAACTGATTGATTGAAGGATTTTATTGATAATTATCCATTCTTGCAGTCCAAAGACTGAATTGCAATGGTTACAACAGTTTAAAATGTATATACATGATAAAAGCAATTATACAATAATATATTAAAACAGTCTAGGCAATCAACATTGAAATTCAAATAAAAGTGATCAAATGATAATTATAATGGTAACTATCATTCATTTCAATTAATAAGCATGACAATCTTAACTGAAACATTCTAAAAATATACTATCGAAATTAATCATTAAAACCATAATTACTATTACGAATTCGGCACTAGAACTCAACATTAGCTTTCATACTGTACTTTTGACAACTGGAGACTTACCCAATATTTTAGCAGCCGCACCTTTCAACCCACATAGGGCACTCCCTATTTGTGCAATGGTATGTCTGCACCACCGCTCCTGAGGCCTGCTGAGGACGGGGCATTCCATTAATAATAGGTAGAGTCTCAGGGCTTCCACGTCTGGAGGGGATTCTGGAAGACTCGGTACAAGGCTTGCGTTGATGTTGCCGGCTAGCTGTAAAATAAACAAATGGAAGAGACTCAGTAAAATTGTTGAAGATTGATGAAAAAAATGTAATTTTTGTATGAAATGTTACTTATTATATTCCTTCCACTGTACCCTCTAACAGGCAAAAAATCCTGAGAAAATTCTCAAACCACAAAGATATTTATGGTTTTCTTTGAAGGCGTAACTGTGCAACACCCTCTAACAGTGATTAACAGTAAATTCTCCCAACCATTTTTGAATTTTCCAAACTGTTTTTCCTTGAAAATAAGACATAAGACAGGCTTTTTAAAATCTTTCAACACCTAAATGTCTGGAATGGTATATAGAGCCAATTCATTGCTTTGTGACGATTTGCATCCACCTAAAATGTAATAAAATTGTCATCATATAGTTGGATGAATTAAGGAATCGATCAGATCAGGTTGATTGTATGCAATTGTTTCAAGAGTTTGATACATTTTCCTGCCTCGAAGATCACATGAAAATGAATGTTTCTGTTACAAAATGCATCCATTACCAGCACTCAGGGTTGGCTTTAAAGAGAAGGTTGAGTTCTGGGGAGAGGTGAAGAATAATTTGTAAGCGTTGTCATTGTAATTATGCAAGTGTGGAAGAACATCAGAAAAAAAATGTCCCCTGAAAAGCATGTCTCTTCAAATGCCTTCATATTCTCAATATGAACAGTAACAGCTTTAAAATGAGGCCCGATTTTCATGCCACGTGTTTGTGTAGTCCCATATACATCTTTCTGTGTACAGTGATTGTTCCTTTACCAAGACTGGGCCAAATTTCTTATAATTTTGATGACTCAAGAACCTTGCAGTACACACCAATACTTATAGCTATATGATCAACTTTTTCTGATCGATTCCACACCGTTTCTTTCACAATGCAATGGCATGACCAGAACTCAACTTTATCTTTAAACATTAGGGCATTTTCGTTCACTCTGGTCAATACGAGTCACTTACTATTTCTAGGATCATGTTCTTATCTGCAAGGTGTTTGAAGGCTTTTCTAGCTGTGTCCAGGTCCACCCCATGGTTTGACTTGCCACAGCAGTAATGACCATTATTCCTATTAAGAACAAAATATATAGAGAGAAACTTGTCTAGAAAGACCACTCAAGGGATGTTACGATGGGTTTTTACAGACGTGTATCAATCAGACATGATTATTTACGTCTGTAGACAAAAAAGTGGTCTTTATAGGCAGGTGGTCTTCATGTACAGGTTCCTAGTAGATGTACATGTACATATTTTGATGAGAAACAATTTTCAAGGGGGAAAAAAGTGGTCTTTGTAGACAGGTCGTCACTATTAAAAGCAGGTTTGACTGTACCATGCAAACTGATTCAGCAACAAGCTGTATAGAAAGACTGCCAGTCTTTTATAACGACATAATTTCTATTTCTCATTGAAATATGTACTATTAAAAGGAACCTGTAAATAAAAACCACCTCTCTGTAAAGACAGTATTCTGGTCTCCCTTGAGAGGTCTTTATACAATTAACCTGGATTTTGAATAGCCAGTATTATTAAAGCAGACTACATAAATAGCATTTTATTTACATGTTGTCCAAAGATTTATGGACAGCCAAGTTGCAACTTCTCTATTTTGTACGGAGTCGGACTACTGCAATTTGTACCTCAACAAAAATGAATGACATCCACTATACCACAACACCTCTACAGTTTAAATTTTTTTAATCACTTTTTAGCCCTGGGGGGGGGGGGGTGTTTCACAAAGACTAAGATTGACTTTAAGTTGAACTTATATATGGCAGGGCATTCATGCCACTGGTTGCTCTCGTCATTATGATCTTGAGATAATATTTTTTCCTTCAATAACAAATTATCAAAAAATGTAAATTCTATAGATTTGTGACAATGATTTGTATGTCCCTTGAATGACCAATAACAGTGGCATGAACGGCCTGCCATAGTCAAGTGCAACTTATAGTCGATCTTTATAGTCTTTGTGAAACACCCCCCTGGCCTCACGATATACGATTTAAGAATGTTGGCCAATGTTTCACAGTCCAAGTTATTAGCACCCCAGTCATTGGATTCATGCAGTACTCACTCTTTGAGGAAAGATGCATTGAGACATGCTGCTGATGAGAAGATCACCTCTGCAGTTTTTCTAACCTCTGGAGAAGGCGATACGTTTGGACCAAAGGTTGAGAGCTCCTTGATGAGCCCTTCTGTCAGGCAGGTTGGCTGCTGGTTAGGGGTAGGGTCCCTGAAGTCAAGGGGTAGTTCTGGATTCTACATTTTAATCAAGAGAAGGTTGTTATCTGGACTGATGTAAAATTGTTTCTTACCTTTCTCGTTTATCATAATGTCAATTGGAAGATAATCATAGTAGAAATGTCTCTGAAAAGCATTTTTCTTTGAATGTCCAGGAGAATGTTTCACAAAGAATAAGAACGCCTTTAAGTTGGACTTAACTATGGCAGGCTGTTCATGCAACATTTTGTTGGGACTGCCGCTTTATACAGAGGTGACAGTTTAAATCTCTCTTATTCGTATACAGCACAATGTACTGAGGCAGAAATGGGGTCAAATTTTCCTGTGATTTTTTTTTTGGTACCGGTACTGTCTGCTTATTTACAATTTGTAATTCAGATCATTCTAGATCAAAAGGTTTTAATTTTGTTTTTAAATCATTAACAGGGGATGCTATAAGCTGCTAGGGATTAAAGCCCCACTGCACTAATTATAGCTACTTGCGCCCTCTATATAGCAAACAATGCCTAATCGATGCCTGTTGATCCCCCTTTTCTTATGTTAATTGAGAGCTGATTTGATGAGGTAACCACCTGTCAGTGACCTTGCAGGGAGGTCTAATCCCCCCTGGCCAAACTAGTGCAGACGGGCTTTAAAGCACTTACATCTGCAGCATTTGTGGCTGTGCTGAAGCAGTGATGACCCCCTGCATATATACATCGCACGACACGACCCTTAGAACTACTGTTCTTTGCTGTGGAGCTGTGAGGAACCCAAGGACCTGGAACTCTTTGTGGATTGGAACAGGACCTGGCCTCTTCCTGGCCCAACTGGCCATGGATCCCTTGACCGAAGGCATACAGCCTGCCCTTGGAACCCTCCAAGACCAGTGTATGGTGTCTGGAAATAGAAAAAAGATACGGAAAAAATTCACATGTGCATAAATATTTATGGCATAGTCCACACCACAGCACTTAAATGTTTATCTGCTTTGTAGAAGACGACGATAGACCTCATTTGCAAATTAATCTACAAGTAGATCGGATATCAACATGTTTATACATGATCCTGTCTGCAATAAACTCAATAAACTTACAGCATATATCTACAACAAATATATCATTTTCGTCCCAGCCGGCAACTCATCGTATGTAACAACGTAACCCTAAGGCATCAAAGTCTTTCCAGAGAGCACTCCTTCTGTATGTATGATTTATAGTGCTTAAAGAGCACAATATGTAATGGCTATTTAACTTACTTTCCACAAGTCACCTGTGTGATATCACTCCCCATAAGGTCAATGACCTTTCTTGGGTTGACCTCATTGTAGTTTGACCCATGACCCAGCTGACCTTCTGACCCTTGGCCAAAAAGGAAGACACCTCCATCCTAGAATAGAAAACAAAAATAGATGATAAAGTTTTGATTTCCTGCAACTTTTCAACGGTTTATTATGGTAAAGATGGGCAAATTATCAAAAATGTGTCAAAAATCATATTTACTGTAAGCACAGCTCAAATTTGCATAAAATATTGAGTTGAGACTAATGACTTAAATTCCTTTTTCCTTCTTTCTGTTTGTTTGTTTTTTAGTTATTTGTTTATTCATCCTTAATATAAAACACTTTCTACCAATATCATCTGGTAGAAAATGATTTTGGTAATCTCGGACCTTCATATTTTGTTATTTAATACGAAAGCTCAATATACCTGAACAAAATAAAATATGGTTTTGCAAGATTCATTTTAAATGCATCTCCATAAACGGAACTAGTGAAAGTGGCAGCAGTAGAAGTGGTAGTGGTAGGGGCAGTGGTAGTAGTTGTGGATTAGGATGAACTACCTAACCAGACTTACCGCAGTAAGCATGGCAGTGTGGTCCTGTCCACACGCTATGTGTTTCACCATCTGAGAGCGCATATTCCTGAGCAGTGTTGGATATGATTTGTCTATTGTTGAGAGGAGAAAATGCAACCAAAGAAATGATGATATTAAAAGAATTGCTGTGAAAGATTATAAGTTTTGCACCAATTGTTTCAGATTGAGTGAGCAAAACAAATATTGCACACAAAAAATCACAAATCTGAGTTTAAGGGGGAAAAATCACCTGAAATTGTTTGTTTTTTTTATCAATGGAGTTCTGGCCTAGCATTCCTTTATTATCAAGAGTATCAAATTCAAATAATTCTTCTTTGTTTAATTTTTTTTTTTAAATTAAATACCAAAACTACACTCTAATCAAAGCTAAATTCAATGCACTTGCATTTTCAAATTAACTTTTACCTTGTAGAGAAAAAGTGTTTTGAGGGATGAGTTTGTCATCTAAAAATAAACAAACACATTTTCCATGATAAGCTCCATAAAGACCATATCCGAAATGCAAAATGAAATGGATGAATTTTATACCAACAGAAAGCTTATAAGCCATAGATTACAATAATATATGCCATTTTAGTGTCTGTCAGAGGAGTATCAGCTCTCTGAAAACTCAAAATCTAAAGCTTTGAAAATCAAGAGTTGTCGCCCTAAAAACTAGCTATCGAATTGATGACATCATCGTATGTAGAGTACGCATATTTACAATGACTTTTCATTAATTAATGAAGCATGGCTCATCGCCTCAGCTATATAGGCTAGCAGATCGGGTGCACATATCATGTCATCACTGTACCTGTGCAAATTTGACCCCTGTTGACCCATAATTTGGAGGGGTGCGGAAAATGAGGTTTTAATTTGCTTTTGTACAATAATGAAAAGGTAAATACTTTTTGTTCCTATATATTTGTATTCTACATTCATTCAGTTTTCCATTTATATCAAGTTGTATTTTAATCGGATAGGGTCTTTAAATTTGGGATGTGACAAGCCTTTTATTAACTCACTTTCTTTATTACCGAGGCCAAGTTGGCCTACATCATTCTTCCCCCAGCCAAAGACAGACCCTGAGATAGTGAGAGCAAAGGAATGAAAGCCTCCACAAGCCACCCTGACTAGGGGCACACCGCGGAGTGAGGTCAGTTCGGTCGGCCGATCAGTGTAGTTGGTCACTAACGTCCCAATACCCAGCTGGCCATAGGTGTTGTCGCCCCATGAAAAGAGCCTGCCATCTGTTGGTGGAGAAAAGAACAGTCACATATATATTATTATCTACAGGCCAAGATCATGCACAATGTTTTAGAAATGGGCAAGTTCGGTCGGCAGGTCCGTGTAGTTGGTCACTAACGTCCCAATACCCAGCTGGTCATAGGTGTTGTCACCCCATGAAAAGAGCCTGCCATCTGTTGGTGGAAGAAAGAGCAGTCACATATATATCTCTACAGGGCCACATAAGGCACGTTTTAGAAATGGGTGAGTTCGGTCGGCCGGTCCGTGTAGTTCGTCACTAACGTCCCAATACCCAGCTGGCCATAGGTGTTGTCACCCCATGAATAGAGCCTGCCATCTGTTGGTGGAAGAAAGAACAGTCAGAAATATCTACGGGCCCACATAAGGCACAATGTTTTTAATATAAATGGGTCACATATGCCTATGCCCTCCCTCTGAAGTGATACAGGTAGATTAAAGCATGAAATAAGGTTTTCATATACTGTTTGAACCTCTAGGAATAAGAGAGTATTCAGAGATGCCAACCTCTTGACACAAAAAACAGACTGAGTATCCTAAAAAATCTGATTTTGGAGAGAAAAATCAGATTTTCACGAAAAGTCGACACTACCACTGGCGCGTTTGGCCCTGGGCCATTAAAATCTCAGGAAAATGTTATACTGGTAAGAACGGTCAAGTAAAATGTTTGCTCTTTCATTAAAATTGAATGAGAAAATTGGAAAGCAAACTTTTTCTTGGGGTTGTGGGGGTTTACTTGTACATGTTTCTATGCGATTCTGCAATTTTTATGGGCCTTTCATCTTTTTTCTTTTTTCTTTTTAAAAAAAATGAAAAAAAATGAAAAATCATATTTCAAGAGGTGATAATGTATTATCGTATTTCACTCTTATTATCGTAATAAATACGATTTCATCATACTGGTTGGCATCTCTGAGTATTGCATTAATTACTCTAGGTAAAGATTTCTGACCATTATTTTTGAATTCTTCATTTGTGTGTACTTGTTTGAATTTCGTAATTAAAAGCTCGGACCAAACCAAAGCAAACCAAGTCATACTTTTCCACTAGCACCACCCATAAAGGGGGAGGTGCCGTCAATGGGCCTTGTATCTTCCCTTGTGCTTACCTCGAGTCAGTGCCATTGAATGGAGCGAACCACAGCAGACTTTAACAAATTGGTAGGATGCAAGCTGCTTTAGAATTCTGAAAATAAACCAAAATCACAAGAAAATGTGAACAAAATCAATATATGCAAAACAAAAACAAAAACAAATAGTTCAGAATTATCCAATAATACACAAAGCTTGAAGCTTGAATCCAACTGGAGAAAATTTCAATTTCATTTCAGAAACCTGTAAATTCCTACCTTTGAGTGAAGTTTCAAGAAACCGGCATAGCTAAATACAATGTAGAAGAATTTACCTTGGCCTTGGTTTGTTTTCGATGTCCCCTGTTGCTAGGCCGCACTGACCCCGGTCGTTCCGACCCCATCCAAGGACTTGACCCCTGTCTGAGACGGCCAGGGTATGGTCATCTCCACAGGCCACATGCTTGATGACCACCGTTTCCAGCGCGGATACCTGAACTGTGAAAGGATGAAGAAAACTGGATTCATAATTCCTGGGAATTAACTTGTTGCATGAATAAACTAGATATTCTCAACTCAAGCAGCTCGAATATAAAGAACAAATTCATTTCCTGGATTCATATTTCTTTGCCTTTACGATTGGCTCCAAACATAGAGGGTGCAATCCTTGAAGACAATGCCTGTAAGACATTGTCTTACAATCTTTGCTCGAGACCCTCTTTTCAGACAATCACAGGGGAGGAGGGCTGACCAGATATTCGGGAGTCTCTTTCCCTCAGCCTTACCTTGGACTCCTAACATAAGGCTTGGCAATTAATCAATGCAATATCAATCACAAAAATCACTTGTGCAATCAATTGCTACACTTTGTATTATGGGACCATAGTCAGATCTGGGGCCCGTTTCACAAAGCCTTTTTTCAATGACAAATGACAAAAATCAGTGACAATTCTGATGATAAAAAATGTCATTTGTCACTGATGACAAGTATTGTGAAATGCCCCCCTGATTGCTGTCTTGTCCAAGCAGGCCTTTGCTTCAACTGTATAGGCTCTACACATATACACCATTCCATGATTTCCATTCTCTAGACCAATGCCTGTATGGTGCTTCCCTACACCCTAAAGAGTCTGCTCCGGACCTTCTGTCAAGAGGATCTTTGTCAGTAATCTAGTAATAGAGGAAATGCAAATAACTGGGGGGTGTTTCACAAAGATCCTAAGTCGAATTTAACTCTAAGTTGGACTTTAACACTATGGAGAGCCATTTGTAGCCTTAAAATAAAATGTATTCAAAAGTAAAAAATTCAAGTAATTTTGACTTTTCATGAATTCCACATCAAGAACATAAAATCTCATTGATAATAGAAAATATGAATGATTTGAATCAACATTTTATGCCTTTTAACATAACTTTTACAAAATATTTTTTCAAAGATGCTAACAGCTTTCCATAATTGTTAAGTCCAACTTAAAGTTAAGTTTGACTTAGGATCTTTATGAAACACAAAATTTGGGAACTTGGTCTTACCTGGTTTGTACTGATTCCTGTCCTGTCCGAGCTGCCCCTTGCTATTGGCTCCACACATATACAGCGTTCCATCGTCCAGGACGATGCCCGTGTGGTGCTTCCCGCAGCTTATGCTCTGGACCCTCTGCCCAGACAAGGTGGTCACTTCTCTGGCCACCTCTTGGGTTGTCTGACCGCCGGTTATACCGATGCCCAGTTGACCCTCCATCGATGATCCCCAGCAGAACGTAGCCATTTTGCTGAGCTTTGCCTACAAAGGAGCACCTGTTATTGCAACTGTAGATATAAGGAATCATCAGTTAATAAATAATTATTTTTTAATAATTAGCTGTGGTATCTAATTTTGAAAGAAATAATATTATATGCTACCCTAAATGATTAGAATTAGAATTAGAATTTTATTGACTCTTTGACCCTCTCGGGGTATGAGAGTACAAACAAAAATACAAGTATAAATAGCAATGCATGACTTGTGAATACAATTCTTATACATTATACATGGATAAGATACAAACGATAATAGGTATATAGTGTATGAAAGTACAAACATGAACAATGAACCAACTAGTAAACACAAAGTATAAACTTCTTTATCACAGTTTATGTAATACCCTGTATGAATTTATACACTCGAAAATACATTTTTAAAGTTAGACAGAAATTTGTATATTTCTGTATGGTCTACATTTATTTTAATTGGAGAGGGGTTATAATTTGTTTATTTCATATATATCTTTTTATGTGCTAGATGTAAAATTCATTAGAACAATATATAAAAGAATAACAGATCAACATTTTAAAGTCAGCTTGAACAGGATAATCCACAAAAGCTCGAGGTTAGGGAAAAATACACTAATTCTCTAATTATCAGAGGCTTTTAGCTGAGATTTTCCATCTACAGGTATTACAAGTCTCAATAACTACATGTAAATGTATGCAGGCAACAAAAAAGTATCCAATCCAATCCAGGAATGTATAAAGTGCCAATATCTAGTTGCCTAATGAACGACGCTGATGAGACTGAAAAACTACCAAAAATGTCTGTTCATGATTCTAACTGAGAAAGATAAAAAGCAGTGACTAATTGTAAGCAATCTGAAATAGGTATGTCTTTAGTTGAGAGTATGACACTGTCATGATACATGCAGATACTGGATGTGTAAGTGTCAGGTGACTTCCTGTTTTGCAAATTATCCCAGTCTTGTCGCATCCAGTATGTACAGTGCACGGGATGCTGGTTAATTGCATGCACTCAAATATGACCTATATGGCTCCCTCTTTAGTCTTACAATCATGCCAAAAGTTGACTTCTGCATTTTACAAATCTCAGTGAGCGGGTGGCTACCTACATGTACGAAAAACCCCACTAAAGGAATAATCCTGTGTATATGTACAGCTATAACCTAAAACCACCAATCCCCCAGATTTGCCAGGATTTCTGTGGGTTGATGGTTTTGAAAGCGATATAGCCATATAGGATAACAAAAAACCCAACATTGGAATTACATTTGTAACTTTTTATTCGCCCAGACATTGATGAGATTTTTGGTTGTTACGGTAACTTTTACAGAAAGCAGGAATAAAACAAGAATGGTCATTGCAGAAGCACCAAGATATGATTTCAAGTCACATATTTTTTTAAAACATAAAGTTAGCACCACAGCTAGGGTTACATATCAGGAGTAAACTCGCTATTCATAATGATCGCTAATAAGGACCGTTATTCATAACATGTATTCAAGGTATTCAAGGCATAGAGTAGCGGCTCCGGTGTGCAGCCGTCCAGTGCGAATTGCCGATTTTATTTTTTATGCAATTACTCACAGAATGCTTCAATACCGTCAATGGAGAGTTCATATATTTAGTTATTAAATAGAAGGCACAAATAGCGTAACTGACCCACAGCGTGGTCAGTACTGTCCACTTTAGAAGACGTAAAAGTTGCCCGGTGGGCGGCCGTGCGTAACCCGGTTTGCGGCACGCGTACGTCACAAAGCTTTATGCGCTACGTCACGATCAAAGCATATACCAAATTACTACGGGTAACCCAAATTCTCATGTTTATCTGTTGCTACGGTAAATTTTTCAAGTTTTAAACAATTTCACCTTTTTACTGAATGGATCATCCCATACGGGGGTACGTACTACTAGAAACTAGTGGGTCACAGCGGGTACACACATCAGCACACATACCATCATACACGATCCCGCATGTTATGTGTGTATTAACACCCCCCGCCGCAAACCAGAAAATCACGTAATTACGTGCCGGTTTGCGGCCACCCCATGCAACTGGCCATGCGGTGGCACAATCAAAATATCTGCGATAGGAGACAGACCACAGCCATCATACTTCCACAAAAACATCAAATTTCACCTCCAATCGGACAAATATCAGACAAATAGAGCTACAATATTGATCTAGTCATGCCTCGATCTCTTAACTTAAAAGTAAGCACCTGCTGGAATTTTCATCGCCGACTGGTGCCGTAGATTTCCGACATCGCTGACGGATACTCCGTACCGACAGGAGCATCTGCTACATGTACGGACGTTTTCGGCAGCGCAGAACTTACCGGGGAATCCACGGTAGGTTTCAATGATTATCATCGAGTCATTTTTATTTTATTTTGAAAAGTGATACCCCTGGCCGCAAACCGGCCTATGCCGCAAACCGGAGACTCTACTCTATATCAGGGTCATGATATCATAATTAATTAATTTTTACTTGCACAACCTTTTAAATGCACTAACAGGCATGCTCTGGAAATGAGCACCTAAGTTGATTCCTCAGCACTACATCCTAACTTATGGATCCTGCTGAGTATTGTCATAGAACTTAGAAGTACATGTAGAAGTAGAAGTAATATTGGGGGTCACTACTCATAAGGACCACTATTCATGATACGAATTGAGAGGGCCGCTATTCATATTTGATGAGAGGGTTGCTATTCATAATGCAGAATGAGGGTCGCTTATCATAATACAAATTGAGGGTCTCTTTTCATAACACAGAATAAGGCCATTGAGGGTCTCTATTAATAAGAATTAAAAGCAAACAACATGATATTGATAATAATAAGGAAAATATTGGATAAGGGAAAAGCCCACGGCTGTTGCGTAGCCATGGGGTGGGGGACGACACATGGGCCCGAATAATTGTTGAAAACATTTATTGAAAACATACATTTCTGAACGAATAAAGAAAAGAGCGCGAGCGTGCCCCAATAACACGACCCATAACCACAGTCCCTAGACCGAATTTTCCGTCTCTTTCGTTCTTTAGAGAGCCGACCCTACCCAAATAAGAGGCTTAACGAACGAATGAGACAGAAAATTTGGTCTACCCAGGCCCTATTCAATCCAACCACGCTGAATGTTGTTCGTGTACCTGTCTAAGGTAGTAAGGGTATTTTTATGCTCAATTTTTTCTGGCCAGAATCAGGCATCTGTCACCGTTTAGTTCAAAATACGGTTGCGTCCTTTCTCACTTTTGTAGAATCACCGAAAAACGGTGATCACGATCGCTGATCGTAAACTCACAAAAAGGTGCGTTTACGATTTGTAAACGCGTTTAAATGGGGTCAACGCACTGACCTCTAGTGTGGATCTACGTAGCATACGCAGTGCAGGTTTGCGAATCCAGCTGCAAGGGTTAAGGCCACCCAGCGAGAATTGCCTGGAGGAGCCAGAGAAGTAGGTCTAAGCATAAACAGTACACCATGGAACTGCGATTACGATGAGCGTTTTAAATCGCTCATTCTGCCTTCAAAATTGAGCTTAACGCACCCTAACTTAGAACTAGAAGTAGAACTGTCTTAACAAACACGGACTTAAGAATAAGATAAGTTGGACTAGATCTAGTACTCAGTAGAGTTAGACTGCCCATTTAGACCCTATTTCAATTATGAAAACCGATTTGCTTACCCTCCTCATTTAGGTGAATCGCTTTCCAACGTTAGCAGTCACTACTCACTACTGTCACTGCACTTCACTGGGCACCATCCGCTTGCTTGTACGTTGGTTGATGAGGAAGCCAAGGCAGCTCTAAGCCTCTACCGTAGTTGTGTTGTGGGCATGATCAATCAGTGAATCACTCGAGTCTTACGTCTTAGCTCAGCTGAATCTGAGAATCTCTGGGCTGGCTGGGTGAGCGGCAAGAAAAAAACAGAGCTAAACCGTATATCCAAACTACTTTTATTGGACCTCTCGCATGCTCACAACATGATGTTGATCTACATTTAGAGCTAATGAGCGAGATTACCTAACCTTGTACTTGTTATAGTAAGCCTACAAAGTTCAATGGAGTTGACGTTGGTTCCCATTCATACGCTTTACTAGATTTATCGTATAAAATACAGCACTGTAGCTAGAGTAATGTTTAGCTGCTACGCAGAAACCGTCATGACATTAGTTGTTGATCAAGGACTTGGTTTTTTACCGAAGTTCTTTGACAATGGCTAAAAAGTTTTTTCTTCTTCTTCTATTGTTAATCTACAAAGGGCTATGTAGCTTATCACGGAGATCTGCAGAAACAACACCCACTTTGTATGCAGGCACACTATTAAAACTTAAATGCAGGAATAAAAATTGCATTGCTTTGGTTGGCACAAAAAGTCTACAAATATTGCTATTGGTACTTGGATTGAGACTATCACAGAGACAGATCGTCACTCCCCGATTTAACCGCTTGTGGATACTCGAAGCTTCCAATATGATATGACTGATTACGGTTGCCAACAATAACTCTGAGCTTGTTCCAAATGATGCCATTTCATTTAATCTATGGATGGGCTGCCAGGAATGTTACCAATGCTTTTATTTTCATAACAACCACTTTCGAAAGTTTGCACGCTGGCTATGAGTAATTGATGTCTACTTTCATGATAGGAAAGGCATCCAATGTGCGGGGGTGATGAGATGAAGAAATAGATATAAAGAGAAGGAGGAGAAATGAACGACAACAACTTATTAAAAAAGGAGAAGAAGAAGTAGGTTACCTTGAAGGTGGAAATAACATGGCGTCATTTTAAATGCGTCTGACCTACCTTGATTTTTGTCCCTTTCTTCTCAAGCCCAATTAAGTTTGAATTTCAAGGAACTTATAATAAGTGGAAAATTTCAGTATGCTAACCAATAATTCATTTGATCAGATAATACATCGGATACATCGCCACTTTTGCCAGGCATATCGACCGAAGCCCCCCCCCCCCACCTTCTCTGTTGGTGCCCACACGATATATGCGGGATAGTGCATGGCAATTAAAGTTGAATATCACAAATTTTGAAATTGTCATAATAGGAAACGTGCAAACAATTGAAATATTTTTTAGAATATTTGGAATCTTATTTCCATATTCTCATTTTTCGACGATATATCACATTCTATGTTTGTTTGTTATACCAACGTAGGATATAGAAGAACCCACTGATCGGCACGTACAGTGCACCCATAGGTGTTGTTTAATGTGCCCCAACGACTCATTTTAAAGAATTTAGATATGTGAGTCACAATCAGCCACACAGCTAGATCATGTTTTTTCTTTCTTTATTGGGGGGAAGGCGGAGCATCCCTTAAAATAAACGATTAATAAATTATATGTGAGGGATTCGCGACGAAAGGACATACCGAGAGAGAGGGGAGAGCCTAGAGAAAGAGAGAGGGAGAGAGAGGAAAAGAGAAAGAGGGAGCGGGGGGGGGGGGGGGGGCGAAAGAGAGGGAGGCTTTTTGGAATAAAATAATTAGGGTGAGCCTGTACTTGAAGCAGTTAGGGGATAATAGTTATCACAGGAGCCCCTCTTTAGGCTAGTTCTATACACTGCTGGTCACTATAATCAAGCTATAGCATTGGCTATACGAAACCTACATGCAGACCCCTCTCTCTTTCAGATCTTCCCTAATTATTGTGCCGTCACTAACGAGCTTGAAAATGTTGAAGTATGCGATTTACTCGAATCAACCGCAATTTTTTTTGTTATAGTAGCTAGCCTACAGGGCCTCTCTCTCTCTCTCTCTCTCTCTCTCTCTCTATCTATCTCTCTCCCTGATACAAAAGCACCATCTCTACACTGGAGCAATATCGACGGTTTGGGGGTAAGCATTTGCACCTCCTTAATTTACCCATGCATAACTCACATACCCTGGTTTCTTCAGGAATACTGAAGTATATCTCTATAATTTTAGGCTCAAGTATCATGATAATGCCAACATCAGATGGCGCTATTTCGAGTTGACAATACCTATTCATTTAAAACAAAAAATGATGAAAGATGATGTACTTTACATGCTGTAAAGGTGAGAAGATTGGTGATAAATTTCATGCGCTCTTTGAATGCAGCTTTTGTAAGACTTCCAGGGCTTAATATTTTGCCACTTATTAATATGATAGACCAAATACTTTCAAGATGGTAAAGCTGTTTAATGCCGAAAAAGGACTTTCTTAATTAGGCTTGATATTAGCTTGTTCATGCTATCACGGTAAAATTCAAGTCCTCTAAGCCACCATTTCAGTGGGCCCCTCACACACTGCTCTCACACCCCCACCCGCTCCCCTCTAATTTTTAAAAGAATGATAAAGAAGTTCATATACAGCCAGTGTATAAGATAACACAATCTTGTTGGTATTAATTATCTATTCGCTTATTTGTATATTTTTAAAAGGATACCTCGTCTTTTTTTATAATTATAGTCTTTTTTTCTGTAATTATTATAACAAAGTCCTTCCAAACTTAATTTCATATTTACGGTTTTTTTTGTTTTTGTTCTTGTTGTTGCTCTGTTAAGCCTTTAAACCCCACGGGGCCAATAATAATTAAGGTTCAAGTTCAACTCTAACCCCCGTGTCCACTTAAATAACATGTTCAATTACAAGTATTTCTTCATCTACCTGTGAAGCTTCCTGTTATTTTCTATTTCTATTTCCCTATGTAGAAAGTGTCCCCCCCCCCCCGAACAATTTTAGAACTTAGAATAGAGCATCTAAATATTTAGTTTGCTTGCCTGGGTGGGTTCTCGGACAATAACCCCCTGGACAACCACCCTCTGGTCAATTTCTAGCGGGACAATTACCCCCGTAGACAATTAACCCCCGATTTTTTTTTTTTTTTTTTTTTTTTTTTTTTTTGGGGGGGGGGGGGGGATAGTATCCGGGAGGTAATTTTCTAGGGGTAGATTGTCCATGGGGTAATTGTCCTGATACGGCCTGGGAGCGTTTTGCTGTGTTTTCTCGTTTGTTGGTGTGTTTTTGTTTAATTTTTATTTTTGGAGTGGGGGGGGGGGGGGCTTTTTCTAAGATTTTTCAGAAATGCTCTACGCACGCAAGATGCTGGGTCAGCTACTGCTCCATACGCCCCCTGCCCCCACCATCGCTCTATCTCTACCCCCATATCTCTCTCATCTTCTCTTCAGCTTTGATCTCTTACCCCATCCCCCACTCCTTCCCTCTTATTCCTCCTTCGCTACCCCTCCCTCTCTTTGCGTCATCCTCTACAGTGAACAGATTTATCGAGGAGAACATGACGTCATTCCTAACAATTACTTTACTGTTGATGAAGCAGAATATATTTACTATTTATTGACGTATAATGAGAGTAATTAAAATGTACAATAATTGATAAATCATCAAATCAATCGATCCTGCCAAACAGCGCTAGAATAGTTACACCACATAACATAAAACAACAACAATAATAATACATATTATGTTAGAGGAAATACGGGTGCAGTTTAGTTATTTGTCAAAGTGATGAAAATAAATGTTAAGTTTTCATTAATGTTCTATTTATATAATTATATATATAATTATGAGGGTAGAATCTGATATCACAAATGTTTCTCTTCAATGCCAGCATTTTCAAGAAATCTCATGTGTATCAGGATTATTAACATATCCGGCTCAAGCAACGTTTTAGCATTGCAGTTCAATAATAACATTTTAAACAGGAAAAATTGGAGTTAAAACTGACAAGTACATATATTTTCGATGAATTGTCATTTTTTGGTTAGGCCTACGTTCTTGCGGTATCTTTTACAGATATTTCTTATTGGCTTGGATAAATTACGTGCACACCACCCCGGCCACCCTCCAAAAGGATATATATTTAGGCCTATAAAGAAATAAAGAAAACAAAAAGGAATGACCTTGAAAAATGTTATCTTCCCGTAAGCCAGGGTAATAATCAGGAGCGCCAGGAGGGTCAAATCTGACTGACCTGAGCGCTATACAAGAACCCATTATTATTTATTTATTATTAATAAATTTGTAATCAAGACAGAGAAGGTAAATCAATTTGTACAAAATGAAAAACAAAATTATCGATAGATTCAGCATTTTCACAAGTTCTAAAGGCTGGTAAATTTATGACATACACCATGTATTATGTATGCAATCTAACACGGTCACTGAAAAGCTCTGCTACAAAAAATATTGAAAGCTTCTTTACAGAAGAAAACATTGATTGAACAAACACGAGTTATTCTTTTACACTTTCCTCCCATTTTTATAGAAGCAAATAAAAATGATAAGTTTCTTTTTAATGTTATAGAACGGAGTATGCATTTGGCTTTAGTTCCTTCTATTTCTTACTCTTTCCTCTATACTGCATATATATTACAATCACTGTACAACATAATATAAGATTTAATTTCATAATTAAAATAGACTATGGTACAAATAGATCATACTAATAGAGAGATATATCCAGAGGTGGTGCTCCCGGGAAGAAGGCACAGTGCCCCCACTTGATTGAGTACCTCAAAAGTGCCCCTTTAACTTTGTAAGAATTGCCCCTATTTTACATAGGAAAAGAGCCCCTTTTAATTTTTGCCAGTGCCCCTTCCCCTTTTCACCTCTAATAAGTGCCCCTTTTATTTTTGACACGTGGCCCTTTTCCTTCGAAAAGTTCCCTTTTTCCTAAGTAACTTTGTAGGTGTCCATTTTCCATTCTCATAAGTGCCCCTTTTCAGGTACGAGAAGGGCTCTTTTTCAATTTTGATAAGTGCCCCCTCCACCTCTGATATAATTGCCCTATTCAAATCTGAGAAGTGCTCCTTTTTTCTTTGACAAGTGCCCTTTTTCCAATGTAAGAAGTGCGGAATGTGGAAGTCGCTCCGCCGCCCCTAGATATATCACAATACAGCATACATGGCCCAGGACAATGGATTTTCCGAAGCAGGGCATAACATATAAACATAAAAAATACAGTTGTACAGATATGATACATAGTTCAATGAGATAATATATATGAGATAATTAATATTTAAGAAATATTAAATTTATCAATTATTTTGAGAAAAGTCTTAAAGATTCTTTAGGAAATATGAAGTAAACGTGGAATATTATTAATAAAGCAATGGGAAGGGGCACTTTTAAAAAGTAATAGGGACACTTGCCAAAATTAAAAGGGGCACTTTTTCTATGTAAATTAATTTGAAATAAATACAATGTAAGCGTCATCTTATCATATGAGAAGGATGTGGAGTATATTGATGACCGAGGGCGGTAGACTAGAGTCAGTGATAGAGAGAGAGAGAGAGAGAGAGAGAGAGAGAGAGAGAGAGAGAAAGAGGGAGAGAGAGGTAAATTTCTTTCGATAGGCAAGACCATTTTGGGAGGGAAGGAAAGATGGGGATAGCGAAAGAAAGGAACGAAGAATAAAGGGAGAGGGTATTTGAAATGAAGAGCATAAGTCCACCTTCACAAGTAATGACTGTATTCATAGTTATATAGGCTATACTATTTATATTTACATTGCACAATACAATTCCCAAAGCAAACGATATTTACATGTAATCTGAACAAGTTTAAATGCTTTGCGAAGCAATCAAGGCATTGCGTGATTAAATTTTGGTGGAAATCAAATGCATAGATTTTATGAGAGTCATATTTATAGTCAGGAAATATACAATATTATGTTTATATATTGATTGTCATTAGTCGTTGATGAATTTATTTAACTAAACATTCATTCGTCTAAATTTCCCATAAAGGGGCATCGACACCCCAAATAAGGGGCACCAATAAAAAAAACTCAGGATGGGAAAATGACAGATTTTGAGACAAATGGCCCGCAAACCTTCCAACCATCAACCATCTCCTATTCAAATTGCTAGTGAGGGCAAGAAATAATTATATACTCATCCAGCCATTTACAAATGTATTGGTGTAGTTGAGGGGTACAGGGGCATAGGGGGAGGGGGAGAGAGAAAATATGGAAAGAGGTAAAGAGAAAGAAAATGAAAGAGTGAGAGAGAGAGAGAGAGAGAGAGAGAGAGAGAGAGGAGGAGAGAGGGAGAGGGTGAAATAAGGGGGGGGGGTGGAAAGGTAACAACATGCAAAGAAAATGAGAAGATGATACAACCCCTTTCAACATTTTCCTTACTCGATGGCCTTCTTCGCTCGAATTTTATCTATATAGCTCATCGTCACACCTACACCAACATCTTTAACACCTGTTTCTCTTTTCTAAAGTTTATTTGTGGTTTTACGCATGGCGACTCGGTTGAAAATGTTCTGGAGTTTTACTAGGTTCCTGGTCATTGGGCTGTCGTTTTCGGGCTTCTCGTCATCGTCGATCACCTTACTCTTCCCGTTGGCGAGGGGAAGAGGGACGTCGAGCACGATAAAAGCCTGAGAGATTTTCCCTGCATTGTTCTATGTATAAGTAAGCAAAAATGAAAAGAGAGGTCAAAGGTGAAAGATAAAAGAGGAAGGCTATTTGTACGAAGACGAAATTTTTTCCCTCCTATTTACCTCTTCAGAGGGACTTTATTGTTCCATTTCAAAATACATATATATTATTTACAAAACAAGTAAAATGAAACATATGAATCATGTACAAGATCAACATAATTTCTTAAAATTATCATTTTAACATTTCTAATACTTCCTTTACTTTTTCATTATCGAAGTATCTCATATATTTTTTTTTTTTTTTCAAATAACATTTTAATGATGAAATATAATTATTTTTTAACCTCTTTGGATTGGTTGGTACTTCCCCAAAGTTCCGCTTTACGTAGTCTTTGTATATAACCAGTTGAGCATAATTTATCAAAAAATTAAGTAAAGTAAATTTTCTGTTATCTCTTTTATATTCAATCAATAACATTTTCATATCAATTTCAATTTCTATTTTAAAAATAAAATATATCATTCTTGAGATAATTTTCCAGAAAACTCTTCATTTCTCGCAACGAAATATAAAATGTTCAATATTTTCTTTTTCATGACAAACTTCACATTCGTTAGTACGAAGACGAGATGATGAAAGGCCTATATATGAGGTGAAACGACAAATGCTGTGGGGTACGTTTTGTCGAAGACATAAGGTAAGTTGGAATTAGATTTTGGTTTTGGGTTTGGTTAAGGATTTAGGCCCTCGGTGAGCAAATTATAAAAATCTCAGACAAATTTATCATCCACTTTTATCGATTAAGGGAGGGGGCGTCAACGGGCGTTGCTTTAAACAAGTTACCGTTTGAATTGCCAAGTTCTCCACGTGCAGAAATTCATCGACTTTGACCCCCTCCGACTTCATGGACGACACTGCCTCGATGACGTCACGCTCAATGATTTGGAGCTCGTCGTTGGTCAGGTCACGTGAGAAGCGTCTTAGCCAGTTGCGCATGCGTTGAGGGAGGGGGCTGGGCAGTGAGGTGAAGGGGGTAATGAGCGTCGTCGTGAGCTCGAAGTTGATACTCTCTGAAATATTCAACCATGGTAGACATTAAAACAAGGGTTGACATTAGACGTGTCAGTATTAAGTGGGGAAGAGTAGGATAAAATTTGCCAATAAAGTAACAGAAATTTTCTAAACCACAAACAAAATAGAGGAAAAGTAATAATTTTTTGGAAATTTGCTAACAAGGACCTGAAATAACAATTTGTCAGACACGAAACAAAGACATCGGGTGGCGGTTAAACACAAAACACATCAAAACCTCCGTCAATACACCTTCTAACAACCATAATGGGTGATAAAGTCTATGCACAGTGTGGCATTTTGACACAATATAATGTGTCACACTGTGGAAGTCCACACAGTGACAATTTTCAGTGTGGTGGGTGTTTCCCGTGTGTTGGGGGTTTCACAGTGTGGGATGCATTTCACTGTGTGGCAATTTCACAGTTTAATGTGTCACGCTGTGAAAATCCACACAGTGACAATTTTCACAGACGGTGGTGGCTATTTCACAGTGTGGAGTGTCACATTGTTAAATTGGGGCGTTTTCACATTGTTGTCGTGTCGTTCCACAGTGTGGTTCACATTGTGGATAACCACAAATTCCAGGTGTGGTCACATTATGAATCTCCGGTTATCCACACTGTTGCCACGATGTGAATCTGTGGTTATCCACAATGTGAACCACACTGTGAAAGGACACGGCCACAGTGTGAAAACGCACCAATTTAGCATTGTGGAGCACACTGAGTTTCACACTAGGAATGAGTGTGAATGAGTGTGTTCTTTCCGGCAGGGGAGAGAGAGAGAGAGAGAGAGAGGGGGGGGTAAAAGCAAAAAGGAAATCATAACCACGACTGGGACCTGTAATATAAAGTAAATCACCAAACTTAATATGTCTCTTTCAATCAATCCTAGATTCACGTTTAATAGTAACTTGCGATTAATTTCATGTTACGAATATTGATTAATCGCATCAAGACTGAAAATACAACAAATTTTACGATTGATTGTAAGTTCACTTTTAAATTACATAACCCTGGAAAGGAGGAAGGTACGAGTGGGAACCAACATCAGTAATTAATAGTAACCGTGGTAACAGAAAGTATATCGTTAACTCACAAAACTTAAATAAAAACATTACGACACTGTTCAAGTCAAAGAGAACGAAACCCCCAAAATGGAAACAGGGTACAAGACTATGAAATTGTTGCAGGAGACAAGGCCAGGTGAATTGAAAGATTAATGGAGTGTTTCAAAAAGACTAAGATCGTTTTTAAGCTGGAATTAACTATGGCAGGCGGTTCATGCTACTGTTTGCTCCCACCATTTACTGGCTTTGGTCTCTCAAGGGACGTACAAATCGTGGTCACAAATCTACAGAATTTACATTTTTTGATAATTCATTATTGAGGAAAAATATTATCCAAAGATCATAATGGTGAGCGCAAACAGTGGCATGAACGGCCTGCCATTGTAAAGTCCAATTAAAAGTCGATCTTTAATAGTCAAGACTGGTTTATACCTCTTGTTTTGGTTTCAGCAGCCTCCTGTTTGAGTCTGAGTTTGTTGAGATGTTGAGAGTGAACGGTTGAGATGGTGTAGAGATAGGGGTTGAGAGATGAATTGATCGGTAGGATGATCACTGCAGTCCATGCATACACCTGGAAAAGGAGAATATGAAATAAGAGGCTTTATAAATTGAGTTCTAATAAATACATTGAGGAAAATAAATATGATTGGAAACAGACATTGTGCACGAAATTAATTAATCTGACTTTAATTTTTATGAAGGATTGTGATTACAGTATCGGTAACCTTAGACTGCAAAGATATTGCAAAGACACGATCGAAAACTATCTCAACCAATAGAGAACGTAGACAGACTTTCCACACACTACTTTTCGTGGTAATTCAATAATTCGATAAATTTTTATTCTGATATTGTGTAAATAAACTAAGAGAGCTACGAACAATGCGATTGCAGAGTAGTGCACGGTGTTACAGGTTTTTCTAAACACGGTAAAAAAAGTATACAGACATAATAAAGAATATGAAAAGGAAGACGATAATGAGTTCTTGACTTCAAAAGAACCATACCTGAGCGGGGAGAGACGTGCCACCAGCTGAGAGTAGGCCCATGATAATGATAGGCATCCAGCAGACAAGATCAGTGCCTACAATCAGAGCCATCTTGGTGGCCAGCTTGATCTCTTCCTTGAGTCTCCTGTCCTCTCGGCCCACTACGGCGCTACCTTTGGCAACCTGACGCTGTGATGTCTTCACGGTCATGAAGATGGCCACATAGCACAGGAACGTGACCACGAAGCAAACCAAGTTAACGCCGATGAAGATGGCGATAGAGTAATGCCATCCTGCAGGACGGTCGGTCGTCAGAGGAAGGGCCAAACAGACACCCGACGCCCCGTAGAAGTCGTCTTTGAAGTACGACGGGGTCAAGATCGGGAGCAGACCCAGCATGAAAGACAAAGCCCAGATGGCGGTCTCGATGATGTGACTGGATCGGTGGGACATGTGAAGACCTCTTTTGAAGGGCGCCACCACATGGAAACAACGATCCAGGCTGATCATCATCACCAGGAAGACGGATGCCTCGCTCGAGATGACAGATACCATCCCTGTCATTTGGCAAAGGATGCTGGACGTCCAGTAATCCGCCTGGTAGATGTACGTTCCGCGGAAGTTGGTATCAGCACTAGCTATGGTAAGCATGTAAAGTCCCATCAGGAAATCAGAAATGGCCAGGTTGGTGATCAAACTGGCTTGGACATTGTTCTTTTTACGTCCCTTCTTCGCATCGGTCAGTCGGTACCCTATGACAAAGACGTTACCGACGAACGCACTGAAACCTAGAATCCAGATCAATGCCCGTAAAATGACATTCTCCATGAGGTCTGTACAGGATGAGAACTGATCCCGAGGGGCAACGCAGTTGGTGTCGTCGAGTTTCGCCATACAGCAGAATAGGTACTTGTCAGCGTACCTACGGTTTCAAGAGAAACATTGAGCTGATTTTCAAGCTTTGAATTAAAAAGCAAAACATATGGACATTTGGATTGTAGTGATATTACCCCCTGATCATTTCGTCCGACCTCCATTGCCCAGCCCTATATGAAGATAATTAAACCGCAAGGGCGATGCTACACGTGGAATTACTCCCATAAAATCATTCCTGATCACCTCCCACTCAAAATCACCTCTTCGGGCACACCAGCACCCAAGTCAGTTGATATACTACTCGATGTCTGAACACATATGGTCAATATCTATTGGCAATTGTTCTAAATGGGCGCTTATCTTGGTCGTTTAACATTACTGTTCGGGGTAAGATAGTGCCCAGGGGTAAATGTCTGGAGAAGTTGACAGAAGGTACTCGACAAGATCTGGTTGTCGAAGCTCATAAGAGCTGTAAGAGCATATTGATTTGTTGGGACATATCTTTTTGGTTTGAAAATAAAGTTTAAAAAAAAAAAAGATCCAAACCACCCCTACTGCTATCTGCCGTTCATTAAATATCTTTCGGGGTTATATCGGGCAATGTTCTACTAAAATTGATGATTATCCAGTTTTGGAATAAAAACAGAGTTTTTATATTATACTCACAGTTTGAAATTTCCAAGACCAACAAAAATAGCACGTTCACTCTCTTCCGCGTAGGCAATATCACTATTACCGCGAATGTCCCTGAAAACAAAGATGACAAATAACTTTTTATAAATATCAGATTTCAATCACAGGCTAAACTGAATAGAACACATGATAAAAATGTATATTTATTAAGAATGAAATAGAATTTTAAGTAAAAAAAGAATTACTTTAAGCGGACAACTAGTAAACCTGTTCAGAAATAAAAGCTAAATGAAACAGTTTACATTTTTTCGAAAATATTTAATTTAAAAATATACAATGTCCTTTAATCTCCACGGATATCTTTAAAAGTATGGAACTTTATACGGTTAAACAAATATATATTCAATATCATTATGCTTTGAAAGCATGGTATCACATTTTTTTCGAAAAATAAATGAAGAACAAAAATGTAATTGATTTAATAATAAGTTAACAAAAATGAAATAAAACGGGAATGAAAACTTACAGCTCTTGCAATTTACTGAGGTTTCGGAAAGTTCCAGTGTTAATTGTACGTAGCTTGTTCCCAGACAAGTTCCTGTAAGGAGAATAAGGGTGTTAAATTATATCATTAACATTAGGCTAGGTCAGTGTTTTTCAAGCAAGGTCCGCAAGGCTTCGCAACGGGTTGCAGAAATGTAGTATATTTAATGTAAATTAGGAACTAACATAAATTTTATGAAGAACAAATTTATTACAAACCGAACACGTCTTATTCTTAAACAGCAAGGTGTGTATGTTTGGTTGTCTGAACAATCATTGGCAGGAAGTAGCCTGGCGGGTCAGTGCAGCGTTTGATCAAACGAACGATTTACCAATATCTGCGTATTGGAACATTCGGGGAGGAACCTACGTGTAGTATATCCAAATAGGGATGTCCACCGAGACCCCTTTGCTTCAAGTGGCCAGTTATAAAAGGCCCCCAAAGTGCCTTTGATCAAACGAACGAGGTACCGCTTGAAACCAATTTTAACTTATTGCATGAATGCCACAAAGCACAGTATGGCCCATGCCAGACAATTTTCTGCTGCTTAGGCCGGCCCCGCCAGACGCCCCCTAAGGGCCCCTAAAATTGCGTTAGAACAAACGAACGAGGTACCACTTGAAACTAAGTTTAACTAAATTCATGTATGCTACAGAGTACGGAATGGCTCATACCAGACAAATTGCTTAGTTCCCGCCAGACGCCAAGAATGTGGCCCCAAACTGAATGCCCATTATTGTAGTATTGGCCGAGGTTAGATATTGCAGGTACCTCCCAAAACCGATTATGAATTCTAAGGTTAATCTTAAAAACTAGAGAAATCATCATGACAGATAATTTTCTGCTGCTAAGGGCCCGCCAGACGCTCCAAAAGGGCCCCTTAAATGGGCACTTGATCAAACGAATGAGGTACCACTTGAATTCAATTTTTAACTGAATGCCACAAAGCACCGAATGGATATGACAGACACAACAAATCTGCTGCTTAAGGGCCCACCGGCACCAAAAATGGCGACCAAAAGGTCCATGAATAAAGGCATATTTTAGGTATCTATCACATAAACTCACATGAAACGAAGTTGCTCGAGGCCTCTGAAAGATCCTTCGTGCAGTTCACTAAGTTTGTTCTCATGAAGATGGCTGTGAGATCAAATAAAATACCGAAATCATGCAGAGGGGGTTGTGTTAATAGTTTTTGAAAACTGATTTATTCGAAAACAATCCAAAATGGATTCAGAACCTTTTGGATTCTACTTTTCAGATAATAATATTTACTTCTCAACTTTAGGGGGTAAAAAATAAGGCAAAAATAGAAAAATATTGTTCAATTGTGTATAAATCATCATGACCATGGATGTAAAAAGCACATCAAATTTTGCAAACACTTTGGATGAATGTTTAGGCGTTACCCCCAAACCAACTTTTGAGATTATAGCGTTTTTGGGGGGTTACAGATGGTTAACGCAACCATTCTATTTTATTGTAGGTTTCACAAGCAGCTATGTGACAATTTCAAACAGAATAAATATTCCTTTTAAAATTTGAATATACAGATATATAATAAATTTAAATGGTTTCATTGTACTTTCGTGTATATTCGGTCAGTGTTCTTTATTATGATTTCAAAAGGTAAATTGGTCTACAATTCTACTCCTTTTCAAACGAGACTACACAGCAAATATAATGAATTATGACATTGGCTCATCATATCGTATCGTATATAATTGAAAAAAGTTTCTATGAACTAAACTAAGCTATTAACTAAATATTGAAATAAAATGTGGAAACATTACTTACAGATGCCGCACATTCCTGTTCTTATCAAAGGCCCCCGGTTTTACCTCTGAAATTTCCGAGTGACTTATATCCCTGTATGAATTAGTAAAATAAAATATCTAGTAGCAAAATGATCGATATTGACTAATCACCTAAATATTAATTCCTAGGTTAAAGAGAGGTACTTAAACAAGACCTACATATTTAAAAAGAAAACGTGAAGCCTGGTTCTTCATGAAAACGGTTAACGATGCCTTAAACGTCATTTTGCTATACGAGTCATACGTAATGCGACATTTCGTTTTTGAATGTTTGCACAAACAAACCGTTTTCATAGATGCTGATTGTAAGTATCGGCTTGCATGGTGATGTAGATATACAGTAGGCTTGCGGGTGCAAGACTTCAAGACTACACCAACAGTCCTTTTCAGGACTACACACCCTCAAGAAAGATTACCGAGAGTCCTTTTCAGGACACCTCAATCCTCCCTCTCTCTCTCACACATGGTGCACCCGCAAGCCTACTGTCAACCTTGTCATGTGTATCTGAAATTATTTCAAAACTTATTATACGCAATGCGACATTTCGTTTTTGAATGTTTGCACAAACAAACCGTTTTCATAGATGCTGATTGTAAGTATCGGCTTGCATGGTGATGTAGATATACAGTAGGCTTGAGGGTGCAAGACTTCAAGACTACACCAGCAGTCCTTTTCAGGACTACACACCCTCAAGAAAGATTACCGAGTCCTTTTCAGGACTCCTCAATCCTCCCTCTCTCTCTCTCACACATGGTGCACCCGCAAGCCTACTGTCAACCTTGTCATGTGTATCTGAAATTATTTCACAACTTATTATACGCAATGCGACATTTCGTTTTTTAATGTTTGCACAAACAAACCGTTTTCATAGATGCTGATTGTAAGTATCGGCTTGCATGGTGATGTAGATATACAGTAGGCTTGCGGGTGCAAGACTTCAAGACTACACCAGCAGTCCTTTTCAGGACTACACACCCTCAAGAAAGATTACCGAGTCCTTTTCAGGACTCCTCAATCCTCCCTCTCTCTCTCACACATGGTGCACCCGCAAGCCTACTGTTAACCTTGTCATGTGTATCTGAAATTATTACTAAACTCATTATAGTTTGAACGTCTTAGCAGTGAGTTTGTGTACTTACAAGTAGATCAAATATGGCCACATGGACGGAATGAAAGCATTCGCTTCCGGGTCATCGCTGATTGGTCTGAGTACCATGGTGTTATTTCCTGTCGTATCATTGATTAACATCAAAGACCTAGTTTGATTTGCGTGAGAAGCATTTCAATTAGAAAGGAACAGTTATAAGTGTGCGGGTGTGCGGGCATACAGGAACACCTCAGCTTTTATAAATGAAGTGTTTTCGAAAAGTATAGTTTAGAAGTTTTAGAAACTAAACGTCGTATATAATTCCTTTTCAGACTGAATCTCTCATTTAGTTAATAGTATATATCCATATGATAATCAATGGAATCGTAGCATATAGGAAAAACACTTTATTTGATTATTGTGGTGTTTTATCCGACTGACTTTTGAGCGATTTCTCTTTTCATGCTTTTTCTTTACAAACTCCGATTGGTATCCTATCCAATATTGAGTTTATAATTTGGCTTATCTTGATATTTCAAATCCATTCCAATTATTAATACTAATAATATAAACAAATGTCAGTGGTAAATCAGGAAAAATAATTAAATAAAATACAAATTCAACCAAATTGTCTCATTCCCTTGGAAACCATCAAAATTTAAAATGGTTTGGCCAGATATTGACAATAGTTTTTTTAAGTTGATTTTATTTTAATATATTCGGCATACAATTTTCTAAGTTGTCTTGGTAACGGAAGACTGACATCAGCAGTCAAATTGCATGCGTAGGAGAGATCGTTGCAGTCACATCCTTCTGGGCATGCAGCTAGAGAGAAAGAAAGAGAGAGAAGGGACCGTTATTATTAAACGAGGAATTGGAGATTTTGTAACTTATCGCCTATCTGCACTAGTTTGGCCAGGAGGGATTAGACCTCCCTGCATGGTCACTGACATGTGGTTATCTCATCAAATCAGCTCTCAATTAACATAAGAAAAAGGGGACCATGGGGGACAAACAGTCACCGATTAGGCATTGTCATTGCTTTATAGAGGGCGCAAGTAGCTATAAGTAGTGCAGTGGCGGATTTAAAAAGAGAGGATAGGAACCAAGGGACCTGAGGGAGGTGGTAAAAAGAGGACAAACAACCAGAAGGACGAATAAACTTTGATACATCTTTCCTGAATTAAAATGGCTGATAACAATATAATACTATCAGGCTTTTCACAACGAAACATATACCCATATATATTGGGTAACCATTTCCTCTTGTACGGAGGATCATTATTTCTTGTGTTCTTGTGTATTTTCTTGAACTTCGAGCTGAACTCAATAATCCTTTCCTTCTGTATGCATAATATATAAATATATATATTTTATTTATTACCGCTATACTGAGTCAATAACATTGTAAGGCAAGATGAATGCGACTGCGTCTCTAAGATACCTCCGCCTTTATTTATGTTCACTAATCAATAAGCCTGTGACCTTTAACATCTGACCTCACAAACACAAGCTCTATTTATAATTAATATCCTCATGCTCATATATATACATGAGCCCAGCTTGATTGAAAAAGTTTGATTAGTTAAGTTATCACCGTAATCACATATGTTGTGGTATTTATATTCATGAGGTGGGTGCGAGAGTGTGAAAGTGTCTTAATTTTGATGGGACTGATTGCCTGAATAACTAAACTGTATAGGATTCATTTCTCTGAAGACATACATCTCTTCACCACTGCATAAATAATCAGAATCACGGACCCAGTGCATTGTTTTTTCCTTTTCTTAAAGTGCATAGAGACATGCAATTTGCCTATGTGGTATGCGTTATATACAAATGTTTAATATATACTCACAGCACAGTAGTTCGTCGTCCATATCCGGACAGTGAATAACGCCATCGCACACGTGTTGAGGGCTTAAACAGAGGCCTTTACTGCCTTGTTTGCTATTACAACGAAATGAGCCTTCTGGACAGGTAAAAGAATCTTTGTGGTGGAAAAAAATAGTTATTCATTAGATTATTATGATCAGTTTAAAACAAAACAATGTCGGACAGTTGGCAGTCTAGAGAGCATTTTCATCAACATTGAAATTTATTACATACAAGCCCTGGCTTTCATAATAAATGTGAAACCAAGATGTATTCGTGTTTTGAGCCTGTTCTTGAAATGATGAATGTAGATATTCAAAACATTTTCTCAACTACTTTCGAAAAAGCAACACATGGTTCAATTTCGATAAAAATGTGCATTTTTGAAGTTGCCATTAAAAGTGCCGGAAGCATGTTAAGTTGATTTCTCCTGGTGTCACTGCGATTGATTTGTTATAACTTCGTAATCTGTAGACGAATATAATGTTGCCAACATATACATTCGTAAGATAAATTTGTCCAACAACCTTACTGTACCTTAACCTTGACTTGTTCAGCCATCTTTTCAAAAGACTAAACAAAATGTAAACAATTTAAGTGAACATAATACAAATAAAAACTAACATATACACAACATTTTACTGTTCGAATATAAGCCTGTATTCTCACAGTTCTCACAGTTCTCACAAAGAAATTCAAAAACTGATGGGAGAGTATGAGGGAGAAGCAGTAAGGAGAATGAAAGAGAGAGGAGATAGAAAAGAAGACAAGGGGAAAAAGAAACACAATAAGACATAGATTGTTGGACAAAGGTGTACAGCGTTATAGAGGAGCGGTAACTTTCTTGCCGTTAGATCGGGGGGGGGGGGGTGGGAGGGGGAGCGGGGGACGTAACATTCGAGGGAGCCTAGAATCCACAAGTAAAAGAATGATAACACATGTGTATGACTATTTAGTGGAAACAAATCAACAACAAAGCTGCTTACCGCATTCAATCTCGTCTTCGCCATATGGACAGTCTTTCTTTTCGTCACATCGGTATCGCAGTGGGATGCAGTAGGAATTAGGACATCTCATCGTGTTCTCAGGGCATGTGTCATTTTCTGTTGGGAAACGTTAAAGAGAGAGGACTGTTGAAGGCGTAATGTACAAAAGATAACAACAAATATTTGATATATAAAAGAGTTATGCAGCAGGGAAGGGGGGCAATGTGGAAGGAAAAGGAAAGACAAACTGGAAGAGACATACGGACAGATATACAGACACAAAGGAGACAGAGCGGTAGATAGTAGGAGGGAAGGAAGAAAAAGCAGTACCAGGGTGTACTGGAACAGAAAATCAAGGAACAGACATATAGCCCCAGATCAACGGGAGAGAGAGAGAGAGATAAGGTGAGGCAAATACATAAACAGAGAGTGATTGATGGGACAGAGTTTGATTTTACCGTTTTAGAATGAAATCGATATGTCAGATCCTGGGTTTACCTATTTGTGTAGCTATATCTAGAGCAATGTGCGTATAAAAGCAAGAATCGAAAAACAGAGACACCATCAATGTGTTAGATATTATACCCAATTACCAAAAATGTAAATCGTAATATTTAACGTGCAAGTATGTAAATATTGATATCAAATAGGCCATAAAGGGGTATGTATCTCACTCACTGTTCGTGCACTCCTCCAAATGCCTGACGTCACGACATCCCTTGATTAGACCGAAGACGTTGAAGTCATACATGCATTTGGATGGTACATCATCCGATTCGCCATTGGGGCAGTAGAATTCCCGCTGATGTAATATCTCCTGGTTTGCTGGTGACAAAAAAAGTAAAAAACAATTATAGTTAATGAGTTTTGATCGGCTTTAAAATGAATTTGACTCGTTGTGACTGAATTTATTTTTTATTAGATTTGATAGGCAGTGATTGATCGAGGGGTCCATGAGAATTTGAATCATTGTAACTGCTACATAGTAGTCGATTTTGAATAGTGGAACGTAGACATTTTGGCAATCTACAAGAGCCCCTTCCCCTTTGGTAAAAATGTGCCTTTTCAGAGCAACGCAAGTAAAATGACGCCTCGTGTGCAACGATCAAAGGTTAGGGGGTGGGGGGGGGGGGGGTACGTGTTTCACAAAGACTAAGATCAACTCTAAGTTGGACTTAAGTATGGCAGGCCGTTCATGCCACTGGTTGCTCTCACCATTGGTCTCTCAAATATAATCTTTAGATAATATTTTTTCCTTCAGTATTGAACCCTCAAAAAATGAAAATTCTGTAGATTTGTGACCAAGATGGGTACGTCCCTTGAGCAACCAATGCCAGGAATGGTTGTAGGAACTAGTGTCATTAACGGCCTGCCATATTTCATGTCCAACTTAAGTCGATCTTAGTCTTTGTCAAACACTTCCCAGGTCGGAATTATACAGGACTACTTACGACAATTGTTCTCATCTTCGTGTGTATTTCCTATGCAATCAATCATCCCGTCGCAATGGACCTCGCCCGGCAGCAGTGTTCCATCGTAGCACTGGAAGACTTCTACATTGTAGTCATTCTTTTCTGTTTTGAAGAACAGCAAATGTCGATAAATATAAATGTTAACAAAAAATATATATAAATAGATAACAATTGAAAATAAATGTAATGAATTGAAGAAAAAATTAACATGATATAATTGTTACAACCATGGCTACTTGTATATTTCACTCCTATATATCATGATAATGGTGTTCATAATGCTCATCTGCAGATATAGAGGGAACATTAAGAGAAGCCTCTTCCCAAAATAAATAACGCAAATCAATTTATAGTTCTACAACATTCGTTGTACCTTTGAAAAATCTTAAAGAAAT
Organism: Strongylocentrotus droebachiensis; assembly: GCA_035222895.1. Taxonomy (NCBI): domain Eukaryota; kingdom Metazoa; phylum Echinodermata; class Echinoidea; order Camarodonta; family Strongylocentrotidae; genus Strongylocentrotus; species Strongylocentrotus droebachiensis. Next base: position 165,886 of record JAVYIG010003630.1, read on the forward strand.
GAAGAAAAAAGTTATAAAAATATAATGATCATTTGCAGCTAAAGTAGCGTGCGAATAATTTGAACGACTCTCTTCCTAAATTAATGAGAACTTTGAAATTGTTATTTGAATGATGAGTCCTCTTCCATAGAATAGTATTTGTTTCCATGGTAACTCACCGCATTCTTTCTCATCTGTACCATCGAAACAGTTTTCGACGAAGTCACATCTTTTCGAGGCGTCAATACATTGGTTGCTTTCACAGGTGTACTCGTAGTCCTCGCACTCTGGATATTCTATATGGAACGAACGAAACCAAGCACCCAGAGGAGTCAATTCGTGCCATCCATCCAAGGGAAAATAAATATATAGGTAGCCTATTCACGTATATTAACATACACGTGATTTCAAATTTCTGATGTTTGATATATTGACTATCAGTATATAAAGTAGCGTAACGAGGGTAACAAGGATTTACAGTTCACTTGCATCTTGGGGCGTGGGGGGGGGGGGGGGGGTCGGTCCGTATCGGTTTTATTGCTAGGTGGAAAACAAGGCTGTCGATTAGGGTATGAAGGATCCACTAATGTTTATGCACGCCCCCCACCCCCTCTCTCTCTCTCTCTCTCTCTCTCTCTCTCTCATTCTTTATCCATTCTGTTATGTGTTCACCATTCGATTAGGGGGATGCGGGGTGGTGGGGGTGGAGGGGGGGGGGGGTTACATGTGCCAACTGAGCACCAACCCTCTCCCCATTACATGGCAAATATGGCACATTACATAGGGGCGTACATGGCACTTAACATGGGTTTTTAAAGTTTGTCTGTACTAGTTTATAGGAGGAATTAGACCACCCTGCAAGGTCACTGGACAGATGGTTATCTCATCAACTCAGCTCTCAATTAACATAAGAAAAAGAGGATCATGGGGGACCAATGTTAATCGATTAGGTATTGTTTGCTATATAGAGGGCGTAAGTAGCTGTACAGATGGCCTTTAAAACTTACTGCAAGCCGTTTCATCAGAGTTGTCAAGGCAGTGCGAAACGGTATCACAAAAGAATGCTAACGCAACACAGGCACCGTCTGTACACTGGAATTGATCGGCCAAGCATTTGTTATCTGTAATTTGAATACATATTTGATATCAATATCATTAGAATTGCGAAAACGTAGATGTAGCTATGTTTACCTTTAACGGGACAGTGAAAGGGGTGTAACGTGTGAAATGCAACACTTGCAAATTCATTGGTCAGATCAATTAAACCGTATGTTTAAGATCGTTAGATTACAAGAATCATCAAAACAGAAGAAAGAAAGAACTACAAAACAACCATGATTTATTATTCTAATTACTTGAATATTAAAGACCGTCACCACTACTGGGCCAGAAGGGATTAGACCACACAGAGAGCCATCGAGGTCACTGTGACAGGTGGCTATCCCATTAACTCAGCTCTCATTTAACATAAGAAAAAGAGGATCATGGGGGACCAACAGGCACCGATTGGGGAAGTTTTCTATATAGAGGGAGCAAGTAGCTACAAGTATGGCAGTGTGCCTTTAACGTGACAATTCCTTTACCATTTCAAAACGTACCCCGAAAGGGAGAAGTGAATATTTTATTACAGACCAAATGCAATGGATAATTGCCTTTGGTCTATTTCATGATGATTATTTCACATAAAGGTGAGATAATTTCAGAATAAAAATGCAAGGAGAATTACAATTTTGCTTGCTGTCTAAATTTGATCTATGTAGAAATGTTATATATAAATCGTACAACCCCAAACAAACAAAAATGATAAAACTTACCATTAGGACAATTTTTCTCATCACTGCGGTCTATGCAATCATCTTTGCTGTCACAGAAGTAAACTTCGTTTATAAACTCCCCCGAGGAACAATGGAATAATGCAAGACTACGTTGGTCTCCATCAACGTCTGCGATGCCAAACAAATCAATTAAAGAAATGCTTATTCCTAATATACCATTTTGGTTGTTTTTTCTAGACAATTTTAAATGGTATTTAAATGAGTGCAGGCTTATAACCTCGTAAAGCAAGAAATTGTGTTTGTGTTCGCCTACATCGGCAATTACAGTAACTACAGTGTGAGTCAAAAAAAGTTTACACCTAGAAAATTGCTAATTATTTTTTTAAATCGTCTATAAACAGTAAATTAATATACATCTTATGGAAGAGTGTTTTATCCCGAATCATTTGGTATAATTTTCGTGTGGTATGTATTTACGCTTGGATGAACAGGAGGCATTGTTTGCGAGAGTGCAAAAATCGACTTGCGCCAAAGTTGCTTTATTATGTGATGTTTCTAACAACGAAATTCACGGAAATACATAATGTATATTCACTAGAACAGATAAATACTGAAATTCCTACCAGGATAACATCCGATTCATCAACCCTTATTGACCACACTCTAACAAATAAAAAAGAGAAGGTTTTTAGTCATGGTGTTATACACCTAGGTATCAGTGATCATTCTTTGAGTTATATCATTTGGAAATCAAAACACAGTGGAAATCCTCAAACTGTAAATTTTAGGAAAAAATCAGGAATTGATCTGAACTCATACTTCGAAAGTTTAAAAAATCAGCCTTGGTTTGAAGTTTTAGATATTGATGATATTGACTTGGCTATCAGCAAATGGGAGAGTTTATTCATGAATGTCGTTAATCGGTATATGCCAGTCAAAAAGAAAAGAATGAAGATTAGAAAATCTCCTTGGATGAACTCAGATATTTTTAATCTCATTAAAAAGAGAAATAAATTAAAAGAAAAGGCATGGAAAGCTAAAGATGAACAAAAAATGAAAGATTATAGAAAATTGAGAAATAAAGTGACTTTTGACATTCGAAAAGCCAAGAAAAAATATTACACTGATCAACTGACAAAAATTCAATCCAATGCTGGAAATACTTGGTCTGTATTGAAGTCGTTATTACCCTCGAACAATTCAATGAAATCAACCTTTTCTAATGAAGAACATTTACATCAAAGAAGTGAACAATTCAATGATTATTTCGCAAATGTTGGCAAGGTTTTAGCTTCCAAAATACCCGAAGCAAGTGATTCAGTTATTTTTGACGATCATACAGATTCTTGTTTCAATTTCCAAATGATCACAGTGGAGGAAGTTCAAAAAGAGATCAAACTTATGAAAAACAAGTCTGCCTGTGGTACTGATGGTATTTCTATAGGGTTGTTGAAAATGTCAGCTCCAATTATTGCCCCTTATCTTACTTATTTATTCAATAAATCACTGCTTGACTCTAAATTTCCAAACCAGTATAAGACAGCCAAAGTGATTCCAATATTTAAATCAGGAAATAAAGAAGATCCATGTAATTACAGACCTATATCCATTTTGCCGACTGTTTCTAAAATTCTAGAAAAACTTGTTTGTAAACAACTGAAATTATACATGAATGAACATGAGATTTTGAGCCGACAGCAGTCTGGTTTTCGAAAGATGCATTCAACTATGACTTCTCTATTGAAGGTTACCGATGAATGGTTAGAATCCATGGACAAAGGTTTATACACTGGAGCGGTTTTCATTGACCTCAAAAAGGCTTTTGATACTGTTGACGTAAATATTCTTTTAAACAAACTCGAGTCATTGGGAGTTACTGACAACGTGTTACACTGGTTTCGTACTTATTTATGCAACCGTCAAATTTTTACTTGTTTGAACTCTACTTCTTCAAACATTTTAGATGTCGAGTATGGAATTCCTCAAGGGTCAACCCTCGGGCCGCTGCTTTTTACGATTTATATAAATGATTTGGTTAACAGAGTAAAACATTGTAACATTCATCTTTATGCAGATGACACTGTGCTATATTTTTCCGATAAAAATGTCTGTAATATTCAAAGAATCCTAAATATCGATTTAAACAATGTTCACAATTGGCTATGTCAGAACAAACTTAGCCTTAATGTTGAGAAAACTATTAGCATGTTATTTGGATCAAGTTATATGTTATCAAAATATAATATTTTTAATGTCCAAATTTCTGGCAAAGCTATTACACAGAAAAACGTGGTTAAATACCTTGGTATGCAGCTCGATCCTCGTTTAAAATGGGATATTCATATTGATGAAATGTGTAAGAAAATTGGAAAAACAGTTAACTATCTTGCCCGACTCCGTCATTGTTTACCTCAAACTCAATTAAAGTTAGTTTACAATTCAATAATTTTACCCCTGTTTGATTATGCTGATATTGTTTATGATTCCGCTAGCAAGAAACATGTTGACCGACTCCAGAAATTACAAAATAGAGCAGGTCGAATCATTTTAAGTGTAAACCCCTATGATCATATTTCTAACAACGAAATTCACGGAAGATTGGGGTGGTCCTTATTACAATCTAGACGAAAGTCACACCTGCTCATGATGGTGTACAAATCATTACACAATCTTGCCCCTTCTTATTTGAAGGATCGTTTTAATTATAATAATTATCTATACGGGTTGAGATCCCAGGGAAATTTAGCTCTGCCCAAACCGAAATCCGAGAGCTGTCGGAGAATGTTTTTATACAGAGGCTCGCGAGAATTTAACCGCTTACCTAAAAATATTAAACTCTCCAACAGCTTAAGTGTTTTTTGCAAAGAACTATCTGCCATTCATTGATCTTGCCTAGACTTTCAGTGGTATTATGCCTTGCCAGAAGTTACACTTAGCTGTGGGGGGGGGGGGGGCGGGGGGGGGGGACACATTACTAGTAATTAGGGTAGACATGTATTTAAGTTCTACTTGTGTATGTAAACATAATCGTGTAAATCAAGCTGCTGTTTGAAACTATTGATGCTTTTTCTTTCGTGTAGCCTGAAAGTGTATGGTATTTTTAGACAACACAGTGGGCGGATCTCTCGCGTGGGGTTTGGAATTACATGGTGTTATGCTGGGCGCGTCCGGGATCCGTGAATTAGGTAGCATATTTTGTACTTGTTCATTCACCTATTCAATTGCTTTGATTTCTTTCCCCGGACGCGCCAGGCGTTACATGTGCCTTCCACACGCTTTGCAAGAGAGTTCTTCTCCATTTCTCTTTCTCCCTTTCTCTCTCTCTCTCTCTCTCTCTCTCTCTCTCTCTTTCTTGCAGTCGTTCCTCTTACTGTTTCGCGCGTGGCGGGTTAATTATCCGCAAATCTCAGCAATTGTAAATGTATAGCCTTTTCTTGCTTTTAATTGTTTTGTTTCATTGGTTAACACGAAAGAGGACATGCAAGTGTTATACTCAGCAGCTTGTGCATTATTTTTAAAATTTCTATTTACGTAATGTTTCTTTTAACTGTACCTGGACCCCCAGGAAGAACAGTGTCATATATTTTTATGACACTGAACGGGCAATCCAGCCAATCATTTTTAAGCAATCTATATACACATGTAATTTATTTTTTTTAATTCTGTTATGTTTCATTTCGTTTTATGTCATATGTTATTTGTCTTTTTAATATGATTGGAAAATAAATACAATACAATACAATGTTTAAATAAAACAATTGAGATTTGCGTTTTAACTCGGTCTTTGCAGATCCAAATAACATCCCTAACAAAATCAATCATGCAACACATATCAAATATCGAAAACCAAATATCAACGAACATTTGTGCGGGCACATGTGTATGTATGTGACTTTGCTTCTGCAAAAAGAATATGCAATGCATTCATTCTCTCACTCTGCTAGGCATCACTTTGGCGCAAGTCGATTTTCTCACTCTCGCAAACAATGATACCAAAGATTTGGGATAAAACACTTTTCCATAGTATATTAATTTACTGTTCATAGATGATTTTTAAAATTTTCTAGGTGTAAACTTGTTTTGACTCACAAGGTATAGTTATGAGGATGGATACCCGTTAAATCTTTGTCAAGTTTATTTTATGGAAATCAAATTCACTATCACGAAAGGAAGACTAAACTATAAGTTTTACAATGAACACCTCCTCTAGATCTCAATTAGTCATTTTAAAGTTCGCATCCATTGATGCAATTCTATTCCTGTATTTAACAAAAAATGTTCATACCTGGTATGTAGACTGGAAGTTGCACATCGACGAATGAACCTGTATCTGTGACAATATTTAATGAATAATAGAACAACCCATTACTATATAGTAATTACAGTTATTTATTCAAATCATTTAAACTAAGTAATATAATTTTTTTTTTTAGAAACGCTATTGTGTTGACAGCATTATAAAAACAAAAGTAAACAGAAGCTCATCATTTTCAATATGCCGACAGTTGGGTTTAAAAACCGATTTTTCCGATTTTTAATTTTGCCAAAAGTAGGTTAACAAAATTCAAAGAGCTATTTATTATTCATGTCTCAGATTTCTATGATTAACCAACAAACCTTGAACAAATTCAGAATATGACCGGGTACAAATTTCTAGAGAGGGGATGTCTTGTCCTTCCATCCCTTCCTCATTCTAGCAAAGCGCCTAAATGGGCGGCTTTCCTAGAATATCCTTCTAGTCCAGCGTATATTTCCTTTCATTACCTCCTATGCTGTCTGACTGGGTCGTCACCCTTCCTCTCCTCTGCCCCTTCTCTGCCCCTCCGCTCATCTGCCCCTCCCAATCCCTATTTTATTGATGCCCCTGAATTGGGGTGGGGACGACTGTCCAAGAATACAGTCCAGTCTATCATATCGTTATGCAGATGTTGTGGTCTAGTGGATAAGTCGTTGAACAAGGTGTTAAAAGGGGTAACGGTAGGAATGAATTTCCTTGAATGCTGTGAGCTTAGCAGAGCCGGGTTAATAGTTGGAGCGCCTTGAGCACCATGCATGATGGATATGTACGCTTTATAAAATCCATTATATACCTCACTTAAGAAATCCAGCCATCTGATTGGTCGAAATTGCATTCATAAACTTTAACTATTCCTGAAAAATTCCCGGTAAAATTAAAAACCCATGTAATAGTTCTAAAATAATAGTTCTAAAATCCCAGTTACCATGGTTACCGGGAAAATAGTTCAGTCTTTGTGAAATACCCATCGATTCACATGTTAAAAATTGGTTTGAGCGATCGCGGATACCGTACGTGTGCAAAGAATTGGTCGGTAATTTCAAACCAAAGGCAAAAAAGGCTGAAGAAACTCTCCCAAGATTTCAACTTTTTGATCAATGATGATGATCAAATGCAAGACTTGCTGACACCAGGGACATGCTAGACAGAGCACCAAAACGGGTACGTTAAATTCTTCATAATTGTTTTCAAAAGTCTAGGCCTAGATTCTAGTAAGTAGGTCTAGTAGTGCTAAAATCCTTCCCGTAGAGATTGCACGGAATTCAGATTGCACACACCCCTATGCATTGACATTGCGCACTGGCATTGCATTGCATTATGCATTGGCATTGCAAACTAATATTGCTCGTGATTCTGAAGGTGATACTCAATAAGTGAGGTGTCATATGAAAGCGCAGGTTCTTCTCCATATTCCCCACAGGGTCGGTCCACCCCCAAAATTGTAAAAATATCTTGCGTAGACTAGAATCTAGATCTAGTCTACTCTCAAAGATACACTCATAAAAAAAACAACCGTGCAGATAAACTAAAGAACTAAAGCCAAGGTGGTGTCATAAGTTGAGTCTTTTGTTTTTGGCATATAAAAGTATTAATGACTGCTTTAATATTCGAGAAATAGTTGTTTTTATACGCTCTCGGCAATAGCACAATTCTAACCTTCCCTTGAGCGTATAAAAACAACTATTTCTCTCAAAGCAGTCATTAATACTATAATATTATTATTATTATTACCGTTTATTCTATCCGCGGGACGTTCACATATGAACTGACTGGTCTCCTTGGCCGCACAGGCAACGTCGTGCCAAAGGTCGAAGCTTAGGTCGACAAGAGAGTCCGGGTTGAGAACCAGCATGACACAAGCTTCAAGAGAAGCCCCATCAGGTTGACTCTCCGTTGGATCAACACTGAAAAACAAAAATAATTTGTCAATCTACAAGCTGAGTTTTTCATTGTGGTTTCTCACATTTAACCCTGTATAACCTACTATTTAATACAATTAATTTCGACGTCTTTTCAAAGCATTGATTATATAATGTGACACTTTAAGTATAGGCCTATTTCATATTTTGTTTTAATGTTGTCAATTACGTGAATTATTTTGTGTGAAATGTGAAACAAAATAAACTTGAACGTGAACTTGAACTTGAAATACTTTGACCTATCTTTGTGACTAGGGGTGATTATTATTTCGGGGGCCTACACAATTAAACACTACAAAGTATTTCTTTTACTTAATAATCTTGAAATATGAGATTATCGTATGCTCTTTTATATTACATCTTGAGAATTTTCCAAAAGAGACATGAAAATGTTGTTCTCCATGTAGAATTTATTTGTGTTAACGATGGAAACGAATCACCTTCTACTTTCCATGTTAATATTACCTCTTCAAAATGGAGGTATCGGCTTTTGATATCACCTTACCGAAATTCTACTGTAGGTTAATGCCGTCATGGGGGAGACGTTTCTTTAGATTTCCGTTGTCGATACGATGTCAAACATGACATCCAGAGCCAACTAGACGCCTAAAATCGTTAGACATATTTATTCCCACCCCTGTTACATCATAATTAAAGATACCATTTTAACATCCGGTATTACAGCTAAATAAATAACATATAAATCATCACATACTCTGACTGTTTGGCCCAAGCTGTATATGACATGGGAGTCCCATCTGTCCATCTAAAGACGCCATATTTCTGTCTGTTCCCAAGACCTGGAAGATATGGAAATGATATTTTGCTGAATGTTGGTAGAGCATCTCTTTTAAAAACACCTGGTTTTGATTGATACAGGCTGCTTTTTGCCTTGAATACAAATTCCTACGTAAGACATAAATACTATATATTGTTATTGATATTCATAATAATTTACGTTTATAAACATCAACACATTATTTAGTCTGATTATCATGTATCAAGAATACGAAGACACATATTTCCACGAATGTGTGGTATTGGAAAGGGGTTGGCTTATTTCTTCTTCTTCCGGCAACAGAGGAAGAGAGAGAGAGAAGGGGAAGAACACTATTCATTTACGGATGTTCATGTCTTTCTCCGGGTTAATGGTGTCCAAGTAATTCGGCCATCTTTAACGACCTTTCAATGCCTGATCAACACGACGTAATAGATGCACACCCCTCTATAGTTTGGGCAACTCCAATGGAATGATCCTGTAAGGTTTTTGCAGTGATCTTAAATTTATGTCAACGGGTTTTGCGCGCCCCCTTCCCCGATTAATAAAAAGAATGCTGCGACTGCACTTTCAGAACTGAAAATACAAAACCGAAATGTATGGCCCAGTCATATACCTTAAACCGACCCTATACGGACCGGTAACCGACAAACCTCGGCGATTGGGGGGTAATGTAACTGTTAATTTGGTATGTATCGATTTGTTGTCGGTCTGTTATCGGTTTCGTCGGCGTGACTGGGATATTAGTGTGTTTTCGTTTTGGGCGACGACGGAGCCTGCAACGGTAAAAAAACTGCGAGTGTATCGTTGGGCGTGCGAAGTGTACCTCCTGCGAATTACCCGTTTCGTTTTTTATGACTGCAACGAACTGGCCAATTCGATCACGTGATCACCAACTCGATCACCTGGTCAAAAATCACGTTTCTATGCGAGCAAGTTATTCGTACATGGGCCTCACAGCAATTTTTGCAATACGTCATCGCCTTTTGGGGGCGACGGTAAAACATCCCGAATGCCGTCGTAGATTTTCGATGACCGACGAACCTCCAGTTACGAGCATGCACAGACGGGTCCGATACCTAGCTTTACCGTCGCAAGCTCCGCCGTCGCCCAAAACGAAAGCACACTCTTATTATTTACCGATGTATGTCTCTGTTCTCGTCTCATTCCCCTCGGCTGTGGATATCATGAAATGAAGAAAGGTCATCTCATCAATGTCTCTGATGCTTACAAGATGAGCTTGTTGGGCCAAACATTCCTCCTCGGCATCCTTCCAGGTTATGTATTCAGAGAGGCGAACAAGACTGTAGCAGGAACCTTGAAAGATTTCCGAGTCGTTCGGGCAAGTGTAGTCTGAAAATGAGAAATTTTATTTGTAATAAATGCGTTTTTCTTTTATTCGATGTGATGTGATTTGATTTGATTAGATTTGATTTGATCGGATTCGATTGAAGTGGAATAGATTTGACTTACTTTGATTTGTGTACGTGTGTGATTGGGTTTTACAAACATGCATATATCAATCAGATACTTATGATTATTTACGTCCTGGGACCGACCTTTAACGTCACCATCCGAAAGACGTGACTCAGTTTCGAACCATTGATAGTTTCCCTTTTGTTTACAAAGAACTCTTTACTTTTTATGAGATCAAATCCTTAATTGAAAATGTAATTCTTTCACTGTGTATAGTAGACTTTAAAAAAAACATTTTGTAGAGCTTTGTGCAAGAAAGATTTTTTTAAGAAAACCAAACGGATGGAATAATTACATTTAAAAAAAAAAAAGCTGGGATCTAGGAGTGTGTGCGTGTATTGGGTTTCTGGGGACCGACCTTTAAACGTCACCATCCGAAAGACGTGACTCAGTTTCGAACCTGCGTCCTCGGCTGAATCAGTTTGTAACTTCCACTTTTAGCTGGATTACAGGCGCACGCCACAACGCTTAGTTAAATGAATGAAGGACCAGCGTTTTTAAGGGTCATTCCTATCCGTTACTTACTGTCGTTATCCGCAGGCTGGGAGTATTCCGGGTTGAGGAGTTCTGTTTGGTATTCTCCCAAAAACCCAGTATGGCCTATGGTGTGCTGCACGTCAGAATGAAACTTGATCTTCATCCAATTGCCCGATGACTCCACGGCCGCTGACTTCCCGGGAACCTTGCAATACACGTTCATTTGTCCATAGTAGGAAACTTCGACGTAATCGTCACCGCAGTCGTCCTCGGGAGAGTAGACGTCGATTTCAATGAAGGTAAAGAGGACTTTGGTCCAGAGTCTGGTGATAATGGTCCAAGTATGTTCCAAGTTTACACTATAGTCGTTAAAGTAGTTTTTGGACATAATGATGCCGCCGGTGCCTCTACACTCTGTCTCGTCATCATCCAGGTCCTCGTCCTCGTAACATCCAGGTTTATCTTTTCATGCAAACAAATTCAAAGCAAATAAAACAAAGCCGAATTAACTATTCATAGCAAGCTGGCTCGGTGGAAACCAGAAACACAAAACAATAAGCGATATAATTGTAGCAAATTGGTAAAAAAGTCAGAAAAACAAAACGGACCAAGAACAAAAATGTTGAGTTTTTACAAGTCCAGATGATCAGTGACAAAGGGGATTCTCACATCGGTAGGCATGTGTGATTACAAAGGGAGAATTTTTCGTTAATTTCGTACCGATATCACGCATAATTTTATTAGTCCTTGTTCTCCCATTTTGCATGTATAAAGCGCGTTTCTCGTGCCAAAAGACCGGTAAAAATATGTTACTCTATATCATGAACAACGCTATAACGTTCGAAAATTACAATGAGTGTGTTTAATATAGGCCTAACGCTCAAATGCCTTTGTTAGATGTGAATACAAGATAATTTGTAACAACACAAAGCAGACTGTCCGGCCAAATCGGAGCCATTCCTTCCCTATTTCATTTGTCTATGACCACTCCTCAAATTAAGCACACATAACATTTCCACGCCCCAACAGACAGAATTAAGGCGTTCCTATTATATGTCATCTTCACATAAAAATTGTCACGCATGCATCATTGTAAGATCTCCATGGGAAAGTAGAAAGACATAAGAATAAAGAAAATATGTGACAAATTAGAATCATCGATGATCACTGTCTTCGGTCTTGAAACCTTTTATGGTAAATCTTCATAAATATGTCTACGTAATAATTTATATCAGTGTAGGCTAACAAGGAATATAGAGACTGATGTTGTCTGTCGTATACGGACCTGTGTAACCATAGGCAACTGTTACGGCAGGATGGGCCGTGCTGATGCCCGTCAGGATGCGGAAATATACAGATGGCGAAGCCGAGACAAAGACAGGTGGGACACTCGAGCCAAGAGGGAAAAGGTTGCGCTTCTCAGGTTCCTTGATTTCGAGTTCCCCATCATCTGCGTTGTTTTCGTCAGACTGGACGAAACAGAAATCGTGAAGAAAATAAGGAAACCTTTATCTGATTGAAGTTTTAATCATATAGCATATTCATCTGAATGTAGGGGTTAGAAAATAATTGTATACAAGTCCTGTTGAATGGCAATAAGATACACTTGGATATTACTGGGGAATTATTACCAACTCTTCATCAAAAGACGCCATTTGAAGAAGATCCCGCCCCCTCATAACAAATTAATGCAAGCCATGTCGAGTCACAAATCGAAATCATATGCTGCACACAATGTAAACATAGGCGCGTCTAGCAATCTTTAGGGTAAATGGACGGGGTGGGGAAGGTAATTAGATACATGGTTCACACCTGGTTCTTTCTTGGGGGAAATTTATTAGCCCACAAGAACGATATGACTAGTTTCTCATTTTGAAAACCCCGTTGGATGAAGTTCCAATGGACCGTCATACGACTCACCCCCTGTCCATGCCCCACCCCCTCGAATCACTGCCCCTGTCCGCCTGACATCTCTCCAACCGTTTCGTAAACGTTCTACTCTATGATATCAATGATAATTGCTCCTTACATTGAATCCAAGTAATATAAAAGTGATGAACATCTCGTCTCTTTTCGGAATATTGAGCTCGCAGATGGATCTTGCTGGCATCAAGGCAGTCCGAGACTCGGCGATCTCTTTAGCGTTCTCGGACCCTAGCATAGTCAGGTTGCAGTTATCGATGCAATAAGGCGTTATGCAATCTGTGTAAAGACGAAATAGAGGATAAAGATATGGAGTTTGGTAAATCGGTTATGATTGCCTGACATCCCCTCCCCGTAGTAAAACAAAATCCTGTCATATTAGTATAAGTAAACTTTTTGTGTATTCAGTGGGTGTCGGAAAATACAAAATCGATCGCTTTTTGTAAGTGTATCGAGGACAAATTCTTGTTGAAGAATAAGGAATTCGTTTCGAGAGCAATGCATCCCAGATCCCCCACCCCACTCAAAATGGTCCAGTGATACCCATGGTTGAATTAAAAAGTATACGAATAGAATAATAAGGGCCTTCAATAATAATTATAATCATATTGGTTTGTTATACCTGACTGGTAAGTAAGCATGCTACCAGGGGACCGATGTCTCTAAGTCCTCTTCGAGGGACTAGGTAATGATAAATAATGCCCTACCAAAGGGCACTAGCGCCTCGACTTGGTTTCGAACCTAGAATCTACCGGTTATTGAACCATCACGCCTCTGTGTAATATCCAAGGGATTTCTAAACATTTATTGCACTTGTTTCTTACCTACAGTGATACACCCAAGAAGCTCAAAACGGAAGAAGTTGGACGTAGAAGGGGTCCATTCTAAGTTGCTAATGATGACTGAGGTTGCCGCTAGGGGGTTCTCGATCGTCATCTTGCATAATCTGAGATTACAGTCAGATATGTCCTGACAAAAAAATACATGGATATGAGTAAGGCACCTATAATCATTCTCTACTGTATACACCGATTAAATGCCCACAGTGCCAAGCACAATACCAAACTTTATGTGAAATTGATCAAACATGTCAGTGGGATCTTGAGCACAGGAGCAGGACTGACATGAAGATTCAGTCGGGGAATTTCTAGGCAAGTGGCGCAGCTGGTTTTAGGACACCTACCCTTGGACAACAAACCCCGGTCAACTACCCCCTAGGACAACTACCCCCTAGGGCACCCACCCTCTAGGACGACTTTCCCCCTTGGACAACTACACCCCGGACAACTACCCCCTAGAACAACTACCCCCTGGACAACTACCCCCGGACAACTATCCTAGAGGGTAGTTGTCCGGGGGTAGATGTCCAGGGGTAGTAGTCCGGGGGCTAGTTGTCCTAGGGGGTAGTTGTCCCGCGGGGAATCGTCCTAGAGTATGGTTGCCCTAGGGGGTACTTGTCGTAGGGGGTAGTTAACTGGGGGTGGTTATCCGGTGGGGGGGGGGGGTGGATGTCCAGGGGTGTCCGGATACGGGCGCAGCTATCGGGAGACAGGTGGCACTTACCCCCCACCCCCTCCACCCCCCCCCCCTCCTCCCCCCAACACACACACACACACACACACCACCTCACACTCAACACACTCTTTTGCCAAAGAGAGTGGGCGGGAGAGATCAAGAAAGAGAGTAATGCCTAGGTTACATTTGCCGCCGCGGCTATGCGGTCTAAAATATCTACGGCCACCGCAGCACTCCCATGGTCACATACAGTAGCGGACACATATGATAGGGTAGCCACACGGTGTATTTTGAAGTTATGGAGGCAGAACACCTGCAGCTGCCGTACTGTACATCCCTTGAAGTGATGACGAACGGTCGCCTTAGGGCGTCCCTGCGAGCGGCCTTAGGTTTCTGACAAATACCAAAGCACCCACAGAGGGATCAAACGGCGACCGTGCGGCTAGCCTGACGTTACCGCCACATACCTGCTCCACGCACGGCACAGACAACCATGGGGGCGGTACGGATGGCGCGCGTCGAGCTTACGGGAGATGTACGTGGGCCTTGAACGTGGGCCATACCGTATGGCCACCGTACGGGCCTCGTAGGTCCGCTTTAAGGCTGCCCTAGGGCGCCGGTCCCCAAATTAGTGTTTTTTAGGGTACGCATATGCGTGTTCCTCCTTATGAAAACACCCCCTTCAGTCCGGTGTATAAAGTCAATACGGGCCGGATTTTTGTGTACTACGAGCCGGACTTTGGTGCATGAAAAGTACCCCTTTACAGGACATTTTTGACACACGCATGCGGTCATTCCGACCCCGGAGTGGAGAGGGCGGGCCTAGGGCAGTCGCACGGCAAACGCAAGGCCACCGTACGCCCGACGAATGACTCTGCGTTATAATCCCACGGCGACCCGTACGGCCTGTACAGATAGGGATACGCCCTATGGTGACCCTGTGGCCATCGCAGGTTCTCTGCGGCCGCCGTAAGTATCCCTTGATTTCGGGGGCGTACGGCCGCCGTATACTAGCCGTAGAGCAAATGTGACCTAGGCAAAATGGGAAAACGACTACAAAAGGAAGATAGTTTAGCTTCTGCTAAATCCTCCTCCCCCCCCCCCCCCCCTCGTTTGATGGCCTAGCTCGCTGCTGGCATTATGCCCACCAAGCCCAACGAATAAGACCGGTGTCCCATCGATGGCTAGACACACGCTGTACCACTACAAAAGAAAAAATCGACCTGCCCGCAAAAACCGATGCTACACCTGGTGGAACGTTAGTCTATATTTAATTGGAGAATATCTGAACTTACGAACACTATCTGCGAACGGTTGTCGTACTGCAAACTGAATTTATTGAGATTCGAATCCCCGTTTGTCTGGACGATGACATCCTTGACGAGGGTGGTGGTGTCGAAGTCAATGCGGACAGCGAGATCGTCATCAGACCCACCAGACGATAGCCCGTCCGATGGAAACAAGTGAACGGGAAGCATCCGTACGCTGCCTGGGGCTTCCGAGGTGATGTTTCCTTCTCGGTAAATCTTGATGCTTTGATCAGGTAAATGGCCGGATGAAAGACCAAGATCGAAGAAACAATCTAAAACGATATCATTGATTGGTTATTATACAAATAGAATGAAGGAAGTTCAATCGTTATCTATTTAGAACTCAGAAAATATAAATCTTTCTTGCGACGTAAATATTTTGTAACCAATTTGACGTCCCCATGACGTTTTGCAAACATCTTTAGAATTACTCTTTGTTTGCGGGAAGCGGACGATGGCAAGAGAACAGCATGACAATGTGAAAGATGGAAGAAAGTTGAGGAGAAATTAGGACAATATATGAAGAAGAAACAGAAAGATCAAGAAAAAAAGACAAAGGAAAATGATACTAGGAAGAGGGCGGATAGGAAAATGAAGGGAAAGGAAATAAAGCGGTGACAGATAAGGACGAGGAGGGAAAAATGAAAAGAAGGAGAAGACTACATGAAAGAAAGGAGTAACGAATATGTTATTGGGGGGTGGGGAGAGAAAAACGGAAAGAACAAAGAAAAAAGGGGATAAAATATATTTACCAGTCCGGCAACCCAGGATTTCGAGACGCAAAGAAAAGATCGACCTACTCCGTGGATTAATCCTAACTATGTTAGTCCGATAATGTTTGACGAACAGAAGGCGGTACACTTCCCTGGGCTTCCAGTCTCCCTCTATGACTATGTCCTAATATACGTTAAATGCAAAGTAAAGTTTTGAAAAATTATTCATTTGTTCGATTATGCGGTTTCCAAATTCTGTCAAGAATAGCCATACGAGAATCAAGACTGGTTTCATCAGGGCTTTTTAAGCCTTCAAAATCATTGAGAGCCTGTGGATATTCCAACTAGAGATTTGATGGTTTGATGGTCTGAGTTTTGTCATATTCACAGATGGCTTAGCTCAAATGTTACGGAAATAGTAGTCTGTACTTTGATAACATAATACAAATCTTGTACTACAAAAATTTAAAGACACATGTTTCAGTAAGATGCAGTTCTGACGGTTACCACTTTTGCCTTTGATGATTTGCATGAGTATGGGTTTCGTTTGTTCGCAAATTGCTTTGTCAGGTTATGATACAGCAATGAAGCAATGAAACGAAAAGTACATGAACTCAGAAAACTTAGAACTTAGAAAAGCGATGCATGTGATATTTTAACAAACCTCGGTCTCTATGTCGGTCTCTATGTCAGAAGCGAATGAAAATGCGAAGGAGTCCACCCAGGAACCAAGACTCTCAGGACCGCTCTGGATCACTACACCTGTAACATATGCCATCTCGAAGGTAACCTGTAGAATTGAAAAGTTCAAAGAGGCAAGTCCGAACATTTTTGTCCCATACGTCTCCTGATAATGTCAATATATCTGTTAACTACATTAATATAAGCCAATATCCCTACGAAAGCTTGAATAAGATAAAAATATCAAATTCAATGACATTTTTATTTCAATTTATGTTAAAAACAACATAATACAAGTAACTAGTACTTGGTAACGTGTGAAACATACCTTGGACTAGCCCCACAGTTAAAGTAATGTTAAGGAGACCGTTCACAAACAAAACTTTTTGTTTCAAGTTTAGGAATCTGTAATTTGCTTTGGTAATAAGGTTAAAAACTACAAATAGACTCAAAATATAGGTTTAGTCAACGTGTACGTATAGACGAGTCAGGCACGGACGTGCCCGAACAATTAACGTCATGCCGATCTTGAAATACATCATCTGCCCCCCCCCCTCACCTCCCCGTGCCCGTTATTACTTAAACATTCAAATGCCCAATGGCGATGACAAGATTGCGCTATGGGCTAAAAACTATGAACATGACGGACAAAGAAAGAGGACAAAATATACAGTTCCTCAGGTAGACAAAGGAACATCCCTTCAATGCTATTATGTACACATGTGTAGAACAGGTGAATATGCATGTGACACCTGTTCTACACATTTTTACATAATATCAGTGAAGGGATGTTCCTTTGTCTACCTGAGGAACTGTATATTTTGTCCTCTTTATTTGTTCGTCATATTCGTAGTGAAATATGCTGCCAGGTGAACCAACAATGCTGAAGACTAAGCTGGAATATTCTATTACCGTGAGCTGTGGCTCTGGATCGTCCTGGGATGGGATCCATGCGGAGGGGCCGTGAAGCCTGGCGTGCCTTGGTGTATGCTCAGAGTCAATCTGAGTAGAAGCAACCAGACCATCATTCGGAATCCAGCCCCCTTCTAATCCCAGAGGACTTAGGCAATGACCTAGATTGTGACGACACAGAAAAACAAGACACTTGTTTTCCAAAGATTTGCTTCTGGAATGGTTCATAATTTCGTAAATGCATTAGGTTTCCAATTCACTTTCAGATTTATGAACCTTCAGAATTATGAATGACTGTAACAAAAATATTACACCATACTACTGCTAAGAGTAATAATCATCATCATCATGAATCCTTTTTTCGCCGCATTCAATTTATAAACCTTGTAACTAAACAGTAGGAACAAATACCCTCTCTCCCCTATAACCCAAACTATATCACGATTTTGTATGATGAGCCAAAACCAATTGACTTTTCATATACGTACCCTCTCCAAACATTGGCTGAACCTTGATTTTAAAACCCGCGCCGACACCAGCCAAATCCGTTTCGAAACGTATCAGCGCTTCGGTAGACCAAAGGACGAAGTCTGACGGTATATCAACACCCGTGAAGACAGCTGAGATACTGTCCTTTGCAGGTGATCCAGCGTCCTCTACGGTGAGAGTGTCTCCATTGTCAATCAGATGAAACTCGATGAAATGCACCATTACACCATATCCCAAGTCGGGCACCTTTATTCGCCATTCAACATAGGCATTGTTTTCATAATGCAGAGGGTAATACGGCGACATAAGCAGCTTGGATTCACCTTTTTCAAGGACGATTTCATCTGAAGCAAAAATAATGGTTGTAATTAAACAGAATTGATAAGTCCAAATGTCAATTTAGGCCGTTTCATATCAAAATATTTTTACCCTGTGTACATGTAAGTGTACCCTGGAGAACAAAACACATTTGTAAGTGTTTTTACCTCGACAAGAGTTTTTTTTTTTGGTGGGGGGAGGGGGGGGGGGTGATCTTAGTTTTCAACTTTACCCATTCTCTGTATTTATTTATTCATCTATTTTTTTTAAAAATTTTATGTTGCTTATAATTGAAATGATTTCATTTTCATTGCCATGATTGTTTATCATTATTATCATCATCAATATTAACCACTCACCTATCACGGCAGTGATATTAAAGGCAAAGCTCCCATTTTTCGCAAGTTGGAAACTTTCAAGCTTGATCCACATGTACTCTTCCATGACTCGAAGATCGTCGAGCCTCGTGCTCGCAACGTCAATCGCAGATTCGCCTACGGAAAACACCTCGGAAACTGCCGCAAACGGAGCTGTTCCATTTCCAATGCTTAGCTTGTCCAACCCCTCGGCGAGTTTAAAGACGTCAAAGTTAATGTTGAAATGGTAGGGTGGAGGAACGCGGAAAACCCATGTCATGATACTAGAGTGGGGATATTCATTCGGGAAATTGGGCGAAGTCAACCTCGTCATCTCGATTGGTGAAACAGGTATGACACCACCAGGCAAACCCTTGACCGATGGATAGTCAAGGTCTATAAAACCAAAAATAGGACTTATAAGATAAGTGATTCAATTTTTCATTTATTTCCATATCCATAACAACAAAAGATCATTACAACAATATACATTACATAGAAAAATTACATGCAATCATACAAGTTAAACAGTATCAAAAATACCAAATTTAATAGTCGGAAATGAGAAAAGGGGAACTAAAATAAGGCCAAAGGGCCTTGTAAAATAAGTTCCCTAAAAGTATAAATTATCATTTGGTTTTTCAACTTATTCTGTTACTGAAAGACATGTAAACGAATTTAAAAACAAACAGTGGATAAAAAAAAAATTAAAAAAAAGCCAGAGGAACAGCAAAGTCTAAAATATGGTTATGTTTTATGTTTTATGTTTTATGTTTAATGTTTAAATGTGCACCCCCAAAATGGAATGACCTAGTCCATACAAACAGATTTTACTTTACTTGTAATGAAAAGAAAGAACTTTGTTAAGAAATTGAAGAAACATGATGCTTCATGTATTACATAATGTTTGTTTAATTATCAGAGATCTGGGTCAGAGATTACCTGAATATAAAACCATTTTGTCTTTAAATCTGGTTTTTCCCCAAAGTAAATATTCTCACAGTCTCACAGTTTCTCTTTCCCTTTATTGCTCTAGGTTCTCTCTTTTTCTTTTCTTTTTCTTTAATTATCTTTTCCTCCGTCTATCGTCTCATTAACTCAGCTCTCATTTAACATAAGAAAAAGAGGATCATGGGGGACCAACAGGCACCGATTGGGGAAGTTTTCTATATAGAGGGAGCAAGTAGCTACAAGTAGGACAGTGTGCCTTTAAGTTTGACTTAACAATGGCAGGCCGTTCGTGCCACTGTTTGCTGTCACCATTTACTGGCATTGGTCTCTCAAAGGAAGTACAAATCATGGTCACATATCTACAGAATTGAGCTTTTTTAAAAGTTCATTATTGAAGGAAAAAATATTATCTGAAGATCATAATTGAGAGACCAACGGTGAGAGCAACAAGTGGCATGAATGGCCTGTCATATTTAAGTCCAACTTCAAGGCGATCTTAGTCTTTGTGAAACACTCCCTTAGTGGAGTAAAATTAGTGGGGTTTTAAAATATAAAAACAATAATAATACATACCGTCTTTCTCCACCACGCTCAGCTCAACTTCAATGATGCAGTCCTCACCCTTGTCGTATCCATAGAAACCGATGAAAACACGGGAGAGGTTGATGATGACGTCATCGAGAGGACGTGTCCCATCGGTGTCACTGTAACACCTCCCTGAAGAGACGGCATACCTGTACTGTTCATATCTTATGTAAGTCCAACCGTCACCGACCATGAAGAACTCTAGATTAACGCTAGTAAGAAAATAAGAAATAAAAGAAAATATCGAGATTACCGCAGTGATAATTTGGATTTATATTTAATATGAAATCTAATTTCACATATACATTCTCGGAATAATAAAAAAAAATATATACTAATGCATGCAACAACGAAAAATTATGTAAAATAAGTGAAAAGATTTGAGTGATTAACTTTTCTTTTTTTTTCTTCTAAAATGGATCCGAGGTGAAAGATGGATATTTATTAAAGAAATCCTAGTAAAGTGTCCCTGCAAAGTGTGGGTATACATTGTGGGAGGGTTATATTATGTGTTTGTGTGTGGTGGGGGGGGGGCAAATATAAATCTTCTTGCTATCGGCTAATGGTCTTCAGTACGAAGACATCCCAGGTGTGGCAATGTATAAGCCTAAACCTTAATTTGCCGTATATACCTTCGTCTATTTCTGCAAAATTACCGTAAATGATATAGGATCGTAGTACAAGTCTACTCTTTGATTATTCTCATCTTGATCGTCCTATGTATGAGTGTGGAGGTGCTGTAGTTTAGTTTATATCACTTGAGTCTCAATCCAAGGGTTGAGGGTTCGAATCCCAGCACCGCACTGTCATTTGGTAAGACATCAGTCCACATCATGTGTAAAAGGATATCTGGCAATTACGGGGGTATTAATAATTGAAGGCCCTCCGGAAAAACAGCATCAGCATTGAGCAGTTGCTGACGAGGCTTCCCTGCGTAAATAAACTTATTTTAAATTCATTATTGTGTAATGAGATGAACTGAATGGAAGACTGCCTTTTTAAACACTGTGGGACAAAGCACTATGAACATGACGGACGAAGAAAGAGGACAAAATATACAGTTCCTCATTCTACCCTCAACAATTGCTGTGGTAGACAAAGGAACATCCCTTCGCTGCTATTATGTAAAAATGTGTAAAACAGGTGAATATGCATGTGACACCTGTTCTACACATTTTTACCTTATAGCAGTGAAGGGATGTTCCTTTGTCTACCTGAGGAACTGTATATTTTGTCCTCTTTCTTTGTCCGTCATGTTCATAGTGAAGGTAAACCAATCTCTTACTCCATTTCAAGTTTGAGAAATTTCAGGCGGATATTTGTTCCAGGCGGCGCTCCAACTTCCCATGCTGCAGCATACACATTGGAACCCGTTGGTTGTTCACTCTTAGATGCATTGAAGGAAAAATTCAATGGGATTCCTGGTGTGAGAGTGATAAGGGCTGTAAAGAAAAGCGGAGACACTAATGCAGTCATATGCCCGTAATTGTTTTAAAACTATGATTATTACAACAACACAATTATTAGTTTAAACATATTTGTGGCTTACACCCGGTAAATAAGATCGATTGATCGATCTGTAATTGAAAAAAAAGTCAGAAAAAATGTTGGAACCAGCGGGATTTGAACCTGCCATTTACTGCTTAACGGACAGCGACTCTACCATCAGGCCATCACTGGTCCATGGCACAGTCACGATGAACTAGAAACAAATACCCAAGCTCTCCTGATTCATTCTGACTTATTAATATTCATTATTTCGCCATAGGACAATATAACTTTTATAAATTTCTCCCAGGAAGCATTACATTTATAAAAACACAATTATTGTATTTTACTTTATTTTTGTAATAATACAGTCTCAATAA
>JAVYIG010003631.1:0-188182 GCA_035222895.1 Strongylocentrotus droebachiensis
CTCGTGCTAAAAATACAAAAGAAAAAATTAGTTTTGTGCTCAGACTAGACTAGTATTGGTGGGTGGTCGATGGTCGTTGGTCGTTGGCTTCTTTTTTAATATTTGTGAGTCCTTGGTCGATGGTCGTTGGCTTCTTTTTTAATACTTGTGAGTCTTTGGTCGATGGTCGTTGGTCGTTGGCTTCTTTTTTTAATATTTGTGAATCCATGGTCGATGGTCGTTGGCTCTTTTAAACAAATATGCCTCACTATTTGGTCGATGGTCGTTGGTCTCTTTTTCTAATATTTGTCAGACTGTTGGTCGATGGTCGTTGGACTCTTCCATTCAATAGTATTTGGTCGATGGTCGTTGGTTTCAATTTCTAATATTTGTCAGACTGTTGGTCGATGGTCGTTGGACTCTTGGCTTCTAGTTCTATATTTCTAATATTCGTCAGACTGTTAGTTCTAATTCTGTAAAACCGTGGTAGGGTATTCTGCAATTGTTCCCAGAGAAGTGTTGTGAGCTTTAAGGACCAATATGCCACT
This sequence comes from Strongylocentrotus droebachiensis, assembly GCA_035222895.1. Classification (NCBI taxonomy): domain Eukaryota; kingdom Metazoa; phylum Echinodermata; class Echinoidea; order Camarodonta; family Strongylocentrotidae; genus Strongylocentrotus; species Strongylocentrotus droebachiensis. Next base: position 528 of record JAVYIG010003631.1, read on the forward strand.
TCAGTCGTTCCCCAAGAGTACCTCAAGTTACCAACCGTTCCACCGACCGTGGCGCATTGCCCCATCAATCTCGGCATTGGTGATGCGAGCGCAAAACATAAGAAACATTTGATTGCTAAAAAGCTCTTTAGCGCCTCCCTTGTCGAAAATCAAACTAATGGCTCTGTTTGAATTTACACAAACATGTTAGTGATACGTTTGATATATAAACGCTTCTCAGGGTGGGATCAATGTGTTATACTCTACTGTGTATTCATATGTAGCATGAAATTCATTCTTGAGGAAATTGCAATCAAGTATCCTACTCTTATTCCAGATAATTAATCATTCTAATGTTCTATTATTGAGATAGAAAAAGAGCAATATCCAGAATGTCTGTTTCTCTTTTGTTATGCCTCCGTTACGAAGTAGCCGGAGGCATTATGTTTTCGGGTTGTCCGTCCGTCCGTCCGTACGTACCGTCTGTACGTCGCGTTATCTGAAGAACCGAGTGATGGATTCCTGCCAAACTTTATTCATGTATGTTACTTGCAGAGCCAATGAACTGAGTAGATTCTTGGTTCATAAGGTCAAAGGTCATGGGCTCACTATGTATGCAAAAATAGCATGTGAAAGCATTCTTATTAGAACTGACAGATGGATTACTATTTAACTCAGGACATCTTGCAGAGCCGATGAACTGAGTAGATTTTAGGGTCATGAGGTCAAAGATCAAAGGGGGTCATATATGTATATGAGAAATTGCTTGTAATCATGATATTCTGAGAACCTGTTAATGGATTACAATTGAACTTGAATTCGAACAAATTCTTCTGTTTTGGTTTGTAAAATTGCTCCATGACGGAGGCATCATTTTCGACTGCGCGCAGTCGAAGTTCCATCTAGTTTCTCCATCAAGACTGTGTGATTTCTTTGAGCTAAAAGCATCTTCAAACCTTATCAGAAGTGAAAAATGTGATGTTTTTAAGTTGAAGATAATTTCTGAAAGGACATGTTTATCCAGGCTCAAATACCATTTTCCATATTCCCATAATAGGACTCTTATAAATCTTGGTTGCAAATTTGCAAAATATGTTTGAAAGGATATTGTCATATTGTCATTGAAAAACAAAGATTAATAACAAAGATCACCATCTCCTTCCAATTATCCTGTTACATATTTCTATTTATGCCAAATTGATCATGTTACATGTTTATACAAAATATGGTCCCTGAAAGAAATTGTTGTCCTCATCACTACCCGAAATAACCTTCAATGCAAACTGTAATTAAAACTCCCGCTGAAACAAACCTCTTCAGTCTATAAACTAATGCTATCGTTGATCTCATCCCGTCCATCGAGAGACTGGCGCGAACGAAAATGTGGGAGAATGGAGAGATTGGTGAATTATGGCCGGTTGAAAAGCAGTGAATGATTTATGAGCTCATTTGTGGCTGACTGTTTAACCCCCTTGCTTCCCGTCCGCAGGATTGATCCGATCACGTGTGAGAGGTGCTGACCTGGCCACTGGAGAGATCCTCTTAGATAGCCATTGTGAGTGTAATGAGCACTGGCTGGAGCCGCTGGTAGCTAGGGTAAATGAGGCGAGTCTTTCACGTATGAAACCACTTCCGTAGAGTAGCATTTCAAAGCCGTTACTTTTACAAGGGTTTTATGTGCATGAATTTTGTATTGGAGGGTTGGAAAGTTTACATCACTTGAAAATGTGTTGGTTATGTGAACGGCACTTTGCAAATATATTTGGGTCCTTGTCATCCGTGAAAATTTCTGTACATAGAATTATCAGGTTATACAGTCTTTTGCAAGGAGACATTTACTTTGGAGGGGGACTGTTTTGAAAGTTATCGACTGCAATGTAAAATGTTCTTGATTATAGGAAGTTGGTGTCACAATTTTACAGGGAATGTTTGCCACAAGAGAAACACCATATTATTCATTTTTTTTTTTTTTTTTTTTTTTTTTTTTGGGGGGGGGGGGGGGGGGTTAGAGTTGTTTTATGGGTGGAGTTCAGAATTTAGTTGGTGTACGATATTAAGTGGAATATCTATCATATAGTGTTGCAATAGAAGATGTATACATTGTATAGGCCAATGCTTGTGTAGGGTTCATTAATTATATGCACGTTGCAAGAGGAACAATGAATTACATATTAATCTTTAAAGGTATCACAATAATTGATATTAGACCACAGAACCATCCGATATGAAAGTTGGTAACGTTTGTGATACGTGTTAATGTCCAATATTGGTTTATATCCAGAGTTTAATTATACACGTACATACACTGTGTACAGTTACAGCAAGTTTAGCAACAGAAACTGCTTTTCCATTCATAAAGCATTTTGAACGTACCTATGTGCAAGACACTGCTCATGACGGTAGCGGTAGGTGTGAGAAAGGTACATCTGTGGCAGGTGTGATACCAGCAGATAAAAGATGAACATTGAGCTTGCCTCGTAAATGATGAATTAAAATATTCTTGTTTGTGGTATGTACCTCAAGCGACATTTCTATTCTAAAGTATGGCTGACATTAAGATATGCAATGTCTATCATTCATAATGAGGAATAATGAGGAATAGCGCAAGGAGCAAAACAAAATCCACCTCCCTTTCCCTCTTCCCCTTCATGGGGGAAAAAAAAGAAAACAAAGAAAATGTCATTTCCACCAAACAGGCACCATTCACACTAAATTGTTCATCATGGTGTCCAAACTCCCCCTGGCCAAAAACAAATTAGTCTTGTGTTCACGTCACAGTGAAAGGAGATGGATATATGCTAGGGAGTATTAGCATTCAAATTGAAAGAGCGCGCTTGGGGAAGGGGAATGCCCTTAACATAACAAATTCTGTGTTATCATCGTTAAAAGGGTAATGTTCGTCATCCTTTATTTTGCCGACTATTTTTTTTATTATTCCTTACATTGCCTTTTACATGAGATTACATCGTAGCTATGTCATCTTTTTCAGTCTCTTGGGAGCATGCCATGTGCATCTCTTTCTCTCTCTATTTGTTTTTTTTCCAAAATCCTTGATTCATATTCTCCTTTACCTCTTCTCTCTTGCTGTATTTCTGTCTTTGTCTCCCATCCCTCTATATGTCGTTCAATCTAACTTTTATCTCACATATTTTAATGTCTTCGCTTACAAGTCCTTCAGCTTCATACATTTTCATGCATATTAATAATAATAATGGTAGTGGGTTCTTGTATAGCGCTCATGTCAGTCAGATTTGACCCTCCTGGCGCTCCAGATTATTACCCTGGCTTAAATCCCCTCTGTATTCGTTTCTATTTGTCTGTTTCTTTCTAACTCTTCCATCTTCATTTTTCTTCCCCCTCACTCAATTTTCTTGTTCTTTCTGTCTCTCTCACTTTTTCAATTGTGATCAGCTTGTTCTTTCCTACATCCATGTTTCAAGAATGCAGAATTTACATTCTCCATGTAACTCATGTATTCTTGACAAAGGACATGAATGCCTAGATGTTACAGATAACGTCTATGTTCAAAAGGGATCCTCTCCATTTTCATCGGGGCATAGATTATACTTTTTTATACGTTTTTCAGCGCCACTTTTTTTATTTTTTTTGCCTGAAAAACTTCCAGTATTGTACATGTATAATGATCACTAAAAGCTTGACCTGCGCTGAACTTCTCTCAGTAGTATGACAAAGACTCATCCATCATAAAGGGTACTGAAGCCAACTCCCACGGTGCATGACATACTTTGGTGATAATGCTCATCATGTAGCACATAATTGTGACCTGCGGCACGTCTTCTAGATTCCTAGCACCGATCCTCTATTAAATCCTCGAGATGTTCACCTAGGACAATGTTTTAATGCGGTTAGGAGGGTCGGGGGCTAAATGTTAATCACTCACCTCCAGACTGGATTTGTCGGGACTTTCTGTAACCTTCAGATTCCTAGGAAAATATGGTGCATTGCATGTGGAACATTGCAAGTGTGATGAAAATATACAGATTTCATCATTTGATGATGACGAAACTGTGATGTAGGCCTTAACATGCACTCAAATCCTCAACTTGCAAGTAATATTGATAGATCATACTTGATTGAAGAACTTTTAAGTTTTAGCAAATTAATAATAAAATTTGATTAAAAAAAAAAATTGTATCTATTTTAAATATAGATGCATTTTGTGTAATATACATGGAAAGGTTAGATGAACTTGTATCATCACATTTGATTTAGTTTGATTCCTTTTGTTTGGCCATGATAGAATTTGAATACAAGTACCATTTCCACACATTTGTTCTAATGGAACTTTGCAATATCGTGGGTCATTTCAGTTATGGTGCAAATGTTCAAACTTGAATGAATAGAGAGTTGTGCTTGCATGATGGGCTATGGGATATAAATGCACTCAACTACTATGTGTCTGTAGAGATTTTTCAAGAATTGAGACTATATTTATGTAATATCAGATGGTCAAACATTCACTTAGTTTTATATCTCCATGTATGAACAAGGAAAATTGGATACGATACATTCCAGAGTTGTTTATCAACCAATCTCGCATACTTGTCGTCACAAGTTTAGACGTTCTGATCTCTCCGAACCCTGCTCTTCTAAACAATCTCCCTGTGCAGGATTACCGTGCCGTCGTCAGCCCCATCATAGACAACTTCCATTACGTGGCTGCCTCGGCGGACCTGACTGGAATCTGGTCTTCAAGTGGGACTATATGACCCAGGCAGAGGAACAGCAGGAGCCAGGGCAGATCCTATAGCTCCCATGACCCAGGCAGAGAGGAACAGCAAGAGCCAGGTCAGATCATATAGCTCCCATGACCCAGGCAGAGAGGAACAGCAGGAGCCAGGGCAGATCCTATAGCTCCCATTACCAAGGCAGATCATATAGCTCCCATGACCCAGGCAGAGAGGAACAGCAGGAGCCAGGGCAGATCCTATAGCTCCCATCAGGTAAGTCTAATGTCTGCTCAGGCCTCTTTAAAGGTAGATGTCAAGTTATGTTAGATAAAATAAAATGTGAAGCTCCTTTCAGGTAAGTCCAAAGTCTGAGGCCTTTTTAAAGGTAGATGTCAAGTTCTGTTGGCAATGATTTAACTTGAGTAGAACTTGAATTGTTGCATGTATAGCAGAAGTGTTGATGTTGATGATGTTATCATGAGTGGAGGAGGAGGGGATCGTGAGCGCGCCTATCATAACACCTAGAGATCGCAGGCCTGACATCAATAGTTCAAGCTAGCCTGGGCAAGATTTGGGTTGGGTCCATCCCTTCATCCATGGGTAGATTTAGGTGTTTTTTGTGTCAAAGGGGTGGGGAGGGGGAGGAGTACAATTTTGAAAATATATTCTGGTTCAAATGTATATATGATAATTTACCAAACAAAATGACAGCAGAACAATAAAAGAGTCATTTGAAGCATTTAAAAGTTTTTCATCACATTTGCTCCAAATGACTTTTTTATTACGCAATATGACAGTATATACGCGATTTTATCATTTTCAACATTGCGCAATAAATAAAGATGAAAAACATAAACCGATGACGCGAACAGGTAGAGAAGCTCGAGCGAAACATAATGATAGCTCTTAGGAGACCATGGCATTCTTTTTAAGAAAGATATTTGCTAATGTAAAAATGCTTCAAATGACTCTTTTATTGCGCAATGTGACAGTATATACGCGATTTAATCGTTTTCAACATTGCGCAATCAATAAAGATGAAAAGCATAAACCGATGTCGAGAACAGATAGAGAAGCTCAAGCGCAACATAATGATACCACTTAGGAAACCGATTTAATCGTTTACAACATTGCGCAATAAATAAAGATGAAAAACATGAACCGATGACGCGAACAGGTTAACATTGGTTAATGTGTCTGATTCTAGGTTTGTGTGAAAATGGCGAAACCATGTTTAGAGCTGCCAAATAGTTTATATAGGCGCTTATTGAGGTGTTTTCGTTAGTTTTTATCCAAATGGCGAAACCCCCTATAAATAATGGTATCGTCCGTTTATAACAATAAGAAGACTATTCCATTATTTTATAGGGGAGATTTACACGTTAATTTTATTGGTTAATGTGTCCGATTTCAGGTTTGTGTGAAAATGGCGAAACCAAGTTTAGAACTGCAAAACCATGTTTAGAATGGCAAAACCCCCCTATAAATAATGGTATCGTCCGTTTATAATACCGTTTATTTTACCGTTTATTTTACCGTTTATTTTACCGTTTATTTTTACTGTTTATTTTACCGTTTATTTTACCGTTTATTTTACCGTTTTTTTTACTGTTTATTTTACAGTTTATTTCATAATACCGTTTATTTCATAGGGGAGATTTACACGTTAATTTAATTGGTTAAATTGTCCTATTCTAGGTTTGTGTGAAAATGGCGAAACCATGTTTTCAAAATTGCGCAATAAATAAAGATCAAAAACATAAACCGACGCGAACAGGTAGAGATGCTCAAGCGCAACATAATGATACCACTTAGGAAACCGATTTAATCGTTTTCAACATTGCGCAATAAATAAAGATGAAAAACATAAACCGATGTCGCAAACAGGTAAAAGAGCTTGAGCAGAACACAATGATACCACTTAGGAGACCGATTTAATCGTTTTCAATATTGCGCAATAAATAAAGATGAAAGACATAAACCGATGACGCGAACAGGTAGAGAAGCTCAAGCGCAACATAATGATACCACTTAGGAAACCGATTTAATCGTTTACAACATTGTGCAATAAATAAAGATGAAAGACATAAACCGATGACGCGAACAGGTAGAGAAGCTCAAGCGCAACATAATGATACCACTTAGGAAACCGATTTAATCGTTTTCAACATTGCGCAATAAATAAAGATGAAAAACATAAAGATAAAAGATAAAGATAAAAACATAAACAAAAACATAAAAACATAAACCGATGTCGCGAACAGGTAGAGGAGCTCAAGCGCAACATAATGATACCACTTAGGAAACCGATTTAATCGTTTTCAACATTGCGCAATAAATAAAGATGAAAAACATAAACCGATGACGGGAACAGGTAGAGATGCTCAAGCGCAACATAATGATACCACTTAGGAAACCGATTTAATCGTTTTCAACATTGCGCAATAAATAAAGATCAAAAACATAAACCGATGACGGGAACAGGTAAGAGATGCTCAAGCGCAACACAATGATACCACTTAGGAGACCGATTTAATCGTTTTCAACATTGCTTCAAATGACTCTTTTATTACGCAATATGACAGTTTATACATGCGCTATAAATAAAGATGAAAAACATAAACCGATGTCGCGAACAGGTAGAGGAGCTCAAGCGCAACATAATGATACCACTTAGGAAACCGATTTAATCGTTTTCAACATTGCGCAATAAATAAAGATGAAAAACATGAACCGATGACGCGAACAGGTAGAGAAGCTCAAGCGCAACATAATGATACCACTTAGGAGACCATGGCATTCTTTTTAAGAAAGATATTTGCTAATGTAAAAAATGCTTCAAATGACTCTTTTACTGCGCAATATGACAGTATATACGCGATTTAATCGTTTTTCTACATTGCGCAATAAATAAAGATGAAAAACATAAACCGATGACGCGAACAGGTAGAGATGCTCAAGCACAACACAATGATACCACTTAGGAAACCGATTTAATCGTTTTCAACATTGCGCAATAAATAAAAATAAAAAACATAAACCGATGACGCGAACAGGTAGAGAAGCTCGAGCGCAACATAATGATAGCTCTTAGGAGACCATTGCATTCTTTTAAAGAAAGATATTTGCAAATGCAAAAAATGCTGCAAATGACTTTTTTTGCGCAATATATATATATATATTTTTTTTTGACAGTATATACGTGATTTAATCTTTTTCTACATTGCGCAATGAATTAAGATGAAAAACATAAACCGATGACGCGAACAGGTATATACGTGATTTAATCTTTTTCTACATTGCGCAATGAATTAAGATGAAAAACATAAACCGATGACGCGAACAGGTAGAGATGTTCAAGCGCAACATAATGATACCACTTAGGAAACCGATTTAATCGTTTTCAACATTGCGCAATAAATAAAGATGAAAAACATAAACCGATGACGCGAACAGGTAGAGATGCTCAAGCGCAACACAATGATACCACTTAGGAGACCGATTTAATCGTTTTCAACATTGCTTCAAATGACTCTTTTATTACGCAATATGACAGTTTATACATGCGCAATAAATAAAGATGAAAAACATAAACCGATGTCGCAAACAGGTAAAAGAGCTTGAGCAGAACACAATGATACCACTTAGGAGACCGATTTAATCGTTTTCAATATTGCGCAATAAATAAAGATGAAAGACATAAACCGATGACGCGAACAGGTAGAGAAGCTCAAGCGCAACATAATGATACCACTTAGGAAACCGATTTAATCGTTTACAACATTGTGCAATAAATAAAGATGAAAGACATAAACCGATGACGCGAACAGGTAGAGAAGCTCAAGCGCAACATAATGATACCACTTAGGAAACCGATTTAATCGTTTTCAACATTGCGCAATAAATAAAGATGAAAAACATAAAGATAAAAGATAAAGATAAAAACATAAACAAAAACATAAAAACATAAACCGATGTCGCGAACAGGTAGAGGAGCTCAAGCGCAACATAATGATACCACTTAGGAAACCGATTTAATCGTTTTCAACATTGCGCAATAAATAAAGATGAAAAACATAAACCGATATCGCAAACAGGTAAAAAAGCTCAAGCGCAACATAATGATACCACTTAGGAAACCGATTTAATCGTTTTCAACATTGCGCAATTAATAAAGATGAAAAACATAAACCGATGACGCGAATAGGTAGAGAAGATCAAGCGCAACATAATGATACCATTTAGGAGACCATGGCATTCTTTTTAAGAAAGATATTTGCTAACGTAAAAAATGCTTCAAATGACTCTTTTATTGCGCAATATGACAGTATATACGCGATTTAATCGTTTTCAACATTGGGCGATAACTAAAGATGAAAAACATAAACCGATGACGCGAACAGGTAGAGAAGCTCAAGCGCAAAACAATGATACCACTTAGGAGACCGATTTAATCGTTTTCAACATTGCTTCAAATGACTCTTTTATTACGCAATATGACAGTTTATACATGCGCAATAAATAAAAATGAAAAACATAAACCGATGCCGCGAACAGGTAGAGGAGCTCAAGCGCAACATAATGATACCACTTAGGAGACCGATTTAATCGTTTACAACATTGCGCAATAAATAAAGATAAAAAACATGAACCGATGACGCGAACAGGTTAACATTGGTTAATGTGTCTGATTCTAGGTTTGTGTGAAAAAGGCGAAACCATGTTTAGAACTGCAAAACCATGTTTAGAATGGCAAAACCCCCTATAAATAATGGTATCGTCCGTTTATAACAATAAGAAGACTATTCCATTATTTTATAGGGGAGATGTACACGTTAATATTATTGGTTAATGTGTCCGATTTCAGGTTTGTGTGAAAATGGCGAAACCAAGTTTAGAACTGCAAAACCATGTTTAGAATGGCAAAACCCCCTATAAATAATGGTATCGTCCGTTTATAATACCGTTTATTTTACCGTTTTTTTTTTACTGTTTATTTTACCGTTTATTTTACCGTTTTTTTTTTACTGTTTATTTTACCGTTTATTTTACCGTTTATTTCATAATACCGTTTATTTCATAGGGGAGATTTACACGTTAATTTAATTGGTTAATGTGTCCTATTCTAGATTTGTGTGAAAATGGCGAAACCATGTTTTCAAAATTGCGCAATAAATAAAGATCAAAAACATAAACCGATGACGCGAACAGGTAAAGATGCTCAAGCGCAACATAATGATACCACTTAGGAAACCGATTTAATCGTTTTCAACATTGCGCAATAAATAAAGATCAAAAACATAAACCGATGACGGGAACAGGTAAGAGATGCTCAAGCGCAACACAATGATACCACTTAGGAGACCGATTTAATCGTTTTCAACATTGCTTCAAATGACTCTTTTATTACGCAATATGACAGTTTATACATGCGCTATAAATAAAGATGAAAAACATAAACCGATGTCGCGAACAGGTAGAGGAGCTCAAGCGCAACATAATGATACCACTTAGGAAACCGATTTAATCGTTTTCAACATTGCGCAATAAATAAAGATGAAAAACATAAACCGATGACGCGAACAGGTAGAGAAGCTCAAGCGCAACATAATGATACCACTTAGGAGACCATGGCATTCTTTTTAAGAAAGATATTTGCTAATGTAAAAAATGCTTCAAATGACTCTTTTATTGCGCAATATGACAGTATATACGCGATTTAATCGTTTTTCTACATTGCGCAATAAATAAAGATGAAAAACATAAACCGATGACGCGAACAGGTAGAGATGCTCAAGCGCAACATAATGATACCACTTAGGAAACCGATTTAATCGTTTTCAACATTGCGCAATAAATAAAGATGAAAAACATAAACCGATGACGCGAACAGGTAGAGAAGCTCAAGCGCAACATAATGATACCACTTAGGAGACCATGGCATTCTTTTTAAGAAAGATATTTGCTAATGTAAAAAATGCTTCAAATGACTCTTTTATTGCGCAATATGACAGTATATACGCGATTTAATCGTTTTTCTACATTGCGCAATAAATAAAGATGAAAAACATAAACCGATGACGCGAACAGGTAGAGAAGCTCGAGCGCAACAATAATGATAGCTCTTAGGAGACCATTGCATTCTTTTTAAGAAAGATATTTGCAAATGCAAAAAATGCTGCAAATGACTTTTTTTTGCGCAATATATATATATTTTTTTTTTTTTGACAGTATATACGTGATTTAATCTTTTTCTACATTGCGCAATGAATTAAGATGAAAAACCATAAACCGATGACGCGAACAGGTAGAGATGCTCAAGCGCAACATAATGATACCACTTAGGAAACCGATTTAATCGTTTTCAACATTGCGCAATAAATAAAGATGAAAAACATAAACCGATGACGCGAACAGGTAGAGATGCTCAAGCGCAACATAATGATACCACTTAGGAAACCGATTTAATCGTTTTCAACATTGCGCAATAAATAAAGATGAAAAACATAAACCGATGACGGGAACATGTAAGAGATGCTCAAGCGCAACACAATGATACCACTTAGGAGACCGATTTAATCGTTTTCAACATTGCTTCAAATGACTCTTTTATTACGCAATATGACAGTTTATACATGCGCTATAAATAAAGATGAAAAACATAAACCGATGTCGCGAACAGGTAGAGGAGCTCAAGCGCAACATAATGATACCACTTAGGAAACCGATTTAATCGTTTTCAACATTGCGCAATAAATAAAGGTGAAAAACATAAACCGATGTCGTGAACAGGTAGAGGAGCTCAAGCGCAACATAATGATACCACTTAGGAAACCGATTTAATCGTTTTCAACATTGCGCAATAAATAAAGATAAAAAACATAAACCGATGACGCGAACAGGTAGAGAAGCTCGAGCGCAACATAATGATAGCTCTTAGGAGACCATTGCATTCTTTTAAAGAAAGATATTTGCAAATGCAAAAAATGCGGCAAATGACTTTTTTTGCGCAATATATATATATATTTTTTTTTTTGACAGTATATACGTGATTAAATCTTTTTCTACATTGCGCAATGAATTAAGATGAAAAACATAAACCGATGACGCGAACAGGTAGAGATGCTCAAGCGCAACATAATGATACCACTTAGGAAACCGATTTAATCGTTTTCAACATTGCGCAATAAATAAAGATGAAAAACATAAACCGATGACGCGAACAGGTAGAGATGCTCAAGCGCAACACAATGATACCACTTAGGAGACCGATTTAATCGTTTTCAACATTGCTTCAAATGACTCTTTTATTACGCAATATGACAGTTCATACATGCGCAATAAATAAAGATGAAAAACATAAACCGATGACGCGAACAGGTAGAGAAGCTCGAGCGCAACATAATGATAGCTCTTAGGAGACCATTGCATTCTTTTTTAGAAAGATATTTGCAAATGCAAAATATGCTGCAAATGACTTTTTTTGCGCAATATATATATATATTTTTTTTTTGACAGTATATACGTGATTTAATCGTTTTCTACATTGCGCAATAAATAAAGATGAAAAACATGAACCGATGACGCGAACAGGTTAACATTGGTTAATGTGTCTGATTCTAGGTTTGTGTGAAAATGGCGAAACCATGTTTAAAACTGCCAAATAGTGTATATAGGCGCTTATTGAGGTGTTTTCGTTAGTTTTTATCCAAATAGCAAAACCCCCTATAAATAATGGTATCGTCCGTTTATAACAATAAGAAGACTATTCCATTATTTTATAGGGGAGATTTACACGTTAATGTGTCCGATTTCAGGTTTGGGTGAAAATGGCGAAACCAAGTTTAGAACTGCAAAACCCCCCTATAAATAATGGTATCGTCCGTTTATAATACCGTTTATTTTACCGTTTATTTTACCGTTTATTTTACCGTTTATTTTACTGTTTATTTTACCGTTTATTTTACCGTTTATTTTACCGTTTATTTTACCGTTTATTTTACCGTTTATAATACCGTTTATTTTACCGTTTTTTTTTTTACTGTTTATTTTACCGTATATTTTACCGTTTATTCTACCGTTTATTTTACCGTTTATTTTACCGTTTTTTTTACTGTTTATTTTACCGTTTATTTCATAATACCGTTTATTTCAAAGGGGAGATTTACACGTTAATTTCATTGGTTAATGTGTCCTATTCTAGATTTGTGTGAAAATGGCGAAACCATGTTTTCAAAATTGCGCAATAAATAAAGATGAAAAACATAAACCGATGACGCGAACAGGTAGAGAAGCTCGAGCGCAACATAATGATAGCTCTTAGGAGACCATTGCATTCTTTTTAAGAAAGATATTTGCAAATGCAAAAAATGCTGCAAATGACTTTTTTTTGCGCAATATATATATTTTTTTTTTTGACAGTATATACGTGATTTAATCTTTTTCTACATTGCGCAATGAATTAAGATGAAAAACATAAACCGATGACGCGAACAGGTAGAGATGCTCAAGCGCAACATAATGATACCACTTAGGAAACCGATTTAATCGTTTTCAACATTGCGCAATAAATAAAGATGAAAAACATAAACCGATGACGCGAACAGGTAGAGATGCTCAAGCGCAACATAATGATACCACTTAGGAAACCGATTTAATCGTTTTCAACATTGCGCAATAAATAAAGATGAAAAACATAAACCGATGACGCGAACAGGTAGAGATGCTCAAGCGCAACACAATGATACCACTTATGAGACCGATTTAATCGTTTTCAACATTGCTTCAAATGACTCTTTTATTACGCATAAACATAAACATAAACCGATGTCGCGAACAGGTAGAGATGCTCAAGCGCAACATAATGATACCACTTAGGAAACCGATTTAATCGTTTTCAACATTGCGCAATAAATAAAGATGAAAAACATAAACCGATGTCGCAAACAGGTAAAAGAGCTCAAGCGCAACATAATGATACCACTTAGGAAACCGATTTAATCGTTTTTAACATTGCGCAATAAATAAAGATGAAAAACATAAACCGATGACGCGAACAGGTAGAGAAGCTCGAGCGCAACATAATGATAGCTCTTAGGAGACCATTGCATTCTTTTTAAGAAAGATATTTGCAAATAACAAAAAATGCTGCAAATGACTTTTTTTTGCGCAATATTTTTTTTTTTTGACAGTATATACGTGATTTAATCGTTTTCTACATTGCGCAATGAATTAAGATCGGTTTATCTCTCTCATCTTTATTTATTGCACAATGTTGAAAACGAGTAAATCGCGTATATACTGTCATATTGCACAATAAAAGAGCCATTTGAAGCAAGTTTTACATTTGCAAATATCTTTCTTAAAAAAATCAACTCGGTCTCCTAAGTGGTATCATTATGCTGCGCTTGAGCTTCTCTATCTGTTCGCGTCATCGGTTTATGTTTTTCATCTTTATTTATTGCGCTTAGAATGCTATGGTCTCCTAAATGGTATCATTATGTTGCGCTTGAGCTTCTCTACCTGTTCGCGACATCGGTTTATGTTTCTCATCTTTCCCTTAAAAAAATGTACAATGGTAACCAACATTCCATGGTAGTCAAAATTACCATGGTGGACCACGGTAACCATGGTTATCATGGTACATCACATTTGCAAATATCTTTCTTAAAAAGAATGGTATGGTCTCCTAAGTGGTATCATTATGTTGCGCTTGAGCTTCCCTATCTGTTCGCGTCATCGGTTTATGTTTTTCATCTTTATTTATTGCGCATAGAATGCCATGGTCTCCTAAATGGTATCATTATGTTGCGCTTGAGCTTCTCTACCTGTTCGCGACATCGGTTTATGTTTCTCATCTTTCCCTTAAAAAAATGTACCATGGTAACCAACATTCCATGGTAGTCAAAATTACCATGGTGGACCACGGTAACCATGGTTATCATGGTACATCACATTTGCAAATATCTTTCTTAAAAAGAATGGTATGGTCTCCTAAGTGGTATCATTATCTTGCGCTTGAGCTTCTCTACCTGTTCGCGCCATCGGTTTATGTTTCTCATCTTTATTTATTGCGCGATGTTGAAAACGATTAAATCGCGTATATACTGTCATATTGCGCAATAAAAGAGTCATTTGAAGCATTTTTTACATTTGCAACATCACATTTGCAAATATCTTTCTTAAAAAGAATGGTATGGTCTCCTAAGTGGTATCTTTATGTTGCGCTTGAGCTTCTCTACCTGTTCGCGCCATCGGTTTATGTTTCTCATCTTTATTTATTGCGCGATGTTGAAAACGATTAAATCGCGTATATACTGTCATATTGCGCAATAAAAGAGTCATTTGAAGCATTTTTTACATTTGCAACATCACATTTGCAAATATCTTTCTTAAAAAGAATGGTATGGTCTCCTAAGTGGTATCATTATGTTGCGCTTGAGCTTTTCTACCTGTTCGCGCCATCGGTTTATGTTTCTCATCCTTATTTATTGCGCGATGTTGAAAACGATTAAATCGCGTATATACTGTCATATTGCGCAATAAAAGAGTCATTTGAAGCATTTTTTACATTTGCAACATCACATTTGCAAAATATCTTTCTTAAAAAGAATGGTATGGTCTCCTAAGTGGTATCATTATGTTGCGCTTGAGCTTCTCTACCTGTTCACGACATCGGTTTATCTCTCTCATCTTTATTTATTGCACAATGTTGAAAACGAGTAAATCGCGTATATACTGTCATATTGCACAATAAAAGAGCCATTTGAAGCAAGTTTTACATTTGCAAATATCTTTTTTTTAAAAATCAACTCGGTCTCCTAAATGGTATCATTATGTTGCGCTTGAGCTTCTCTACCTGTTCGCAACATCGGTTTATGTTTCTCATCTTTCCCTTAAAAAAATGTACCATGGTAACCAACATTCCATGGTAGTCAAAATTACCATGGTGGACCACGGTAACCATGGTTATCATGGTACATCACATTTGCAAATATCTTTCTTAAAAAGAATGGTATGGTCTCCTAAGTGGTATCATTATGTTGCGCTTGAGCTTCCCTATCAGTTCGCGTCATCGGTTTATGTTTTCATCTTTATTTATTGCGCATAGAATGCTATGGTCTCCTAAATGGTATCATTATGTTGCGCTTGAGCTTCTCTACCTGTTCGCGACATCGGTTTATGTTTCTCATCTTTCCCTTAAAAAAATGTACCATGGTAACCAACATTCCATGGTAGTCAAAATTACCATGGTGGACCACGGTAACCATGGTTATCATGGAACATCACATTTGCAAATATCTTTCTTAAAAAGAATGGTATGGTCTCCTAAGTGGTATCATTGTGTTGCGCTTGAGCTTCTCTACCTGTTCGCGCCATCGGTTTATGTTTCTCATCTTTATTTATTGCGCGATGTTGAAAACGATTAAATCGCGTATATACTGTCATATTGCGCAATAAAAGAGTCATTTGAAGCATTTTTTACATTTGCAACATCACATTTGCAAATATCTTTCTTAAAAAGAATGGTATGGTCTCCTAAGTGGTATCATTATGTTGCGCTTGAGCTTCTCTACCTGTTCGCGCCATCGGTTTATCTCTCTCATCTTTATTTATTGCGCGATGTTGAAAACGAGTAAATCGCGTATATACTGTCATATTGCGCAATAAAAGAGTCATTTGAAGCATTTTTTACATTTGCAACATCACATTTGCAAATATCTTTCTTAAAAAAAATGGTAAGGTCTCCTAAGTGGTATCATTATGTTGCGCTTGATCTTTTCTACCTGTTCGCGCCATCGGTTTATGTTTCTCATCCTTATTTATTGCGCGATGTTGAAAACGATTAAATCGCGTATATACTGTCATATTGCGCAATAAAAGAGTCATTTGAAGCATTTTTTACATTTTCAACATCACATTTGCAAATATCTTTCTTAAAAAGAATGGTATGGTCTCCTAAGTGGTATCATTATGTTGCGCTTGAGCTTCTCTACCTGTTCGCGCCATCGGTTTATGTTTCTCATCTTTATTTATTGCGCGATGTTGAAAACGATTAAATCGCGTATATACTGTCATATTGCGCAATAAAAGAGTCATTTGAAGCATTTTTTACATTTGCAACATCACATTTGCAAATATCTTTCTTAAAAAGAATGGTATGGTCTCCTAAGTGGTATCATTATGTTGCCCTTGAGCTTCTCTACCTGTTCGCGCCATCGGTTTATGTTTCTCATCTTTATTTATTGCGCGATGTTGAAAACGATTAAATCGCGTATATACTGTCATATTGCACAATAAAAGAGCCATTTGAAGCAAGTTTTACATTTGCAAATATCTTTCTTAAAAAAATCAACTCGGTCTCCTAAGTGGTATCATTATGCTGCGCTTGAGCTTCTCTATCTGTTCGCGTCATCGGTTTATGTTTCTCATCTTTATTTATTGCGCGATGTTGAAAACGATTAAATCGCGTATATACTGTCATATTGCGCAATAAAAGAGTCATTTGAAGCATTTTTTACATTTGCAACATCACATTTGCAAATATCTTTCTTAAAAAGAATGGTATGGTCTCCTAAGTGGTATCTTTATGTTGCGCTTGAGCTTCTCTACCTGTTCGCGCCATCGGTTTATGTTTCTCATCTTTATTTATTGCGCGATGTTGAAAACGATTAAATCGCGTATATACTGTCATATTGCGCAATAAAAGAGTCATTTGAAGCATTTTTTACATTTGCAACATCACATTTGCAAATATCTTTCTTAAAAAGAATGGTATGGTCTCCTAAGTGGTATCATTATGTTGCGCTTGAGCTTTTCTACCTGTTCGCGCCATCGGTTTATGTTTCTCATCCTTATTTATTGCGCGATGTTGAAAACGATTAAATCGCGTATATACTGTCATATTGCGCAATAAAAGAGTCATTTGAAGCATTTTTTACATTTGCAACATCACATTTGCAAATATCTTTCTTAAAAAGAATGGTATGGTCTCCTAAGTGGTATCATTATGTTGCGCTTGAGCTTCTCTACCTGTTCACGACATCGGTTTATCTCTCTCATCTTTATTTATTGCACAATGTTGAAAACGAGTAAATCGCGTATATACTGTCATATTGCACAATAAAAGAGCCATTTGAAGCAAGTTTTACATTTGCAAATATCTTTTTTTTAAAAATCAACTCGGTCTCCTAAGTGGTATCATTATGCTGTGCTTGAGCTTCTCTATCTGTTCGCGTCATCGGTTTATGTTTTTCATCTTTATTTATTGCGCTTAGAATGCTATGGTCTCCTAAATGGTATCATTATGTTGCGCTTGAGCTTCTCTACCTGTTCGCAACATCGGTTTATGTTTCTCATCTTTCCCTTAAAAAAATGTACCATGGTAACCAACATTCCATGGTAGTCAAAATTACCATGGTGGACCACGGTAACCATGGTTATCATGGTACATCACATTTGCAAATATCTTTCTTAAAAAGAATGGTATGGTCTCCTAAGTGGTATCATTATGTTGCGCTTGAGCTTCTCTACCTGTTCGCGCCATCGGTTTATGTTTCTCATCTTTATTTATTGCGCGATGTTGAAAACGATTAAATCGCGTATATACTGTCATATTGCACAATAAAAGAGCCATTTGAAGCAAGTTTTACATTTGCAAATATCTTTCTTAAAAAAATCAACTCGGTCTCCTAAGTGGTATCATTATGCTGCGCTTGAGCTTCTCTATCTGTTCGCGTCATCGGTTTATGTTTCTCATCTTTATTTATTGCGCGATGTTGAAAACGATTAAATCGCGTATATACTGTCATATTGCGCAATAAAAGAGTCATTTGAAGCATTTTTTACATTTGCAACATCACATTTGCAAATATCTTTCTTAAAAAAAATGGTATGGTCTCCTAAGTGGTATCATTATGTTGCGCTTGATCTTTTCTACCTGTTCGCGCCATCGGTTTATGTTTCTCATCCTTATTTATTGCGCGATGTTGAAAACGATTAAATCGCGTATATACTGTCATATTGCACAATAAAAGAGCCAATTGAAGCAAGTTTTACATTTGCAAATTTCTTTCTTAAAAAAATCAACTCGGTCTCCTAAGTGGTATCATTATGCTGCGCTTGAGCTTCTCTATCTGTTCGCGTCATCGGTTTATGTTTTTCATCTTTATTTATTGCGCTTAGAATGCTATGGTCTCCTAAATGGTATCATTATGTTGCGCTTGAGCTTCTCTACCTGTTCGCGACATCGGTTTATGTTTCTCATCTTTCCCTTAAAAAAATGTACCATGGTAACCAACATTCCATGGTAGTCAAAATTACCATGGTGGACCAAGGTAACCATGGTTATCATGGTACATCACATTTGCAAATATCTTTCTTAAAAAGAATGGTATGGTCTCCTAAGTGGTATCATTATGTTGCGCTTGAGCTTCTCTACCTGTTCGCGCCATCGGTTTATGTTTCTCATCCTTATTTATTGCGCGGTGTTGAAAACGATTAAATCGCGTATATACTGTCATATTGTGCAATAAAAGAGTCATTTGAAGCATTTTTTACATTTGCAAATATCTTTCTTAAAAAGAATGGTATGGTCTCCTAAGTGGTATCATTATGTTGCGCTTGAGCTTCTCTACCTGTTCGCGACATCGGTTTATGTTTCTCATCTTTCCCTTAAAAAAATGTACCATGGTAACCAACATTCCATGGTAGTCAAAATTACCATGGTGGACCACGGTAACCATGGTTATCATGGTACATCACATTTGCAAATATCTTTCTTAAAAAGAATGGTATGGTCTCCTAAGTGGTATCATTATGTTGCGCTTGAGCTTCTCTACCTGTTCGCGCCATCGGTTTATGTTTCTCATCCTTATTTATTGCGCGATGTTGAAAACGATTAAATCGCGTATATACTGTCATATTGCGCAATAAAAGAGTCATTTGAAGCATTTTTTACATTTTCAACATCACATTTGCAAATATCTTTCTTAAAAAGAATGGTATGGTCTCCTAAGTGGTATCATTATGTTGCGCTTGAGCTTCTCTACCTGTTCGCGCCATCGGTTTATGTTTCTCATCCTTATTTATTGCGCGATGTTGAAAACGATTAAATCGCGTATATACTGTCATATTGCGCAATAAAAGAGTCATTTGAAGCATTTTTTACATTTTCAACATCACATTTGCAAATATCTTTCTTAAAAAGAATGGTATGGTCTCCTAAGTGGTATCATTATGTTGCGCTTGAGCTTCTCTACCTGTTCGCGCCATCGGTTTATGTTTCTCATCCTTATTTATTGCGCGATGTTGAAAACGATTAAATCGCGTATATACTGTCATATTGTGCAATAAAAGAGTCATTTGAAGCATTTTTTACATTTGCAAATATCTTTCTTAAAAAGAATGGTATGGTCTCCTAAGTGGTATCATTATGTTGCGCTTGAGCTTCTCTACCTGTTCGCGACATCGGTTTATGTTTCTCATCTTTCCCTTAAAAAAATGTACCATGGTAACCAACATTCCATGGTAGTCAAAATTACCATGGTGGACCACGGTAACCATGGTTATCATGGTACATCACATTTGCAAATATCTTTCTTAAAAAGAATGGTATGGTCTCCTAAGTGGTATCATTATGTTGCGCTTGAGCTTCTCTACCTGTTCGCGACATCGGTTTATGTTTCTCATCCTTATTTATTGCGCGATGTTGAAAACGATTAAATCGCGTATATACTGTCATATTGCGCAATAAAAGAGTCATTTGAAGCATTTTTTACATTTTCAACATCACATTTGCAAATATCTTTCTTAAAAAGAATGGTATGGTCTCCTAAGTGGTATCATTATGTTGCGCTTGAGCTTCTCTACCTGTTCGCGCCATCGGTTTATGTTTCTCATCCTTATTTATTGCGCGATGTTGAAAACGATTAAATCGCGTATATACTGTCATATTGCGCAATAAAAGAGTCATTTGAAGCATTTTTTACATTTTCAACATCACATTTGCAAATATCTTTCTTAAAAAGAATGGTATGGTCTCCTAAGTGGTATCATTATGTTGCGCTTGAGCTTCTCTACCTGTTCGCGCCATCGGTTTATGTTTCTCATCCTTATTTATTGCGCGATGTTGAAAACGATTAAATCGCGTATATACTGTCATATTGCGCAATAAAAGAGTCATTTGAAGCATTTTTTACATTTTCAACATCACATTTGCAAATATCTTTCTTAAAAAGAATGGTATGGTCTCCTAAGTGGTATCATTATGTTGCGCTTGAGCTTCTCTACCTGTTCGCGCCATCGGTTTATGTTTCTCATCCTTATTTATTGCGCGATGTTGAAAACGATTAAATCGCGTATATACTGTCATATTGCGCAATAAAAGAGTCATTTGAAGCATTTTTTACATTTTCAACATCACATTTGCAAATATCTTTCTTAAAAAGAATGGTATGGTCTCCTAAGTGGTATCATTATGTTGCGCTTGAGCTTCTCTACCTGTTCGCGCCATCGGTTTATGTTTCTCATCCTTATTTATTGCGCGATGTTGAAAACGATTAAATCGCGTATATACTGTCATATTGCGCAATAAAAGAGTCATTTGAAGCATTTTTTACATTTTCAACATCACATTTGCAAATATCTTTCTTAAAAAGAATGGTATGGTCTCCTAAGTGGTATCATTATGTTGCGCTTGAGCTTCTCTACCTGTTCGCGCCATCGGTTTATGTTTCTCATCCTTATTTATTGCGCGGTGTTGAAAACGATTAAATCGCGTATATACTGTCATATTGTGCAATAAAAGAGTCATTTGAAGCATTTTTTACATTTGCAAATATCTTTCTTAAAAAGAATGGTATGGTCTCCTAAGTGGTATCATTATGTTGCGCTTGAGCTTCTCTACCTGTTCGCGACATCGGTTTATGTTTCTCATCTTTCCCTTAAAAAAATGTACCATGGTAACCAACATTCCATGGTAGTCAAAATTACCATGGTGGACCACGGTAACCATGGTTATCATGGTACATCACATTTGCAAATATCTTTCTTAAAAAAATCAACTCGGTCTCCTAAGTGGTATCATTATGCTGCGCTTGAGCTTCTCTATCTGTTCGCGTCATCGGTTTATGTTTCTCATCTTTATTTATTGCGCGATGTTGAAAACGATTAAATCGCGTATATACTGTCATATTGCGCAATAAAAGAGTCATTTGAAGCATTTTTTACATTTGCAACATCACATTTGCAAATATCTTTCTTAAAAAAAATGGTATGGTCTCCTAAGTGGTATCATTATGTTGCGCTTGATCTTTTCTACCTGTTCGCGCCATCGGTTTATGTTTCTCATCCTTATTTATTGCGCGATGTTGAAAACGATTAAATCGCGTATATACTGTCATATTGCGCAATAAAAGAGTCATTTGAAGCATTTTTTTACATTTTCAACATCACATTTGCAAATATCTTTCTTAAAAAGAATGGTATGGTCTCCTAAGTGGTATCATTATGTTGCGCTTGAGCTTCTCTACCTGTTCGCGCCATCGGTTTATGTTTCTCATCTTTATTTATTGCGCGATGTTGAAAACGATTAAATCGCGTATATACTGTCATATTGCGCAATAAAAGAGTCATTTGAAGCATTTTTTACATTTGCAACATCACATTTGCAAATATCTTTCTTAAAAAGAATGGTATGGTCTCCTAAGTGGTATCATTATGTTGCCCTTGAGCTTCTCTACCTGTTCGCGCCATCGGTTTATGTTTCTCATCTTTATTTATTGCGCGATGTTGAAAACGATTAAATCGCGTATATACTGTCATATTGCACAATAAAAGAGCCATTTGAAGCAAGTTTTACATTTGCAAATATCTTTCTTAAAAAAATCAACTCGGTCTCCTAAGTGGTATCATTATGCTGCGCTTGAGCTTCTCTATCTGTTCGCGTCATCGGTTTATGTTTCTCATCTTTATTTATTGCGCGATGTTGAAAACGATTAAATCGCGTATATACTGTCATATTGCGCAATAAAAGAGTCATTTGAAGCATTTTTTACATTTGCAACATCACATTTGCAAATATCTTTCTTAAAAAGAATGGTATGGTCTCCTAAGTGGTATCTTTATGTTGCGCTTGAGCTTCTCTACCTGTTCGCGCCATCGGTTTATGTTTCTCATCTTTATTTATTGCGCGATGTTGAAAACGATTAAATCGCGTATATACTGTCATATTGCGCAATAAAAGAGTCATTTGAAGCATTTTTTACATTTGCAACATCACATTTGCAAATATCTTTCTTAAAAAGAATGGTATGGTCTCCTAAGTGGTATCATTATGTTGCGCTTGAGCTTTTCTACCTGTTCGCGCCATCGGTTTATGTTTCTCATCCTTATTTATTGCGCGATGTTGAAAACGATTAAATCGCGTATATACTGTCATATTGCGCAATAAAAGAGTCATTTGAAGCATTTTTTACATTTGCAACATCACATTTGCAAATATCTTTCTTAAAAAGAATGGTATGGTCTCCTAAGTGGTATCATTATGTTGCGCTTGAGCTTCTCTACCTGTTCACGACATCGGTTTATCTCTCTCATCTTTATTTATTGCACAATGTTGAAAACGAGTAAATCGCGTATATACTGTCATATTGCACAATAAAAGAGCCATTTGAAGCAAGTTTTACATTTGCAAATATCTTTTTTTAAAAAATCAACTCGGTCTCCTAAGTGGTATCATTATGCTGCGCTTGAGCTTCTCTATCTGTTCGCGTCATCGGTTTATGTTTTTCATCTTTATTTATTGCGCTTAGAATGCTATGGTCTCCTAAATGGTATCATTATGTTGCGCTTGAGCTTCTCTACCTGTTCGCAACATCGGTTTATGTTTCTCATCTTTCCCTTAAAAAAATGTACCATGGTAACCAACATTCCATGGTAGTCAAAATTACCATGGTGGACCACGGTAACCATGGTTATCATGGTACATCACATTTGCAAATATCTTTCTTAAAAAGAATGGTATGGTCTCCTAAGTGGTATCATTATGTTGCGCTTGAGCTTCTCTACCTGTTCGCGCCATCGGTTTATGTTTCTCATCTTTATTTATTGCGCGATGTTGAAAACGATTAAATCGCGTATATACTGTCATATTGCACAATAAAAGAGCCATTTGAAGCAAGTTTTACATTTGCAAATATCTTTCTTAAAAAAATCAACTCGGTCTCCTAAGTGGTATCATTATGCTGCGCTTGAGCTTCTCTATCTGTTCGCGTCATCGGTTTATGTTTCTCATCTTTATTTATTGCGCGATGTTGAAAACGATTAAATCGCGTATATACTGTCATATTGCGCAATAAAAGAGTCATTTGAAGCATTTTTTACATTTGCAACATCACATTTGCAAATATCTTTCTTAAAAAAAATGGTATGGTCTCCTAAGTGGTATCATTATGTTGCGCTTGATCTTTTCTACCTGTTCGCGCCATCGGTTTATGTTTCTCATCCTTATTTATTGCGCGATGTTGAAAACGATTAAATCGCGTATATACTGTCATATTGCACAATAAAAGAGCCAATTGAAGCAAGTTTTACATTTGCAAATTTCTTTCTTAAAAAAATCAACTCGGTCTCCTAAGTGGTATCATTATGCTGCGCTTGAGCTTCTCTATCTGTTCGCGTCATCGGTTTATGTTTTTCATCTTTATTTATTGCGCTTAGAATGCTATGGTCTCCTAAATGGTATCATTATGTTGCGCTTGAGCTTCTCTACCTGTTCGCGACATCGGTTTATGTTTCTCATCTTTCCCTTAAAAAAATGTACCATGGTAACCAACATTCCATGGTAGTCAAAATTACCATGGTGGACCAAGGTAACCATGGTTATCATGGTACATCACATTTGCAAATATCTTTCTTAAAAAGAATGGTATGGTCTCCTAAGTGGTATCATTATGTTGCGCTTGAGCTTCTCTACCTGTTCGCGCCATCGGTTTATGTTTCTCATCCTTATTTATTGCGCGGTGTTGAAAACGATTAAATCGCGTATATACTGTCATATTGTGCAATAAAAGAGTCATTTGAAGCATTTTTTACATTTGCAAATATCTTTCTTAAAAAGAATGGTATGGTCTCCTAAGTGGTATCATTATGTTGCGCTTGAGCTTCTCTACCTGTTCGCGACATCGGTTTATGTTTCTCATCTTTCCCTTAAAAAAATGTACCATGGTAACCAACATTCCATGGTAGTCAAAATTACCATGGTGGACCACGGTAACCATGGTTATCATGGTACATCACATTTGCAAATATCTTTCTTAAAAAGAATGGTATGGTCTCCTAAGTGGTATCATTATGTTGCGCTTGAGCTTCTCTACCTGTTCGCGACATCGGTTTATGTTTCTCATCTTTCCCTTAAAAAAATGTACCATGGTAACCAACATTCCATGGTAGTCAAAATTACCATGGTGGACCACGGTAACCATGGTTATCATGGTACATCACATTTGCAAATATCTTTCTTAAAAAGAATGGTATGGTCTCCTAAGTGGTATCATTATGTTGCGCTTGAGCTTCTCTACCTGTTCGCGACATCGGTTTATGTTTCTCATCTTTCCCTTAAAAAAATGTACCATGGTAACCAACATTCCATGGTAGTCAAAATTACCATGGTGGACCACGGTAACCATGGTTATCATGGTACATCACATTTGCAAATATCTTTCTTAAAAAGAATGGTATGGTCTCCTAAGTGGTATCATTATGTTGCGCTTGAGCTTCTCTACCTGTTCGCGCCATCGGTTTATGTTTCTCATCCTTATTTATTGCGCCAAGTTAAATCGATTAAATCGCGTATATACTGTCATATTGCGCAATAAAAGAGTCATTTGAAGCATTTTTTTACATTTTCAACATCACATTTGCAAATATCTTTCTTAAAAAGAATGGTATCATTATGTTGCGCTTGAGCTTCTCTACCTGTTCGCGCCATCGGTTTATGTTTCTCATCCTTATTTATTGCGCCAAGTTAAATCGATTAAATCGCGTATATACTGTCATATTGTGCAATAAAAGAGTCATTTGAAGCATTTTTTTACATTTTCAACATCACATTTGCAAATATCTTTCTTAAAAAGAATGGTATCATTATGTTGCGCTTGAGCTTCTCTACCTGTTCGCGACATCGGTTTATGTTTCTCATCTTTCCCTTAAAAAAATGTACCATGGTAACCAACATTCCATGGTAGTCAAAATTACCATGGTGGACCACGGTAACCATGGTTATCATGGTACATCACATTTGCAAATATCTTTCTTAAAAAGAATGGTATGGTCTCCTAAGTGGTATCATTATGTTGCGCTTGAGCTTCTCTACCTGTTTGCGCCATCGGTTTATGTTTCTCATCTTTATTTATTGCGCGATGTTGAAAACGATTAAATCGCGTATATACTGTCATATTGCGCAATAAAAGAGTCATTTGAAGCATTTTTTACATTTTCAACATCACATTTGCAAATATCTTTCTTAAAAAGAATGGTATGGTCTCCTAAGTGGTATCATTGTGTTGCGCTTGAGCTTCTCTACCTGTTCGCGCCATCGGTTTATGTTTCTCATCCTTATTTATTGCGCGGTGTTGAAAACGATTAAATCGCGTATATACTGTCATATTTTTCAATAAAAGAGTCATTTGAAGCATTTTTTACATTTGCAAATATCTTTCTTAAAAAGAATGGTATGGTCTCCTAAGTGGTATCATTATGTTGCGCTTGAGCTTCTCTACCTGTTCGCGACATCGGTTTATGTTTCTCATCTTTCCCTTAAAAAAATGTACCATGGTAACCAACATTCCATGGTAGTCAAAATTACCATGGTGGACCACGGTAACCATGGTTATCATGGTACATCACATTTGCAAATATCTTTCTTAAAAAGAATGGTATGGTCTCCTAAGTGGTATCATTATGTTGCGCTTGAGCTTCTCTACCTGTTCGCGACATCGGTTTATGTTTCTCATCTTTCCCTTAAAAAAATGTACCATGGTAACCAACATTCCATGGTAGTCAAAATTACCATGGTGGACCACGGTAACCATGGTTATCATGGTACATCACATTTGCAAATATCTTTCTTAAAAAGAATGGTATGGTCTCCTAAGTGGTATCATTATGTTGCGCTTGAGCTTCTCTACCTGTTCGCGCCATCGGTTTATGTTTCTCATCCTTATTTATTGCGCCAAGTATAATCGATTAAATCGCGTATATACTGTCATATTGCGCAATAAAAGAGTCATTTGAAGCATTTTTTACATTTTCAACATCACATTTGCAAATATCTTTCTTAAAAAGAATGGTATGGTCTCCTAAGTGGTATCATTATGTTGCGCTTGAGCTTCTCTACCTGTTCGCGCCATCGGTTTATTATTCTCATCCTTATTTATTGCGCGGTGTTGAAAACGATTAAATCGCGTATATACTGTCATATTGTGCAATAAAAGAGTCATTTGAAGCATTTTTTACATTTGCAAATATCTTTCTTAAAAAGAATGGTATGGTCTCCTAAGTGGTATCATTATGTTGCGCTTGAGCTTCTCTACCTGTTCGCGACATCGGTTTATGTTTCTCATCTTTCCCTTAAAAAAATGTACCATGGTAACCAACATTCCATGGTAGTCAAAATTACCATGGTGGACCACGGTAACCATGGTTATCATGGTACATCACATTTGCAAATATCTTTCTTAAAAAGAATGGTATGGTCTCCTAAGTGGTATCATTATGTTGCGCTTGAGCTTCTCTACCTGTTCGCGCCATCGGTTTATGTTTCTCATCCTTATTTATTGCGCGATGTTGAAAACGATTAAATCGCGTATATACTGTCATATTGCGCAATAAAAGAGTCATTTGAAGCATTTTTTACATTTTCAACATCACATTTGCAAATATCTTTCTTAAAAAGAATGGTATGGTCTCCTAAGTGGTATCATTATGTTGCGCTTGAGCTTCTCTACCTGTTCGCGCCATCGGTTTATTATTCTCATCCTTATTTATTGCGCGGTGTTGAAAACGATTAAATCGCGTATATACTGTCATATTGTGCAATAAAAGAGTCATTTGAAGCATTTTTTACATTTGCAAATATCTTTCTTAAAAAGAATGGTATGGTCTCCTAAGTGGTATCATTATGTTGCGCTTGAGCTTCTCTACCTGTTCGCGACATCGGTTTATGTTTCTCATCTTTCCCTTAAAAAAATGTACCATGGTAACCAACATTCCATGGTAGTCAAAATTACCATGGTGGACCACGGTAACCATGGTTATCATGGTACATCACATTTGCAAATATCTTTCTTAAAAAGAATGGTATGGTCTCCTAAGTGGTATCATTATGTTGCGCTTGAGCTTCTCTACCTGTTCGCGACATCGGTTTATGTTTCTCATCTTTCCCTTAAAAAATGTACCATGGTAACCAACATTCCATGGTAGTCAAAATTACCATGGTGGACCACGGTAACCATGGTTATCATGGTACATCACATTTGCAAATATCTTTCTTAAAAAGAATGGTATGGTCTCCTAAGTGGTATCATTATGTTGCGCTTGAGCTTCTCTACCTGTTCGCGCCATCGGTTTATGTTTCTCATCTTTATTTATTGCGCGATGTTGAAAACGATTAAATCGCGTATATACTGTCATATTGCGCAATAAAAGAGTCATTTGAAGCATTTTTTACATTTGCAACATCACATTTGCAAATATCTTTCTTAAAAAGAATGGTATGGTCTCCTAAGTGGTATCATTATGTTGCGCTTGAGCTTCTCTACCTGTTCGCGTCATCGGTTTATGTTTTTCATCTTTATTTATTGCGCTTAGAATGCTATGGTCTCCTAAATGGTATCATTATGTTGCGCTTGAGCTTCTCTACCTGTTCGCGACATCGGTTTATGTTTCTCATCTTTCCCTTAAAAAAATGTACCATGGTAACCAACATTCCATGGTAGTCAAAATTACCATGGTGGACCACGGTAACCATGGTTATCATGGTACATCACATTTGCAAATATCTTTCTTAAAAAGAATGGTATGGTCTCCTAAGTGGTATCATTATGTTGCGCTTGAGCTTCTCTACCTGTTCGCGCCATCGGTTTATGTTTCTCATCCTTATTTATTGCGCGATGTTGAAAACGATTAAATCGCGTATATACTGTCATATTGCGCAATAAAAGAGTCATTTGAAGCATTTTTTTACATTTTCAACATCACATTTGCAAATATCTTTCTTAAAAAGAATGGTATCATTATGTTGCGCTTGAGCTTCTCTACCTGTTCGCGCCATCGGTTTATGTTTCTCATCCTTATTTATTGCGCGGTGTTGAAAACGATTAAATCGCGTATATACTGTCATATTGTGCAATAAAAGCGTCATTTGAAGCATTTTTTACATTTGCAAATATCTTTCTTAAAAAGAATGGTATGGTCTCCTAAGTGGTATCATTATGTTGCGCTTGAGCTTCTCTACCTGTTCGCGCCATCGGTTTATGTTTCTCATCCTTATTTATTGCGCGGTGTTGAAAACGATTAAATCGCGTATATACTGTCATATTGTGCAATAAAAGAGTCATTTGAAGCATTTTTTACATTTGCAAATATCTTTCTTAAAAAGAATGGTATGGTCTCCTAAGTGGTATCATTATGTTGCGCTTGAGCTTCTCTACCTGTTCGCGACATCGGTTTATGTTTCTCATCTTTCCCTTAAAAAAATGTACCATGGTAACCAACATTCCATGGTAGTCAAAATTACCATGGTGGACCACGGTAACCATGGTTATCATGGTACATCACATTTGCAAATATCTTTCTTAAAAAGAATGGTATGGTCTCCTAAGTGGTATCATTATGTTGCGCTTGAGCTTCTCTACCTGTTCGCGCCATCGGTTTATGTTTCTCATCTTTATTTATTGCGCGATGTTGAAAACGATTAAATCGCGTATATACTGTCATATTGCGCAATAAAAGAGTCATTTGAAGCATTTTTTACATTTGCAACATCACATTTGCAAATATCTTTCTTAAAAAGAATGGTATGGTCTTCTAAGTGGTATCATTATGTTGCGCTTGATCTTTTCTACCTGTTCGCGCCATCGGTTTATGTTTATCATCCTTATTTATTGCGCGAAGTTGAAAACGATTAAATCGCGTATATACTGTCATATTGCGCAATAAAAGAGTCATTTGAAGCATTTTTTACATTTTCAACATCACATTTGCAAATATCTTTCTTAAAAAGAATGGTATGGTCTCCTAAGTGGTATCATTATGTTGCGCTTGAGCTTCTCTACCTGTTCGCGTCATCGGTTTATGTTTTTCATCTTTATTTATTGCGCTTAGAATGCTATGGTCTCCTAAATGGTATCATTATGTTGCGCTTGAGCTTCTCTACCTATTCGCGACATCGGTTTATGTTTCTCATCTTTCCCTTAAAAAAATGTACAATGGTAACCAACATTCCATGGTAGTCAAAATTACCATGGTGAACCACGGTAACCATGGTTATCACATTTGCAAATATCTTTCTTAAAAAGAATGGTATGGTCTCCTAAATGGTATCATTATGTTGTGCTTGAGCTTCTCTATCTGTTCGCGTCATCGGTTTATGTTTTTCATATTTATTTATTGCGCATAGAATGCTATGGTCTCCTAAATGGTATCATTATGTTGCGCTTGAGCTTCTCTACCTGTTCGCGCCATCGGTTTATGTTTCTCATCCTTATTTATTGCGCGATGTTGAAAACGATTAAATCGCGTATATACTGTCATATTGCGCAATAAAAGAGTCATTTGAAGCATTTTTTACATTTTCAACATCACATTTGCAAATATCTTTCTTAAAAAGAATGGTATGGTCTCCTAAGTGGTATCATTATGTTGCGCTTGAGCTTCTCTACCTGTTCGCGCCATCGGTTTATTATTCTCATCCTTATTTATTGCGCGGTGTTGAAAACGATTAAATCGCGTATATACTGTCATATTGTGCAATAAAAGAGTCATTTGAAGCATTTTTTACATTTGCAAATATCTTTCTTAAAAAGAATGGTATGGTCTCCTAAGTGGTATCATTATGTTGCGCTTGAGCTTCTCTACCTGTTCGCGACATCGGTTTATGTTTCTCATCTTTCCCTTAAAAAAATGTACCATGGTAACCAACATTCCATGGTAGTCAAAATTACCATGGTGGACCACGGTAACCATGGTTATCATGGTACATCACATTTGCAAATATCTTTCTTAAAAAGAATGGTATGGTCTCCTAAGTGGTATCATTATGTTGCGCTTGAGCTTCTCTACCTGTTCGCGACATCGGTTTATGTTTCTCATCTTTCCCTTAAAAAATGTACCATGGTAACCAACATTCCATGGTAGTCAAAATTACCATGGTGGACCACGGTAACCATGGTTATCATGGTACATCACATTTGCAAATATCTTTCTTAAAAAGAATGGTATGGTCTCCTAAGTGGTATCATTATGTTGCGCTTGAGCTTCTCTACCTGTTCGCGCCATCGGTTTATGTTTCTCATCTTTATTTATTGCGCGATGTTGAAAACGATTAAATCGCGTATATACTGTCATATTGCGCAATAAAAGAGTCATTTGAAGCATTTTTTACATTTGCAACATCACATTTGCAAATATCTTTCTTAAAAAGAATGGTATGGTCTCCTAAGTGGTATCATTATGTTGCGCTTGAGCTTCTCTACCTGTTCGCGTCATCGGTTTATGTTTTTCATCTTTATTTATTGCGCTTAGAATGCTATGGTCTCCTAAATGGTATCATTATGTTGCGCTTGAGCTTCTCTACCTGTTCGCGACATCGGTTTATGTTTCTCATCTTTCCCTTAAAAAAATGTACCATGGTAACCAACATTCCATGGTAGTCAAAATTACCATGGTGGACCACGGTAACCATGGTTATCATGGTACATCACATTTGCAAATATCTTTCTTAAAAAGAATGGTATGGTCTCCTAAGTGGTATCATTATGTTGCGCTTGAGCTTCTCTACCTGTTCGCGCCATCGGTTTATGTTTCTCATCCTTATTTATTGCGCGATGTTGAAAACGATTAAATCGCGTATATACTGTCATATTGCGCAATAAAAGAGTCATTTGAAGCATTTTTTTACATTTTCAACATCACATTTGCAAATATCTTTCTTAAAAAGAATGGTATCATTATGTTGCGCTTGAGCTTCTCTACCTGTTCGCGCCATCGGTTTATGTTTCTCATCCTTATTTATTGCGCGGTGTTGAAAACGATTAAATCGCGTATATACTGTCATATTGTGCAATAAAAGCGTCATTTGAAGCATTTTTTACATTTGCAAATATCTTTCTTAAAAAGAATGGTATGGTCTCCTAAGTGGTATCATTATGTTGCGCTTGAGCTTCTCTACCTGTTCGCGCCATCGGTTTATGTTTCTCATCCTTATTTATTGCGCGGTGTTGAAAACGATTAAATCGCGTATATACTGTCATATTGTGCAATAAAAGAGTCATTTGAAGCATTTTTTACATTTGCAAATATCTTTCTTAAAAAGAATGGTATGGTCTCCTAAGTGGTATCATTATGTTGCGCTTGAGCTTCTCTACCTGTTCGCGACATCGGTTTATGTTTCTCATCTTTCCCTTAAAAAAATGTACCATGGTAACCAACATTCCATGGTAGTCAAAATTACCATGGTGGACCACGGTAACCATGGTTATCATGGTACATCACATTTGCAAATATCTTTCTTAAAAAGAATGGTATGGTCTCCTAAGTGGTATCATTATGTTGCGCTTGAGCTTCTCTACCTGTTCGCGCCATCGGTTTATGTTTCTCATCTTTATTTATTGCGCGATGTTGAAAACGATTAAATCGCGTATATACTGTCATATTGCGCAATAAAAGAGTCATTTGAAGCATTTTTTACATTTGCAACATCACATTTGCAAATATCTTTCTTAAAAAGAATGGTATGGTCTTCTAAGTGGTATCATTATGTTGCGCTTGATCTTTTCTACCTGTTCGCGCCATCGGTTTATGTTTATCATCCTTATTTATTGCGCGAAGTTGAAAACGATTAAATCGCGTATATACTGTCATATTGCGCAATAAAAGAGTCATTTGAAGCATTTTTTACATTTTCAACATCACATTTGCAAATATCTTTCTTAAAAAGAATGGTATGGTCTCCTAAGTGGTATCATTATGTTGCGCTTGAGCTTCTCTACCTGTTCGCGTCATCGGTTTATGTTTTTCATCTTTATTTATTGCGCTTAGAATGCTATGGTCTCCTAAATGGTATCATTATGTTGCGCTTGAGCTTCTCTACCTATTCGCGACATCGGTTTATGTTTCTCATCTTTCCCTTAAAAAAATGTACAATGGTAACCAACATTCCATGGTAGTCAAAATTACCATGGTGAACCACGGTAACCATGGTTATCACATTTGCAAATATCTTTCTTAAAAAGAATGGTATGGTCTCCTAAATGGTATCATTATGTTGTGCTTGAGCTTCTCTATCTGTTCGCGTCATCGGTTTATGTTTTTCATATTTATTTATTGCGCATAGAATGCTATGGTCTCCTAAATGGTATCATTATGTTGCGCTTGAGCTTCTCTACCTGTTCGCGACATCGGTTTATGTTTCTCATCTTTCCCTTAAAAAAATGTACCATGGTAACCAACATTCCATGGTAGTCAAAATTACCATGGTGGACCACGGTAACCATGGTTATCATGGTACATCACATTTGCAAATATCTTTCTTAAAAAGAATGGTATGGTCTCCTAAGTGGTATCATTATGTTGCGCTTGAGCTTCTCTACCTGTTCGCGCCATCGGTTTATGTTTCTCATCCTTATTTATTGCGCGAGGTTGAAAACGATTAAATCGCGTATATACTGTCATATTGCGCAATAAAAGAGTCATTTGAAGCATTTTTTACATTTTCAACATCACATTTGCAAATATCTTTCTTAAAAAGAATGGTATGGTCTCCTAAGTGGTATCATTATGTTGCGCTTGAGCTTCTCTACCTGTTCGCGCCATCGGTTTATGTTTCTCATCCTTATTTATTGCGCGGTGTTGAAAACGATTAAATCGCGTATATACTGTCATATTGTGCAATAAAAGAGTCATTTGAAGCATTTTTTACATTTGCAAATATCTTTCTTAAAAAGAATGGTATGGTCTCCTAAGTGGTATCATTATGTTGCGCTTGAGCTTCTCTACCTGTTCGCGACATCGGTTTATGTTTCTCATCTTTCCCTTAAAAAAATGTACCATGGTAACCAACATTCCATGGTAGTCAAAATTACCATGGTGGACCACGGTAACCATGGTTATCATGGTACATCACATTTGCAAATATCTTTCTTAAAAAGAATGGTATGGTCTCCTAAGTGGTATCATTATGTTGCGCTTGAGCTTCTCTACCTGTTCGCGCCATCGGTTTATGTTTCTCATCCTTATTTATTGCGCGATGTTGAAAACGATTAAATCGCGTATATACTGTCATATTGCGCAATAAAAGAGTCATTTGAAGCATTTTTTACATTTTCAACATCACATTTGCAAATATCTTTCTTAAAAAGAATGGTATGGTCTCCTAAGTGGTATCATTATGTTGCGCTTGAGCTTCTCTACCTGTTCGCGCCATCGGTTTATGTTTCTCATCCTTATTTATTGCGCGATGTTGAAAACGATTAAATCGCGTATATACTGTCATATTGCGCAATAAAAGAGTCATTTGAAGCATTTTTTACATTTTCAACATCACATTTGCAAATATCTTTCTTAAAAAGAATGGTATGGTCTCCTAAGTGGTATCATTATGTTGCGCTTGAGCTTCTCTACCTGTTCGCGACATCGGTTTATGTTTATCATCTTTCCCTTAAAAAAATGTACCATGGTAACCAACATTCCATGGTAGTCAAAATTACCATGGTGGACCACGGTAACCATGGTTATCATGGTACATCACATTTGCAAATATCTTTCTTAAAAAGAATGGTATGGTCTCCTAAGTGGTATCATTATGTTGCGCTTGAGCTTCTCTACCTGTTCGCGCCATCGGTTTATGTTTCTCATCCTTATTTATTGCGCCAAGTTAAATCGATTAAATCGCGTATATACTGTCATATTGCGCAATAAAAGAGTCAATTGAAGCATTTTTTTACATTTTCAACATCACATTTGCAAATATCTTTCTTAAAAAGAATGGTATCATTATGTTGCGCTTGAGCTTCTCTACCTGTTCGCGCCATCGGTTTATGTTTCTCATCCTTATTTATTGCGCCAAGTTAAATCGATTAAATCGCGTATATACTGTCATATTGTGCAATAAAAGAGTCATTTGAAGCATTTTTTTACATTTTCAACATCACATTTGCAAATATCTTTCTTAAAAAGAATGGTATCATTATGTTGCGCTTGAGCTTCTCTACCTGTTCGCGACATCGGTTTATGTTTCTCATCTTTCCCTTAAAAAAATGTACCATGGTAACCAACATTCCATGGTAGTCAAAATTACCATGGTGGACCACGGTAACCATGGTTATCATGGTACATCACATTTGCAAATATCTTTCTTAAAAAGAATGGTATGGTCTCCTAAGTGGTATCATTATGTTGCGCTTGAGCTTCTCTACCTGTTTGCGCCATCGGTTTATGTTTCTCATCTTTATTTATTGCGCGATGTTGAAAACGATTAAATCGCGTATATACTGTCATATTGCGCAATAAAAGAGTCATTTGAAGCATTTTTTACATTTTCAACATCACATTTGCAAATATCTTTCTTAAAAAGAATGGTATGGTCTCCTAAGTGGTATCATTGTGTTGCGCTTGAGCTTCTCTACCTGTTCGCGCCATCGGTTTATGTTTCTCATCCTTATTTATTGCGCGGTGTTGAAAACGATTAAATCGCGTATATACTGTCATATTTTTCAATAAAAGAGTCATTTGAAGCATTTTTTACATTTGCAAATATCTTTCTTAAAAAGAATGGTATGGTCTCCTAAGTGGTATCATTATGTTGCGCTTGAGCTTCTCTACCTGTTCGCGACATCGGTTTATGTTTCTCATCTTTCCCTTAAAAAAATGTACCATGGTAACCAACATTCCATGGTAGTCAAAATTACCATGGTGGACCACGGTAACCATGGTTATCATGGTACATCACATTTGCAAATATCTTTCTTAAAAAGAATGGTATGGTCTCCTAAGTGGTATCATTATGTTGCGCTTGAGCTTCTCTACCTGTTCGCGACATCGGTTTATGTTTCTCATCTTTCCCTTAAAAAAATGTACCATGGTAACCAACATTCCATGGTAGTCAAAATTACCATGGTGGACCACGGTAACCATGGTTATCATGGTACATCACATTTGCAAATATCTTTCTTAAAAAGAATGGTATGGTCTCCTAAGTGGTATCATTATGTTGCGCTTGAGCTTCTCTACCTGTTCGCGCCATCGGTTTATGTTTCTCATCCTTATTTATTGCGCCAAGTTAAATCGATTAAATCGCGTATATACTGTCATATTGCGCAATAAAAGAGTCATTTGAAGCATTTTTTTACATTTTCAACATCACATTTGCAAATATCTTTCTTAAAAAGAATGGTATCATTATGTTGCGCTTGAGCTTCTCTACCTGTTCGCGCCATCGGTTTATGTTTCTCATCCTTATTTATTGCGCGGTGTTGAAAACGATTAAATCGCGTATATACTGTCATATTGTGCAATAAAAGAGTCATTTGAAGCATTTTTTACATTTGCAAATATCTTTCTTAAAAAGAATGGTATGGTCTCCTAAGTGGTATCATTATGTTGCGCTTGAGCTTCTCTACCTGTTTGCGACATCGGTTTATGTTTCTCATCTTTCCCTTAAAAAAATGTACCATGGTAACCAACATTCCATGGTAGTCAAAATTACCATGGTGGACCACGGTAACCATGGTTATCATGGTACATCACATTTGCAAATATCTTTCTTAAAAAGAATGGTATGGTCTCCTAAGTGGTATCATTATGTTGCGCTTGAGCTTCTCTACCTGTTCGCGCCATCGGTTTATGTTTCTCATCCTTATTTATTGCGCGATGTTGAAAACGATTAAATCGCGTATATACTGTCATATTGCGCAATAAAAGAGTCATTTGAAGCATTTTTTACATTTTCAACATCACATTTGCAAATATCTTTCTTAAAAAGAATGGTATGGTCTCCTAAGTGGTATCATTATGTTGCGCTTGAGCTTCTCTACCTGTTCGCGCCATCGGTTTATGTTTCTCATCCTTATTTATTGCGCGGTGTTGAAAACGATTAAATCGCGTATATACTGTCATATTGTGCAATAAAAGAGTCATTTGAAGCATTTTTTACATTTGCAAATATCTTTCTTAAAAAGAATGGTATGGTCTCCTAAGTGGTATCATTATGTTGCGCTTGAGCTTCTCTACCTGTTCGCGACATCGGTTTATGTTTCTCATCTTTCCCTTAAAAAAATGTACCATGGTAACCAACATTCCATGGTAGTCAAAATTACCATGGTGGACCACGGTAACCATGGTTATCATGGTACATCACATTTGCAAATATCTTTCTTAAAAAGAATGATATGGTCTCCTAAGTGGTATCATTATGTTGCGCTTGAGCTTCTCTACCTGTTCGCGCCATCGGTTTATGTTTCTCATCTTTATTTATTGCGCGATGTTGAAAACGATTAAATCGCGTATATACTGTCATATTGCGCAATAAAAGAGTCATTTGAAGCATTTTTTACATTTGCAAATATCTTTCTTAAAAAGAATGGTATGGTCTCCTAAGTGGTATCATTGTGTTGCGCTTGAGCTTCTCTACCTGTTCGCGCCATCGGTTTATGTTTCTCATCCTTATTTATTGCGCGGTGTTGAAAACGATTAAATCGCGTATATACTGTCATATTTTTCAATAAAAGAGTCATTTGAAGCATTTTTTACATTTGCAAATATCTTTCTTAAAAAGAATGGTATGGTCTCCTAAGTGGTATCATTATGTTGCGCTTGAGCTTCTCTACCTGTTTGCGCCATCGGTTTATGTTTCTCATCTTTATTTATTGCGCGATGTTGAAAACGATTAAATCGCGTATATACTGTCATATTGCACAATAAAAGAGCCATTTGAAGCAAGTTTTACATTTGCAAATATCTTTCTTAAAAAAATCAACTCGGTCTCCTAAGTGGTATCATTATGCTGCGCTTGAGCTTCTCTATCTGTTCGCGTCATCGGTTTATGTTTCTCATCTTTATTTATTGCGCGATGTTGAAAACGATTAAATCGCGTATATACTGTCATATTGCGCAATAAAAGAGTCATTTGAAGCATTTTTTACATTTGCAACATCACATTTGCAAATATCTTTCTTAAAAAGAATGGTATGGTCTCCTAAGTGGTATCATTATGTTGCGCTTGAGCTTCTCTACCTGTTCGCGTCATCGGTTTATGTTTTTCATCTTTATTTATTGCGCTTAGAATGCTATGGTCTCCTAAATGGTATCATTATGTTGCGCTTGAGCTTCTCTACCTGTTCGCGACATCGGTTTATGTTTCTCATCTTTCCCTTAAAAAAATGTACCATGGTAACCAACATTCCATGGTAGTCAAAATTACCATGGTGGACCACGGTAACCATGGTTATCATGGTACATCACATTTGCAAATATCTTTCTTAAAAAGAATGGTATGGTCTCCTAAGTGGTATCATTATGTTGCGCTTGAGCTTCTCTACCTGTTCGCGCCATCGGTTTATGTTTCTCATCCTTATTTATTGCGCGTTGTTGAAAACGATTAAATCGCGTATATACTGTCATATTGCGCAATAAAAGAGTCATTTGAAGCATTTTTTACATTTTCAACATCACATTTGCAAATATCTTTCTTAAAAAGAATGGTATGGTCTCCTAAGTGGTATCATTATGTTGCGCTTGAGCTTCTCTACCTGTTCGCGCCATCGGTTTATGTTTCTCATCCTTATTTATTGCGCGGTGTTGAAAACGATTAAATCGCGTATATACTGTCATATTGTGCAATAAAAGAGTCATTTGAAGCATTTTTTACATTTGCAAATATCTTTCTTAAAAAGAATGGTATGGTCTCCTAAGTGGTATCATTATGTTGCGCTTGAGCTTCTCTACCTGTTCGCGACATCGGTTTATGTTTCTCATCTTTCCCTTAAAAAAATGTACCATGGTAACCAACATTCCATGGTAGTCAAAATTACCATGGTGGACCACGGTAACCATGGTTATCATGGTACATCACATTTGCAAATATCTTTCTTAAAAAGAATGGTATGGTCTCCTAAGTGGTATCATTATGTTGCGCTTGAGCTTCTCTACCTGTTCGCGACATCGGTTTATGTTTCTCATCTTTCCCTTAAAAAAATGTACCATGGTAACCAACATTCCATGGTAGTCAAAATTACCATGGTGGACCACGGTAACCATGGTTATCATGGTACATCACATTTGCAAATATCTTTCTTAAAAAGAATGGTATGGTCTCCTAAGTGGTATCATTATGTTGCGCTTGAGCTTCTCTACCTGTTCGCGCCATCGGTTTATGTTTCTCATCTTTATTTATTGCGCGATGTTGAAAACGATTAAATCGCGTATATACTGTCATATTGCGCAATAAAAGAGTCATTTGAAGCATTTTTTACATTTGCAAATATCTTTCTTAAAAAGAATGGTATGGTCTCCTAAGTGGTATCATTGTGTTGCGCTTGAGCTTCTCTACCTGTTCGCGCCATCGGTTTATGTTTCTCATCCTTATTTATTGCGCGGTGTTGAAAACGATTAAATCGCGTATATACTGTCATATTTTTCAATAAAAGAGTCATTTGAAGCATTTTTTACATTTGCAAATATCTTTCTTAAAAAGAATGGTATGGTCTCCTAAGTGGTATCATTATGTTGCGCTTGAGCTTCTCTACCTGTTTGCGCCATCGGTTTATGTTTCTCATCTTTATTTATTGCGCGATGTTGAAAACGATTAAATCGCGTATATACTGTCATATTGCACAATAAAAGAGCCATTTGAAGCAAGTTTTACATTTGCAAATATCTTTCTTAAAAAAATCAACTCGGTCTCCTAAGTGGTATCATTATGCTGCGCTTGAGCTTCTCTATCTGTTCGCGTCATCGGTTTATGTTTTTCATCTTTATTTATTGCGCTTAGAATGCTATGGTCTCCTAAATGGTATCATTATGTTGCGCTTGAGCTTCTCTACCTGTTCGCGACATCGGTTTATGTTTCTCATCTTTCCCTTAAAAAAATGTACCATGGTAACCAACATTCCATGGTAGTCAAAATTACCATGGTGGACCACGGTAACCATGGTTATCATGGTACATCACATTTGCAAATATCTTTCTTAAAAAGAATGGTATGGTCTCCTAAGTGGTATCATTATGTTGCGCTTGAGCTTCTCTACCTGTTCGCGCCATCGGTTTATGTTTCTCATCCTTATTTATTGCGCGATGTTGAAAACGATTAAATCGCGTATATACTGTCATATTGCGCAATAAAAGAGTCATTTGAAGCATTTTTTTACATTTTCAACATCACATTTGCAAATATCTTTCTTAAAAAGAATGGTATCATTATGTTGCGCTTGAGCTTCTCTACCTGTTCGCGCCATCGGTTTATGTTTCTCATCCTTATTTATTGCGCGGTGTTGAAAACGATTAAATCGCGTATATACTGTCATATTGTGCAATAAAAGCGTCATTTGAAGCATTTTTTACATTTGCAAATATCTTTCTTAAAAAGAATGGTATGGTCTCCTAAGTGGTATCATTATGTTGCGCTTGAGCTTCTCTACCTGTTCGCGCCATCGGTTTATGTTTCTCATCCTTATTTATTGCGCGGTGTTGAAAACGATTAAATCGCGTATATACTGTCATATTGTGCAATAAAAGAGTCATTTGAAGCATTTTTTACATTTGCAAATATCTTTCTTAAAAAGAATGGTATGGTCTCCTAAGTGGTATCATTATGTTGCGCTTGAGCTTCTCTACCTGTTCGCGACATCGGTTTATGTTTCTCATCTTTCCCTTAAAAAAATGTACCATGGTAACCAACATTCCATGGTAGTCAAAATTACCATGGTGGACCACGGTAACCATGGTTATCATGGTACATCACATTTGCAAATATCTTTCTTAAAAAGAATGGTATGGTCTCCTAAGTGGTATCATTATGTTGCGCTTGAGCTTCTCTACCTGTTCGCGACATCGGTTTATGTTTCTCATCTTTCCCTTAAAAAAATGTACCATGGTAACCAACATTCCATGGTAGTCAAAATTACCATGGTGGACCACGGTAACCATGGTTATCATGGTACATCACATTTGCAAATATCTTTCTTAAAAAGAATGGTATGGTCTCCTAAGTGGTATCATTATGTTGCGCTTGAGCTTCTCTACCTGTTCGCGCCATCGGTTTATGTTTCTCATCTTTATTTATTGCGCGATGTTGAAAACGATTAAATCGCGTATATACTGTCATATTGCGCAATAAAAGAGTCATTTGAAGCATTTTTTACATTTGCAACATCACATTTGCAAATATCTTTCTTAAAAAGAATGGTATGGTCTCCTAAGTGGTATCATTATGTTGCGCTTGAGCTTCTCTACCTGTTCGCGTCATCGGTTTATGTTTTTCATCTTTATTTATTGCGCTTAGAATGCTATGGTCTCCTAAATGGTATCATTATGTTGCGCTTGAGCTTCTCTACCTGTTCGCGACATCGGTTTATGTTTCTCATCTTTCCCTTAAAAAAATGTACCATGGTAACCAACATTCCATGGTAGTCAAAATTACCATGGTGGACCACGGTAACCATGGTTATCATGGTACATCACATTTGCAAATATCTTTCTTAAAAAGAATGGTATGGTCTCCTAAGTGGTATCATTGTGTTGCGCTTGAGCTTCTCTACCTGTTCGCGCCATCGGTTTATGTTTCTCATCCTTATTTATTGCGCGGTGTTGAAAACGATTAAATCGCGTATATACTGTCATATTTTTCAATAAAAGAGTCATTTGAAGCATTTTTTACATTTGCAAATATCTTTCTTAAAAAGAATGGTATGGTCTCCTAAGTGGTATCATTATGTTGCGCTTGAGCTTCTCTACCTGTTCGCGACATCGGTTTATGTTTCTCATCTTTCCCTTAAAAAAATGTACCATGGTAACCAACATTCCATGGTAGTCAAAATTACCATGGTGGACCACGGTAACCATGGTTATCATGGTACATCACATTTGCAAATATCTTTCTTAAAAAGAATGGTATGGTCTCCTAAGTGGTATCATTATGTTGCGCTTGAGCTTCTCTACCTGTTCGCGCCATCGGTTTATGTTTCTCATCTTTATTTATTGCGCGATGTTGAAAACGATTAAATCGCGTATATACTGTCATATTGCGCAATAAAAGAGTCATTTGAAGCATTTTTTACATTTGCAAATATCTTTCTTAAAAAGAATGGTATGGTCTCCTAAGTGGTATCATTGTGTTGCGCTTGAGCTTCTCTACCTGTTCGCGCCATCGGTTTATGTTTCTCATCCTTATTTATTGCGCGGTGTTGAAAACGATTAAATCGCGTATATACTGTCATATTTTTCAATAAAAGAGTCATTTGAAGCATTTTTTACATTTGCAAATATCTTTCTTAAAAAGAATGGTATGGTCTCCTAAGTGGTATCATTATGTTGCGCTTGAGCTTCTCTACCTGTTTGCGCCATCGGTTTATGTTTCTCATCTTTATTTATTGCGCGATGTTGAAAACGATTAAATCGCGTATATACTGTCATATTGCACAATAAAAGAGCCATTTGAAGCAAGTTTTACATTTGCAAATATCTTTCTTAAAAAAATCAACTCGGTCTCCTAAGTGGTATCATTATGCTGCGCTTGAGCTTCTCTATCTGTTCGCGTCATCGGTTTATGTTTTTCATCTTTATTTATTGCGCTTAGAATGCTATGGTCTCCTAAATGGTATCATTATGTTGCGCTTGAGCTTCTCTACCTGTTCGCGACATCGGTTTATGTTTCTCATCTTTCCCTTAAAAAAATGTACCATGGTAACCAACATTCCATGGTAGTCAAAATTACCATGGTGGACCACGGTAACCATGGTTATCATGGTACATCACATTTGCAAATATCTTTCTTAAAAAGAATGGTATGGTCTCCTAAGTGGTATCATTATGTTGCGCTTGAGCTTCTCTACCTGTTCGCGCCATCGGTTTATGTTTCTCATCCTTATTTATTGCGCGATGTTGAAAACGATTAAATCGCGTATATACTGTCATATTGCGCAATAAAAGAGTCATTTGAAGCATTTTTTTACATTTTCAACATCACATTTGCAAATATCTTTCTTAAAAAGAATGGTATCATTATGTTGCGCTTGAGCTTCTCTACCTGTTCGCGCCATCGGTTTATGTTTCTCATCCTTATTTATTGCGCGGTGTTGAAAACGATTAAATCGCGTATATACTGTCATATTGTGCAATAAAAGCGTCATTTGAAGCATTTTTTACATTTGCAAATATCTTTCTTAAAAAGAATGGTATGGTCTCCTAAGTGGTATCATTATGTTGCGCTTGAGCTTCTCTACCTGTTCGCGCCATCGGTTTATGTTTCTCATCCTTATTTATTGCGCGGTGTTGAAAACGATTAAATCGCGTATATACTGTCATATTGTGCAATAAAAGAGTCATTTGAAGCATTTTTTACATTTGCAAATATCTTTCTTAAAAAGAATGGTATGGTCTCCTAAGTGGTATCATTATGTTGCGCTTGAGCTTCTCTACCTGTTCGCGACATCGGTTTATGTTTCTCATCTTTCCCTTAAAAAAATGTACCATGGTAACCAACATTCCATGGTAGTCAAAATTACCATGGTGGACCACGGTAACCATGGTTATCATGGTACATCACATTTGCAAATATCTTTCTTAAAAAGAATGGTATGGTCTCCTAAGTGGTATCATTATGTTGCGCTTGAGCTTCTCTACCTGTTCGCGACATCGGTTTATGTTTCTCATCTTTCCCTTAAAAAAATGTACCATGGTAACCAACATTCCATGGTAGTCAAAATTACCATGGTGGACCACGGTAACCATGGTTATCATGGTACATCACATTTGCAAATATCTTTCTTAAAAAGAATGGTATGGTCTCCTAAGTGGTATCATTATGTTGCGCTTGAGCTTCTCTACCTGTTCGCGCCATCGGTTTATGTTTCTCATCTTTATTTATTGCGCGATGTTGAAAACGATTAAATCGCGTATATACTGTCATATTGCGCAATAAAAGAGTCATTTGAAGCATTTTTTACATTTGCAACATCACATTTGCAAATATCTTTCTTAAAAAGAATGGTATGGTCTCCTAAGTGGTATCATTATGTTGCGCTTGAGCTTCTCTACCTGTTCGCGTCATCGGTTTATGTTTTTCATCTTTATTTATTGCGCTTAGAATGCTATGGTCTCCTAAATGGTATCATTATGTTGCGCTTGAGCTTCTCTACCTGTTCGCGACATCGGTTTATGTTTCTCATCTTTCCCTTAAAAAAATGTACCATGGTAACCAACATTCCATGGTAGTCAAAATTACCATGGTGGACCACGGTAACCATGGTTATCATGGTACATCACATTTGCAAATATCTTTCTTAAAAAGAATGGTATGGTCTCCTAAGTGGTATCATTGTGTTGCGCTTGAGCTTCTCTACCTGTTCGCGCCATCGGTTTATGTTTCTCATCCTTATTTATTGCGCGGTGTTGAAAACGATTAAATCGCGTATATACTGTCATATTTTTCAATAAAAGAGTCATTTGAAGCATTTTTTACATTTGCAAATATCTTTCTTAAAAAGAATGGTATGGTCTCCTAAGTGGTATCATTATGTTGCGCTTGAGCTTCTCTACCTGTTTGCGCCATCGGTTTATGTTTCTCATCTTTATTTATTGCGCGATGTTGAAAACGATT
Source organism: Strongylocentrotus droebachiensis (assembly GCA_035222895.1). Taxonomy (NCBI): domain Eukaryota; kingdom Metazoa; phylum Echinodermata; class Echinoidea; order Camarodonta; family Strongylocentrotidae; genus Strongylocentrotus; species Strongylocentrotus droebachiensis. The sequence continues at coordinate 45,285 of JAVYIG010003631.1, forward strand.
AAATCGCGTATATACTGTCATATTGCGCAATAAAAGAGTCATTTGAAGCATTTTTTACATTTGCAACATCACATTTGCAAATATCTTTCTTAAAAAGAATGGTATGGTCTCCTAAGTGGTATCATTGTGTTGCGCTTGAGCTTCTCTACCTGTTCGCGCCATCGGTTTATGTTTCTCATCCTTATTTATTGCGCGGTGTTGAAAACGATTAAATCGCGTATATACTGTCATATTTTTCAATAAAAGAGTCATTTGAAGCATTTTTTACATTTGCAAATATCTTTCTTAAAAAGAATGGTATGGTCTCCTAAGTGGTATCATTGTGTTGCGCTTGAGCTTCTCTACCTGTTCGCGCCATCGGTTTATGTTTCTCATCCTTATTTATTGCGCGGTGTTGAAAACGATTAAATCGCGTATATACTGTCATATTTTTCAATAAAAGAGTCATTTGAAGCATTTTTTACATTTGCAAATATCTTTCTTAAAAAGAATGGTATGGTCTCCTAAGTGGTATCATTATGTTGCGCTTGAGCTTCTCTACCTGTTTGCGCCATCGGTTTATGTTTCTCATCTTTATTTATTGCGCGATGTTGAAAACGATTAAATCGCGTATATACTGTCATATTGCACAATAAAAGAGCCATTTGAAGCAAGTTTTACATTTGCAAATATCTTTCTTAAAAAAATCAACTCGGTCTCCTAAGTGGTATCATTATGCTGCGCTTGAGCTTCTCTATCTGTTCGCGTCATCGGTTTATGTTTTTCATCTTTATTTATTGCGCTTAGAATGCTATGGTCTCCTAAATGGTATCATTATGTTGCGCTTGAGCTTCTCTACCTGTTCGCGACATCGGTTTATGTTTCTCATCTTTCCCTTAAAAAAATGTACCATGGTAACCAACATTCCATGGTAGTCAAAATTACCATGGTGGACCACGGTAACCATGGTTATCATGGTACATCACATTTGCAAATATCTTTCTTAAAAAGAATGGTATGGTCTCCTAAGTGGTATCATTGTGTTGCGCTTGAGCTTCTCTACCTGTTCGCGCCATCGGTTTATGTTTCTCATCCTTATTTATTGCGCGGTGTTGAAAACGATTAAATCGCGTATATACTGTCATATTTTTCAATAAAAGAGTCATTTGAAGCATTTTTTACATTTGCAAATATCTTTCTTAAAAAGAATGGTATGGTCTCCTAAGTGGTATCATTATGTTGCGCTTGAGCTTCTCTACCTGTTTGCGCCATCGGTTTATGTTTCTCATCTTTATTTATTGCGCGGTGTTGAAAACGATTAAATCGCGTATATACTGTCATATTGTGCAATAAAAGAGTCATTTGAAGCATTTTTTACATTTGCAAATATCTTTCTTAAAAAGAATGGTATGGTCTCCTAAGTGGTATCATTATGTTGCGCTTGAGCTTCTCTATCTGTTCGCGTCATCGGTTTATGTTTTTCATCTTTATTTATTGCGCTTAGAATGCTATGGTCTCCTAAATGGTATCATTATGTTGCGCTTGAGCTTCTCTACCTGTTCGCGACATCGGTTTATGTTTCTCATCTTTCCCTTAAAAAAATGTACCATGGTAACCAACATTCCATGGTAGTCAAAATTACCATGGTGGACCACGGTAACCATGGTTATCATGGTACATCACATTTGCAAATATCTTTCTTAAAAAGAATGGTATGGTCTCCTAAGTGGTATCATTATGTTGCGCTTGAGCTTCTCTACCTGTTCGCGCCATCGGTTTATGTTTCTCATCCTTATTTATTGCGCGATGTTGAAAACGATTAAATCGCGTATATACTGTCATATTGCGCAATAAAAGAGTCATTTGAAGCATTTTTTACATTTTCAACATCACATTTGCAAATATCTTTCTTAAAAAGAATGGTATGGTCTCCTAAGTGGTATCATTATGTTGCGCTTGAGCTTCTCTACCTGTTCGCGCCATCGGTTTATGTTTCTCATCCTTATTTATTGCGCGGTGTTGAAAACGATTAAATCGCGTATATACTGTCATATTGTGCAATAAAAGAGTAATTTGAAGCATTTTTTACATTTGCAAATATCTTTCTTAAAAAGAATGGTATGGTCTCCTAAGTGGTATCATTATGTTGCGCTTGAGCTTCTCTACCTGTTCGCGACATCGGTTTATGTTTCTCATCTTTCCCTTAAAAAAATGTACCATGGTAACCAACATTCCATGGTAGTCAAAATTACCATGGTGGACCACGGTAACCATGGTTATCATGGTACATCACATTTGCAAATATCTTTCTTAAAAAGAATGGTATGGTCTCCTAAGTGGTATCATTATGTTGCGCTTGAGCTTCTCTACCTGTTCGCGCCGTCGGTTTATGTTTCTCATCTTTATTTATTGCGCGATGTTGAAAACGATTAAATCGCGTATATACTGTCATATTGCGCAATAAAAGAGTCATTTGAAGCATTTTTTACATTTGCAACATCACATTTGCAAATATCTTTCTTAAAAAGAATGGTATGGTCTCCTAAGTGGTATCATTATGTTGCGCTTGAGCTTCTCTACCTGTTCGCGTCATCGGTTTATGTTTTTCATCTTTATTTATTGCGCTTAGAATGCTATGGTCTCCTAAATGGTATCATTATGTTGCGCTTGAGCTTCTCTACCTGTTCGCGACATCGGTTTATGTTTCTCATCTTTCCCTTAAAAAAATGTACCATGGTAACCAACATTCCATGGTAGTCAAAATTACCATGGTGGACCACGGTAACCATGGTTATCATGGTACATCACATTTGCAAATATCTTTCTTAAAAAGAATGGTATGGTCTCCTAAGTGGTATCATTATGTTGCGCTTGAGCTTCTCTACCTGTTCGCGCCATCGGTTTATGTTTCTCATCCTTATTTATTGCGCGGTGTTGAAAACGATTAAATCGCGTATATACTGTCATATTGTGCAATAAAAGCGTCATTTGAAGCATTTTTTACATTTGCAAATATCTTTCTTAAAAAGAATGGTATGGTCTCCTAAGTGGTATCATTATGTTGCGCTTGAGCTTCTCTACCTGTTCGCGCCATCGGTTTATGTTTCTCATCCTTATTTATTGCGCGATGTTGAAAACGATTAAATCGCGTATATACTGTCATATTGCGCAATAAAAGAGTCATTTGAAGCATTTTTTACATTTTCAACATCACATTTGCAAATATCTTTCTTAAAAAGAATGGTATGGTCTCCTAAGTGGTATCATTATGTTGCGCTTGAGCTTCTCTACCTGTTCGCGCCATCGGTTTATGTTTCTCATCCTTATTTATTGCGCGGTGTTGAAAACGATTAAATCGCGTATATACTGTCATATTGTGCAATAAAAGAGTCATTTGAAGCATTTTTTACATTTGCAAATATCTTTCTTAAAAAGAATGGTATGGTCTCCTAAGTGGTATCATTATGTTGCGCTTGAGCTTCTCTACCTGTTCGCGACATCGGTTTATGTTTCTCATCTTTCCCTTAAAAAAATGTACCATGGTAACCAACATTCCATGGTAGTCAAAATTACCATGGTGGACCACGGTAACCATGGTTATCATGGTACATCACATTTGCAAATATCTTTCTTAAAAAGAATGGTATGGTCTCCTAAGTGGTATCATTATGTTGCGCTTGAGCTTCTCTACCTGTTCGCGCCATCGGTTTATGTTTCTCATCTTTATTTATTGCGCGATGTTGAAAACGATTAAATCGCGTATATACTGTCATATTGCGCAATAAAAGAGTCATTTGAAGCATTTTTTACATTTGCAAATATCTTTCTTAAAAAGAATGGTATGGTCTCCTAAGTGGTATCATTGTGTTGCGCTTGAGCTTCTCTACCTGTTCGCGCCATCGGTTTATGTTTCTCATCCTTATTTATTGCGCGGTGTTGAAAACGATTAAATCGCGTATATACTGTCATATTTTTCAATAAAAGAGTCATTTGAAGCATTTTTTACATTTGCAAATATCTTTCTTAAAAAGAATGGTATGGTCTCCTAAGTGGTATCATTATGTTGCGCTTGAGCTTCTCTACCTGTTTGCGCCATCGGTTTATGTTTCTCATCTTTATTTATTGCGCGATGTTGAAAACGATTAAATCGCGTATATACTGTCATATTGCACAATAAAAGAGCCATTTGAAGCAAGTTTTACATTTGCAAATATCTTTCTTAAAAAAATCAACTCGGTCTCCTAAGTGGTATCATTATGCTGCGCTTGAGCTTCTCTATCTGTTCGCGTCATCGGTTTATGTTTTTCATCTTTATTTATTGCGCTTAGAATGCTATGGTCTCCTAAATGGTATCATTATGTTGCGCTTGAGCTTCTCTACCTGTTCGCGACATCGGTTTATGTTTCTCATCTTTCCCTTAAAAAAATGTACCATGGTAACCAACATTCCATGGTAGTCAAAATTACCATGGTGGACCACGGTAACCATGGTTATCATGGTACATCACATTTGCAAATATCTTTCTTAAAAAGAATGGTATGGTCTCCTAAGTGGTATCATTATGTTGCGCTTGAGCTTCTCTACCTGTTCGCGCCATCGGTTTATGTTTCTCATCCTTATTTATTGCGCGATGTTGAAAACGATTAAATCGCGTATATACTGTCATATTGCGCAATAAAAGAGTCATTTGAAGCATTTTTTTACATTTTCAACATCACATTTGCAAATATCTTTCTTAAAAAGAATGGTATCATTATGTTGCGCTTGAGCTTCTCTACCTGTTCGCGCCATCGGTTTATGTTTCTCATCCTTATTTATTGCGCGGTGTTGAAAACGATTAAATCGCGTATATACTGTCATATTGTGCAATAAAAGCGTCATTTGAAGCATTTTTTACATTTGCAAATATCTTTCTTAAAAAGAATGGTATGGTCTCCTAAGTGGTATCATTATGTTGCGCTTGAGCTTCTCTACCTGTTCGCGCCATCGGTTTATGTTTCTCATCCTTATTTATTGCGCGGTGTTGAAAACGATTAAATCGCGTATATACTGTCATATTGTGCAATAAAAGAGTCATTTGAAGCATTTTTTACATTTGCAAATATCTTTCTTAAAAAGAATGGTATGGTCTCCTAAGTGGTATCATTATGTTGCGCTTGAGCTTCTCTACCTGTTCGCGACATCGGTTTATGTTTCTCATCTTTCCCTTAAAAAAATGTACCATGGTAACCAACATTCCATGGTAGTCAAAATTACCATGGTGGACCACGGTAACCATGGTTATCATGGTACATCACATTTGCAAATATCTTTCTTAAAAAGAATGGTATGGTCTCCTAAGTGGTATCATTATGTTGCGCTTGAGCTTCTCTACCTGTTCGCGACATCGGTTTATGTTTCTCATCTTTCCCTTAAAAAAATGTACCATGGTAACCAACATTCCATGGTAGTCAAAATTACCATGGTGGACCACGGTAACCATGGTTATCATGGTACATCACATTTGCAAATATCTTTCTTAAAAAGAATGGTATGGTCTCCTAAGTGGTATCATTATGTTGCGCTTGAGCTTCTCTACCTGTTCGCGCCATCGGTTTATGTTTCTCATCTTTATTTATTGCGCGATGTTGAAAACGATTAAATCGCGTATATACTGTCATATTGCGCAATAAAAGAGTCATTTGAAGCATTTTTTACATTTGCAACATCACATTTGCAAATATCTTTCTTAAAAAGAATGGTATGGTCTCCTAAGTGGTATCATTATGTTGCGCTTGAGCTTCTCTACCTGTTCGCGTCATCGGTTTATGTTTTTCATCTTTATTTATTGCGCTTAGAATGCTATGGTCTCCTAAATGGTATCATTATGTTGCGCTTGAGCTTCTCTACCTGTTCGCGACATCGGTTTATGTTTCTCATCTTTCCCTTAAAAAAATGTACCATGGTAACCAACATTCCATGGTAGTCAAAATTACCATGGTGGACCACGGTAACCATGGTTATCATGGTACATCACATTTGCAAATATCTTTCTTAAAAAGAATGGTATGGTCTCCTAAGTGGTATCATTGTGTTGCGCTTGAGCTTCTCTACCTGTTCGCGCCATCGGTTTATGTTTCTCATCCTTATTTATTGCGCGGTGTTGAAAACGATTAAATCGCGTATATACTGTCATATTTTTCAATAAAAGAGTCATTTGAAGCATTTTTTACATTTGCAAATATCTTTCTTAAAAAGAATGGTATGGTCTCCTAAGTGGTATCATTATGTTGCGCTTGAGCTTCTCTACCTGTTTGCGCCATCGGTTTATGTTTCTCATCTTTATTTATTGCGCGATGTTGAAAACGATTAAATCGCGTATATACTGTCATATTGCGCAATAAAAGAGTCATTTGAAGCATTTTTTACATTTGCAACATCACATTTGCAAATATCTTTCTTAAAAAGAATGGTATGGTCTCCTAAGTGGTATCATTGTGTTGCGCTTGAGCTTCTCTACCTGTTCGCGCCATCGGTTTATGTTTCTCATCCTTATTTATTGCGCGGTGTTGAAAACGATTAAATCGCGTATATACTGTCATATTTTTCAATAAAAGAGTCATTTGAAGCATTTTTTACATTTGCAAATATCTTTCTTAAAAAGAATGGTATGGTCTCCTAAGTGGTATCATTGTGTTGCGCTTGAGCTTCTCTACCTGTTCGCGCCATCGGTTTATGTTTCTCATCCTTATTTATTGCGCGGTGTTGAAAACGATTAAATCGCGTATATACTGTCATATTTTTCAATAAAAGAGTCATTTGAAGCATTTTTTACATTTGCAAATATCTTTCTTAAAAAGAATGGTATGGTCTCCTAAGTGGTATCATTATGTTGCGCTTGAGCTTCTCTACCTGTTTGCGCCATCGGTTTATGTTTCTCATCTTTATTTATTGCGCGATGTTGAAAACGATTAAATCGCGTATATACTGTCATATTGCACAATAAAAGAGCCATTTGAAGCAAGTTTTACATTTGCAAATATCTTTCTTAAAAAAATCAACTCGGTCTCCTAAGTGGTATCATTATGCTGCGCTTGAGCTTCTCTATCTGTTCGCGTCATCGGTTTATGTTTTTCATCTTTATTTATTGCGCTTAGAATGCTATGGTCTCCTAAATGGTATCATTATGTTGCGCTTGAGCTTCTCTACCTGTTCGCGACATCGGTTTATGTTTCTCATCTTTCCCTTAAAAAAATGTACCATGGTAACCAACATTCCATGGTAGTCAAAATTACCATGGTGGACCACGGTAACCATGGTTATCATGGTACATCACATTTGCAAATATCTTTCTTAAAAAGAATGGTATGGTCTCCTAAGTGGTATCATTGTGTTGCGCTTGAGCTTCTCTACCTGTTCGCGCCATCGGTTTATGTTTCTCATCCTTATTTATTGCGCGGTGTTGAAAACGATTAAATCGCGTATATACTGTCATATTTTTCAATAAAAGAGTCATTTGAAGCATTTTTTACATTTGCAAATATCTTTCTTAAAAGAATGGTATGGTCTCCTAAGTGGTATCATTATGTTGCGCTTGAGCTTCTCTACCTGTTTGCGCCATCGGTTTATGTTTCTCATCTTTATTTATTGCGCGGTGTTGAAAACGATTAAATCGCGTATATACTGTCATATTGTGCAATAAAAGAGTCATTTGAAGCATTTTTTACATTTGCAAATATCTTTCTTAAAAAGAATGGTATGGTCTCCTAAGTGGTATCATTATGTTGCGCTTGAGCTTCTCTATCTGTTCGCGTCATCGGTTTATGTTTTTCATCTTTATTTATTGCGCTTAGAATGCTATGGTCTCCTAAATGGTATCATTATGTTGCGCTTGAGCTTCTCTACCTGTTCGCGACATCGGTTTATGTTTCTCATCTTTCCCTTAAAAAAATGTACCATGGTAACCAACATTCCATGGTAGTCAAAATTACCATGGTGGACCACGGTAACCATGGTTATCATGGTACATCACATTTGCAAATATCTTTCTTAAAAAGAATGGTATGGTCTCCTAAGTGGTATCATTATGTTGCGCTTGAGCTTCTCTACCTGTTCGCGCCATCGGTTTATGTTTCTCATCCTTATTTATTGCGCGATGTTGAAAACGATTAAATCGCGTATATACTGTCATATTGCGCAATAAAAGAGTCATTTGAAGCATTTTTTACATTTTCAACATCACATTTGCAAATATCTTTCTTAAAAAGAATGGTATGGTCTCCTAAGTGGTATCATTATGTTGCGCTTGAGCTTCTCTACCTGTTCGCGCCATCGGTTTATGTTTCTCATCCTTATTTATTGCGCGGTGTTGAAAACGATTAAATCGCGTATATACTGTCATATTGTGCAATAAAAGAGTAATTTGAAGCATTTTTTACATTTGCAAATATCTTTCTTAAAAAGAATGGTATGGTCTCCTAAGTGGTATCATTATGTTGCGCTTGAGCTTCTCTACCTGTTCGCGACATCGGTTTATGTTTCTCATCTTTCCCTTAAAAAAATGTACCATGGTAACCAACATTCCATGGTAGTCAAAATTACCATGGTGGACCACGGTAACCATGGTTATCATGGTACATCACATTTGCAAATATCTTTCTTAAAAAGAATGGTATGGTCTCCTAAGTGGTATCATTATGTTGCGCTTGAGCTTCTCTACCTGTTCGCGCCGTCGGTTTATGTTTCTCATCTTTATTTATTGCGCGATGTTGAAAACGATTAAATCGCGTATATACTGTCATATTGCGCAATAAAAGAGTCATTTGAAGCATTTTTTACATTTGCAACATCACATTTGCAAATATCTTTCTTAAAAAGAATGGTATGGTCTCCTAAGTGGTATCATTATGTTGCGCTTGAGCTTCTCTACCTGTTCGCGTCATCGGTTTATGTTTTTCATCTTTATTTATTGCGCTTAGAATGCTATGGTCTCCTAAATGGTATCATTATGTTGCGCTTGAGCTTCTCTACCTGTTCGCGACATCGGTTTATGTTTCTCATCTTTCCCTTAAAAAAATGTACCATGGTAACCAACATTCCATGGTAGTCAAAATTACCATGGTGGACCACGGTAACCATGGTTATCATGGTACATCACATTTGCAAATATCTTTCTTAAAAAGAATGGTATGGTCTCCTAAGTGGTATCATTATGTTGCGCTTGAGCTTCTCTACCTGTTCGCGACATCGGTTTATGTTTCTCATCTTTCCCTTAAAAAAATGTACCATGGTAACCAACATTCCATGGTAGTCAAAATTACCATGGTGGACCACGGTAACCATGGTTATCATGGTACATCACATTTGCAAATATCTTTCTTAAAAAGAATGGTATGGTCTCCTAAGTGGTATCATTATGTTGCGCTTGAGCTTCTCTACCTGTTCGCGCCATCGGTTTATGTTTCTCATCTTTATTTATTGCGCGATGTTGAAAACGATTAAATCGCGTATATACTGTCATATTGCGCAATAAAAGAGTCATTTGAAGCATTTTTTACATTTGCAAATATCTTTCTTAAAAAGAATGGTATGGTCTCCTAAGTGGTATCATTGTGTTGCGCTTGAGCTTCTCTACCTGTTCGCGCCATCGGTTTATGTTTCTCATCCTTATTTATTGCGCGGTGTTGAAAACGATTAAATCGCGTATATACTGTCATATTTTTCAATAAAAGAGTCATTTGAAGCATTTTTTACATTTGCAAATATCTTTCTTAAAAAGAATGGTATGGTCTCCTAAGTGGTATCATTATGTTGCGCTTGAGCTTCTCTACCTGTTTGCGCCATCGGTTTATGTTTCTCATCTTTATTTATTGCGCGATGTTGAAAACGATTAAATCGCGTATATACTGTCATATTGCACAATAAAAGAGCCATTTGAAGCAAGTTTTACATTTGCAAATATCTTTCTTAAAAAAATCAACTCGGTCTCCTAAGTGGTATCATTATGCTGCGCTTGAGCTTCTCTATCTGTTCGCGTCATCGGTTTATGTTTTTCATCTTTATTTATTGCGCTTAGAATGCTATGGTCTCCTAAATGGTATCATTATGTTGCGCTTGAGCTTCTCTACCTGTTCGCGACATCGGTTTATGTTTCTCATCTTTCCCTTAAAAAAATGTACCATGGTAACCAACATTCCATGGTAGTCAAAATTACCATGGTGGACCACGGTAACCATGGTTATCATGGTACATCACATTTGCAAATATCTTTCTTAAAAAGAATGGTATGGTCTCCTAAGTGGTATCATTATGTTGCGCTTGAGCTTCTCTACCTGTTCGCGCCATCGGTTTATGTTTCTCATCCTTATTTATTGCGCGATGTTGAAAACGATTAAATCGCGTATATACTGTCATATTGCGCAATAAAAGAGTCATTTGAAGCATTTTTTTACATTTTCAACATCACATTTGCAAATATCTTTCTTAAAAAGAATGGTATCATTATGTTGCGCTTGAGCTTCTCTACCTGTTCGCGCCATCGGTTTATGTTTCTCATCCTTATTTATTGCGCGGTGTTGAAAACGATTAAATCGCGTATATACTGTCATATTGTGCAATAAAAGCGTCATTTGAAGCATTTTTTACATTTGCAAATATCTTTCTTAAAAAGAATGGTATGGTCTCCTAAGTGGTATCATTATGTTGCGCTTGAGCTTCTCTACCTGTTCGCGCCATCGGTTTATGTTTCTCATCCTTATTTATTGCGCGGTGTTGAAAACGATTAAATCGCGTATATACTGTCATATTGTGCAATAAAAGAGTCATTTGAAGCATTTTTTACATTTGCAAATATCTTTCTTAAAAAGAATGGTATGGTCTCCTAAGTGGTATCATTATGTTGCGCTTGAGCTTCTCTACCTGTTCGCGACATCGGTTTATGTTTCTCATCTTTCCCTTAAAAAAATGTACCATGGTAACCAACATTCCATGGTAGTCAAAATTACCATGGTGGACCACGGTAACCATGGTTATCATGGTACATCACATTTGCAAATATCTTTCTTAAAAAGAATGGTATGGTCTCCTAAGTGGTATCATTATGTTGCGCTTGAGCTTCTCTACCTGTTCGCGACATCGGTTTATGTTTCTCATCTTTCCCTTAAAAAAATGTACCATGGTAACCAACATTCCATGGTAGTCAAAATTACCATGGTGGACCACGGTAACCATGGTTATCATGGTACATCACATTTGCAAATATCTTTCTTAAAAAGAATGGTATGGTCTCCTAAGTGGTATCATTATGTTGCGCTTGAGCTTCTCTACCTGTTCGCGCCATCGGTTTATGTTTCTCATCCTTATTTATTGCGCGATGTTGAAAACGATTAAATCGCGTATATACTGTCATATTGCGCAATAAAAGAGTCATTTGAAGCATTTTTTTACATTTTCAACATCACATTTGCAAATATCTTTCTTAAAAAGAATGGTATCATTATGTTGCGCTTGAGCTTCTCTACCTGTTCGCGCCATCGGTTTATGTTTCTCATCCTTATTTATTGCGCGGTGTTGAAAACGATTAAATCGCGTATATACTGTCATATTGTGCAATAAAAGCGTCATTTGAAGCATTTTTTACATTTGCAAATATCTTTCTTAAAAAGAATGGTATGGTCTCCTAAGTGGTATCATTATGTTGCGCTTGAGCTTCTCTACCTGTTCGCGCCATCGGTTTATGTTTCTCATCCTTATTTATTGCGCGGTGTTGAAAACGATTAAATCGCGTATATACTGTCATATTGTGCAATAAAAGAGTCATTTGAAGCATTTTTTACATTTGCAAATATCTTTCTTAAAAAGAATGGTATGGTCTCCTAAGTGGTATCATTATGTTGCGCTTGAGCTTCTCTACCTGTTCGCGACATCGGTTTATGTTTCTCATCTTTCCCTTAAAAAAATGTACCATGGTAACCAACATTCCATGGTAGTCAAAATTACCATGGTGGACCACGGTAACCATGGTTATCATGGTACATCACATTTGCAAATATCTTTCTTAAAAAGAATGGTATGGTCTCCTAAGTGGTATCATTATGTTGCGCTTGAGCTTCTCTACCTGTTCGCGACATCGGTTTATGTTTCTCATCTTTCCCTTAAAAAAATGTACCATGGTAACCAACATTCCATGGTAGTCAAAATTACCATGGTGGACCACGGTAACCATGGTTATCATGGTACATCACATTTGCAAATATCTTTCTTAAAAAGAATGGTATGGTCTCCTAAGTGGTATCATTATGTTGCGCTTGAGCTTCTCTACCTGTTCGCGACATCGGTTTATGTTTCTCATCTTTCCCTTAAAAAAATGTACCATGGTAACCAACATTCCATGGTAGTCAAAATTACCATGGTGGACCACGGTAACCATGGTTATCATGGTACATCACATTTGCAAATATCTTTCTTAAAAAGAATGGTATGGTCTCCTAAGTGGTATCATTATGTTGCGCTTGAGCTTCTCTACCTGTTCGCGCCATCGGTTTATGTTTCTCATCTTTATTTATTGCGCGATGTTGAAAACGATTAAATCGCGTATATACTGTCATATTGCGCAATAAAAGAGTCATTTGAAGCATTTTTTACATTTGCAACATCACATTTGCAAATATCTTTCTTAAAAAGAATGGTATGGTCTCCTAAGTGGTATCATTATGTTGCGCTTGAGCTTCTCTACCTGTTCGCGTCATCGGTTTATGTTTTTCATCTTTATTTATTGCGCTTAGAATGCTATGGTCTCCTAAATGGTATCATTATGTTGCGCTTGAGCTTCTCTACCTGTTCGCGACATCGGTTTATGTTTCTCATCTTTCCCTTAAAAAAATGTACCATGGTAACCAACATTCCATGGTAGTCAAAATTACCATGGTGGACCACGGTAACCATGGTTATCATGGTACATCACATTTGCAAATATCTTTCTTAAAAAGAATGGTATGGTCTCCTAAGTGGTATCATTGTGTTGCGCTTGAGCTTCTCTACCTGTTCGCGCCATCGGTTTATGTTTCTCATCCTTATTTATTGCGCGGTGTTGAAAACGATTAAATCGCGTATATACTGTCATATTTTTCAATAAAAGAGTCATTTGAAGCATTTTTTACATTTGCAAATATCTTTCTTAAAAAGAATGGTATGGTCTCCTAAGTGGTATCATTATGTTGCGCTTGAGCTTCTCTACCTGTTTGCGCCATCGGTTTATGTTTCTCATCTTTATTTATTGCGCGATGTTGAAAACGATTAAATCGCGTATATACTGTCATATTGCGCAATAAAAGAGTCATTTGAAGCATTTTTTACATTTGCAACATCACATTTGCAAATATCTTTCTTAAAAAGAATGGTATCATTGTGTTGCGCTTGAGCTTCTCTACCTGTTCGCGCCATCGGTTTATGTTTCTCATCCTTATTTATTGCGCGGTGTTGAAAACGATTAAATCGCGTATATACTGTCATATTTTTCAATAAAAGAGTCATTTGAAGCATTTTTTACATTTGCAAATATCTTTCTTAAAAAGAATGGTATGGTCTCCTAAGTGGTATCATTGTGTTGCGCTTGAGCTTCTCTACCTGTTCGCGCCATCGGTTTATGTTTCTCATCCTTATTTATTGCGCGGTGTTGAAAACGATTAAATCGCGTATATACTGTCATATTTTTCAATAAAAGAGTCATTTGAAGCATTTTTACATTTGCAAATATCTTTCTTAAAAAGAATGGTATGGTCTCCTAAGTGGTATCATTATGTTGCGCTTGAGCTTCTCTACCTGTTTGCGCCATCGGTTTATGTTTCTCATCTTTATTTATTGCGCGATGTTGAAAACGATTAAATCGCGTATATACTGTCATATTGCACAATAAAAGAGCCATTTGAAGCAAGTTTTACATTTGCAAATATCTTTCTTAAAAAAATCAACTCGGTCTCCTAAGTGGTATCATTATGCTGCGCTTGAGCTTCTCTATCTGTTCGCGTCATCGGTTTATGTTTTTCATCTTTATTTATTGCGCTTAGAATGCTATGGTCTCCTAAATGGTATCATTATGTTGCGCTTGAGCTTCTCTACCTGTTCGCGACATCGGTTTATGTTTCTCATCTTTCCCTTAAAAAAATGTACCATGGTAACCAACATTCCATGGTAGTCAAAATTACCATGGTGGACCACGGTAACCATGGTTATCATGGTACATCACATTTGCAAATATCTTTCTTAAAAAGAATGGTATGGTCTCCTAAGTGGTATCATTGTGTTGCGCTTGAGCTTCTCTACCTGTTCGCGCCATCGGTTTATGTTTCTCATCCTTATTTATTGCGCGGTGTTGAAAACGATTAAATCGCGTATATACTGTCATATTTTTCAATAAAAGAGTCATTTGAAGCATTTTTTACATTTGCAAATATCTTTCTTAAAAAGAATGGTATGGTCTCCTAAGTGGTATCATTATGTTGCGCTTGAGCTTCTCTACCTGTTTGCGCCATCGGTTTATGTTTCTCATCTTTATTTATTGCGCGGTGTTGAAAACGATTAAATCGCGTATATACTGTCATATTGTGCAATAAAAGAGTCATTTGAAGCATTTTTTACATTTGCAAATATCTTTCTTAAAAAGAATGGTATGGTCTCCTAAGTGGTATCATTATGTTGCGCTTGAGCTTCTCTATCTGTTCGCGTCATCGGTTTATGTTTTTCATCTTTATTTATTGCGCTTAGAATGCTATGGTCTCCTAAATGGTATCATTATGTTGCGCTTGAGCTTCTCTACCTGTTCGCGACATCGGTTTATGTTTCTCATCTTTCCCTTAAAAAAATGTACCATGGTAACCAACATTCCATGGTAGTCAAAATTACCATGGTGGACCACGGTAACCATGGTTATCATGGTACATCACATTTGCAAATATCTTTCTTAAAAAGAATGGTATGGTCTCCTAAGTGGTATCATTATGTTGCGCTTGAGCTTCTCTACCTGTTCGCGCCATCGGTTTATGTTTCTCATCCTTATTTATTGCGCGATGTTGAAAACGATTAAATCGCGTATATACTGTCATATTGCGCAATAAAAGAGTCATTTGAAGCATTTTTTACATTTTCAACATCACATTTGCAAATATCTTTCTTAAAAAGAATGGTATGGTCTCCTAAGTGGTATCATTATGTTGCGCTTGAGCTTCTCTACCTGTTCGCGCCATCGGTTTATGTTTCTCATCCTTATTTATTGCGCGGTGTTGAAAACGATTAAATCGCGTATATACTGTCATATTGTGCAATAAAAGAGTAATTTGAAGCATTTTTTACATTTGCAAATATCTTTCTTAAAAAGAATGGTATGGTCTCCTAAGTGGTATCATTATGTTGCGCTTGAGCTTCTCTACCTGTTCGCGACATCGGTTTATGTTTCTCATCTTTCCCTTAAAAAAATGTACCATGGTAACCAACATTCCATGGTAGTCAAAATTACCATGGTGGACCACGGTAACCATGGTTATCATGGTACATCACATTTGCAAATATCTTTCTTAAAAAGAATGGTATGGTCTCCTAAGTGGTATCATTATGTTGCGCTTGAGCTTCTCTACCTGTTCGCGCCGTCGGTTTATGTTTCTCATCTTTATTTATTGCGCGATGTTGAAAACGATTAAATCGCGTATATACTGTCATATTGCGCAATAAAAGAGTCATTTGAAGCATTTTTTACATTTGCAACATCACATTTGCAAATATCTTTCTTAAAAAGAATGGTATGGTCTCCTAAGTGGTATCATTATGTTGCGCTTGAGCTTCTCTACCTGTTCGCGTCATCGGTTTATGTTTTTCATCTTTATTTATTGCGCTTAGAATGCTATGGTCTCCTAAATGGTATCATTATGTTGCGCTTGAGCTTCTCTACCTGTTCGCGACATCGGTTTATGTTTCTCATCTTTCCCTTAAAAAAATGTACCATGGTAACCAACATTCCATGGTAGTCAAAATTACCATGGTGGACCACGGTAACCATGGTTATCATGGTACATCACATTTGCAAATATCTTTCTTAAAAAGAATGGTATGGTCTCCTAAGTGGTATCATTATGTTGCGCTTGAGCTTCTCTACCTGTTCGCGCCATCGGTTTATGTTTCTCATCCTTATTTATTGCGCGGTGTTGAAAACGATTAAATCGCGTATATACTGTCATATTGTGCAATAAAAGCGTCATTTGAAGCATTTTTTACATTTGCAAATATCTTTCTTAAAAAGAATGGTATGGTCTCCTAAGTGGTATCATTATGTTGCGCTTGAGCTTCTCTACCTGTTCGCGCCATCGGTTTATGTTTCTCATCCTTATTTATTGCGCGATGTTGAAAACGATTAAATCGCGTATATACTGTCATATTGCGCAATAAAAGAGTCATTTGAAGCATTTTTTACATTTTCAACATCACATTTTCAAATATCTTTCTTAAAAAGAATGGTATGGTCTCCTAAGTGGTATCATTATGTTGCGCTTGAGCTTCTCTACCTGTTCGCGCCATCGGTTTATGTTTCTCATCCTTATTTATTGCGCGGTGTTGAAAACGATTAAATCGCGTATATACTGTCATATTGTGCAATAAAAGAGTCATTTGAAGCATTTTTTACATTTGCAAATATCTTTCTTAAAAAGAATGGTATGGTCTCCTAAGTGGTATCATTATGTTGCGCTTGAGCTTCTCTACCTGTTCGCGACATCGGTTTATGTTTCTCATCTTTCCCTTAAAAAAATGTACCATGGTAACCAACATTCCATGGTAGTCAAAATTACCATGGTGGACCACGGTAACCATGGTTATCATGGTACATCACATTTGCAAATATCTTTCTTAAAAAGAATGGTATGGTCTCCTAAGTGGTATCATTATGTTGCGCTTGAGCTTCTCTACCTGTTCGCGCCATCGGTTTATGTTTCTCATCTTTATTTATTGCGCGATGTTGAAAACGATTAAATCGCGTATATACTGTCATATTGCGCAATAAAAGAGTCATTTGAAGCATTTTTTACATTTGCAAATATCTTTCTTAAAAAGAATGGTATGGTCTCCTAAGTGGTATCATTGTGTTGCGCTTGAGCTTCTCTACCTGTTCGCGCCATCGGTTTATGTTTCTCATCCTTATTTATTGCGCGGTGTTGAAAACGATTAAATCGCGTATATACTGTCATATTTTTCAATAAAAGAGTCATTTGAAGCATTTTTTACATTTGCAAATATCTTTCTTAAAAAGAATGGTATGGTCTCCTAAGTGGTATCATTATGTTGCGCTTGAGCTTCTCTACCTGTTTGCGCCATCGGTTTATGTTTCTCATCTTTATTTATTGCGCGATGTTGAAAACGATTAAATCGCGTATATACTGTCATATTGCACAATAAAAGAGCCATTTGAAGCAAGTTTTACATTTGCAAATATCTTTCTTAAAAAAATCAACTCGGTCTCCTAAGTGGTATCATTATGCTGCGCTTGAGCTTCTCTATCTGTTCGCGTCATCGGTTTATGTTTCTCATCTTTATTTATTGCGCGATGTTGAAAACGATTAAATCGCGTATATACTGTCATATTGCGCAATAAAAGAGTCATTTGAAGCATTTTTTACATTTGCAACATCACATTTGCAAATATCTTTCTTAAAAAGAATGGTATGGTCTCCTAAGTGGTATCATTATGTTGCGCTTGAGCTTCTCTACCTGTTCGCGTCATCGGTTTATGTTTTTCATCTTTATTTATTGCGCTTAGAATGCTATGGTCTCCTAAATGGTATCATTATGTTGCGCTTGAGCTTCTCTACCTGTTCGCGACATCGGTTTATGTTTCTCATCTTTCCCTTAAAAAAATGTACCATGGTAACCAACATTCCATGGTAGTCAAAATTACCATGGTGGACCACGGTAACCATGGTTATCATGGTACATCACATTTGCAAATATCTTTCTTAAAAAGAATGGTATGGTCTCCTAAGTGGTATCATTATGTTGCGCTTGAGCTTCTCTACCTGTTCGCGCCATCGGTTTATGTTTCTCATCCTTATTTATTGCGCGTTGTTGAAAACGATTAAATCGCGTATATACTGTCATATTGCGCAATAAAAGAGTCATTTGAAGCATTTTTTACATTTTCAACATCACATTTGCAAATATCTTTCTTAAAAAGAATGGTATGGTCTCCTAAGTGGTATCATTATGTTGCGCTTGAGCTTCTCTACCTGTTCGCGCCATCGGTTTATGTTTCTCATCCTTATTTATTGCGCGGTGTTGAAAACGATTAAATCGCGTATATACTGTCATATTGTGCAATAAAAGAGTCATTTGAAGCATTTTTTACATTTGCAAATATCTTTCTTAAAAAGAATGGTATGGTCTCCTAAGTGGTATCATTATGTTGCGCTTGAGCTTCTCTACCTGTTCGCGACATCGGTTTATGTTTCTCATCTTTCCCTTAAAAAAATGTACCATGGTAACCAACATTCCATGGTAGTCAAAATTACCATGGTGGACCACGGTAACCATGGTTATCATGGTACATCACATTTGCAAATATCTTTTTAAAAAGAATGGTATGGTCTCCTAAGTGGTATCATTATGTTGCGCTTGAGCTTCTCTACCTGTTCGCGACATCGGTTTATGTTTCTCATCTTTCCCTTAAAAAAATGTACCATGGTAACCAACATTCCATGGTAGTCAAAATTACCATGGTGGACCACGGTAACCATGGTTATCATGGTACATCACATTTGCAAATATCTTTCTTAAAAAGAATGGTATGGTCTCCTAAGTGGTATCATTATGTTGCGCTTGAGCTTCTCTACCTGTTCGCGCCATCGGTTTATGTTTCTCATCTTTATTTATTGCGCGATGTTGAAAACGATTAAATCGCGTATATACTGTCATATTGCGCAATAAAAGAGTCATTTGAAGCATTTTTTACATTTGCAAATATCTTTCTTAAAAAGAATGGTATGGTCTCCTAAGTGGTATCATTGTGTTGCGCTTGAGCTTCTCTACCTGTTCGCGCCATCGGTTTATGTTTCTCATCCTTATTTATTGCGCGGTGTTGAAAACGATTAAATCGCGTATATACTGTCATATTTTTCAATAAAAGAGTCATTTGAAGCATTTTTTACTAGGCAAATATCTTTCTTAAAAAGAATGGTATGGTCTCCTAAGTGGTATCATTATGTTGCGCTTGAGCTTCTCTACCTGTTTGCGCCATCGGTTTATGTTTCTCATCTTTATTTATTGCGCGATGTTGAAAACGATTAAATCGCGTATATACTGTCATATTGCACAATAAAAGAGCCATTTGAAGCAAGTTTTACATTTGCAAATATCTTTCTTAAAAAAATCAACTCGGTCTCCTAAGTGGTATCATTATGCTGCGCTTGAGCTTCTCTATCTGTTCGCGTCATCGGTTTATGTTTTTCATCTTTATTTATTGCGCTTAGAATGCTATGGTCTCCTAAATGGTATCATTATGTTGCGCTTGAGCTTCTCTACCTGTTCGCGACATCGGTTTATGTTTCTCATCTTTCCCTTAAAAAAATGTACCATGGTAACCAACATTCCATGGTAGTCAAAATTACCATGGTGGACCACGGTAACCATGGTTATCATGGTACATCACATTTGCAAATATCTTTCTTAAAAAGAATGGTATGGTCTCCTAAGTGGTATCATTATGTTGCGCTTGAGCTTCTCTACCTGTTCGCGCCATCGGTTTATGTTTCTCATCCTTATTTATTGCGCGATGTTGAAAACGATTAAATCGCGTATATACTGTCATATTGCGCAATAAAAGAGTCATTTGAAGCATTTTTTTACATTTTCAACATCACATTTGCAAATATCTTTCTTAAAAAGAATGGTATCATTATGTTGCGCTTGAGCTTCTCTACCTGTTCGCGCCATCGGTTTATGTTTCTCATCCTTATTTATTGCGCGGTGTTGAAAACGATTAAATCGCGTATATACTGTCATATTTTTCAATAAAAGAGTCATTTGAAGCATTTTTTACATTTGCAAATATCTTTCTTAAAAAGAATGGTATGGTCTCCTAAGTGGTATCATTATGTTGCGCTTGAGCTTCTCTACCTGTTTGCGCCATCGGTTTATGTTTCTCATCTTTATTTATTGCGCGATGTTGAAAACGATTAAATCGCGTATATACTGTCATATTGCACAATAAAAGAGCCATTTGAAGCAAGTTTTACATTTGCAAATATCTTTCTTAAAAAAATCAACTCGGTCTCCTAAGTGGTATCATTATGCTGCGCTTGAGCTTCTCTATCTGTTCGCGTCATCGGTTTATGTTTCTCATCTTTATTTATTGCGCGATGTTGAAAACGATTAAATCGCGTATATACTGTCATATTGCGCAATAAAAGAGTCATTTGAAGCATTTTTTACATTTGCAACATCACATTTGCAAATATCTTTCTTAAAAAGAATGGTATGGTCTCCTAAGTGGTATCATTATGTTGCGCTTGAGCTTCTCTACCTGTTCGCGTCATCGGTTTATGTTTTTCATCTTTATTTATTGCGCTTAGAATGCTATGGTCTCCTAAATGGTATCATTATGTTGCGCTTGAGCTTCTCTACCTGTTCGCGACATCGGTTTATGTTTCTCATCTTTCCCTTAAAAAAATGTACCATGGTAACCAACATTCCATGGTAGTCAAAATTACCATGGTGGACCACGGTAACCATGGTTATCATGGTACATCACATTTGCAAATATCTTTCTTAAAAAGAATGGTATGGTCTCCTAAGTGGTATCATTATGTTGCGCTTGAGCTTCTCTACCTGTTCGCGCCATCGGTTTATGTTTCTCATCCTTATTTATTGCGCGTTGTTGAAAACGATTAAATCGCGTATATACTGTCATATTGCGCAATAAAAGAGTCATTTGAAGCATTTTTTACATTTTCAACATCACATTTGCAAATATCTTTCTTAAAAAGAATGGTATGGTCTCCTAAGTGGTATCATTATGTTGCGCTTGAGCTTCTCTACCTGTTCGCGCCATCGGTTTATGTTTCTCATCCTTATTTATTGCGCGGTGTTGAAAACGATTAAATCGCGTATATACTGTCATATTGTGCAATAAAAGAGTCATTTGAAGCATTTTTTACATTTGCAAATATCTTTCTTAAAAAGAATGGTATGGTCTCCTAAGTGGTATCATTATGTTGCGCTTGAGCTTCTCTACCTGTTCGCGACATCGGTTTATGTTTCTCATCTTTCCCTTAAAAAAATGTACCATGGTAACCAACATTCCATGGTAGTCAAAATTACCATGGTGGACCACGGTAACCATGGTTATCATGGTACATCACATTTGCAAATATCTTTCTTAAAAAGAATGGTATGGTCTCCTAAGTGGTATCATTATGTTGCGCTTGAGCTTCTCTACCTGTTCGCGACATCGGTTTATGTTTCTCATCTTTCCCTTAAAAAAATGTACCATGGTAACCAACATTCCATGG
Source organism: Strongylocentrotus droebachiensis (assembly GCA_035222895.1). Classification (NCBI taxonomy): domain Eukaryota; kingdom Metazoa; phylum Echinodermata; class Echinoidea; order Camarodonta; family Strongylocentrotidae; genus Strongylocentrotus; species Strongylocentrotus droebachiensis. Next base: position 66,782 of record JAVYIG010003631.1, read on the forward strand.
TAGTCAAAATTACCATGGTGGACCACGGTAACCATGGTTATCATGGTACATCACATTTGCAAATATCTTTCTTAAAAAGAATGGTATGGTCTCCTAAGTGGTATCATTATGTTGCGCTTGAGCTTCTCTACCTGTTCGCGCCATCGGTTTATGTTTCTCATCTTTATTTATTGCGCGATGTTGAAAACGATTAAATCGCGTATATACTGTCATATTGCGCAATAAAAGAGTCATTTGAAGCATTTTTTACATTTGCAAATATCTTTCTTAAAAAGAATGGTATGGTCTCCTAAGTGGTATCATTATGTTGCGCTTGAGCTTCTCTACCTGTTTGCGCCATCGGTTTATGTTTCTCATCTTTATTTATTGCGCGATGTTGAAAACGATTAAATCGCGTATATACTGTCATATTGCACAATAAAAGAGCCATTTGAAGCAAGTTTTACATTTGCAAATATCTTTCTTAAAAAAATCAACTCGGTCTCCTAAGTGGTATCATTATGCTGCGCTTGAGCTTCTCTATCTGTTCGCGTCATCGGTTTATGTTTTTCATCTTTATTTATTGCGCTTAGAATGCTATGGTCTCCTAAATGGTATCATTATGTTGCGCTTGAGCTTCTCTACCTGTTCGCGACATCGGTTTATGTTTCTCATCTTTCCCTTAAAAAAATGTACCATGGTAACCAACATTCCATGGTAGTCAAAATTACCATGGTGGACCACGGTAACCATGGTTATCATGGTACATCACATTTGCAAATATCTTTCTTAAAAAGAATGGTATGGTCTCCTAAGTGGTATCATTATGTTGCGCTTGAGCTTCTCTACCTGTTCGCGCCATCGGTTTATGTTTCTCATCCTTATTTATTGCGCGATGTTGAAAACGATTAAATCGCGTATATACTGTCATATTGCGCAATAAAAGAGTCATTTGAAGCATTTTTTTACATTTTCAACATCACATTTGCAAATATCTTTCTTAAAAAGAATGGTATCATTATGTTGCGCTTGAGCTTCTCTACCTGTTCGCGCCATCGGTTTATGTTTCTCATCCTTATTTATTGCGCGGTGTTGAAAACGATTAAATCGCGTATATACTGTCATATTGTGCAATAAAAGCGTCATTTGAAGCATTTTTTACATTTGCAAATATCTTTCTTAAAAAGAATGGTATGGTCTCCTAAGTGGTATCATTATGTTGCGCTTGAGCTTCTCTACCTGTTCGCGCCATCGGTTTATGTTTCTCATCCTTATTTATTGCGCGGTGTTGAAAACGATTAAATCGCGTATATACTGTCATATTGTGCAATAAAAGAGTCATTTGAAGCATTTTTTACATTTGCAAATATCTTTCTTAAAAAGAATGGTATGGTCTCCTAAGTGGTATCATTATGTTGCGCTTGAGCTTCTCTACCTGTTCGCGACATCGGTTTATGTTTCTCATCTTTCCCTTAAAAAAATGTACCATGGTAACCAACATTCCATGGTAGTCAAAATTACCATGGTGGACCACGGTAACCATGGTTATCATGGTACATCACATTTGCAAATATCTTTCTTAAAAAGAATGGTATGGTCTCCTAAGTGGTATCATTATGTTGCGCTTGAGCTTCTCTACCTGTTCGCGACATCGGTTTATGTTTCTCATCTTTCCCTTAAAAAAATGTACCATGGTAACCAACATTCCATGGTAGTCAAAATTACCATGGTGGACCACGGTAACCATGGTTATCATGGTACATCACATTTGCAAATATCTTTCTTAAAAAGAATGGTATGGTCTCCTAAGTGGTATCATTATGTTGCGCTTGAGCTTCTCTACCTGTTCGCGCCATCGGTTTATGTTTCTCATCTTTATTTATTGCGCGATGTTGAAAACGATTAAATCGCGTATATACTGTCATATTGCGCAATAAAAGAGTCATTTGAAGCATTTTTTACATTTGCAACATCACATTTGCAAATATCTTTCTTAAAAAGAATGGTATGGTCTCCTAAGTGGTATCATTATGTTGCGCTTGAGCTTCTCTACCTGTTCGCGTCATCGGTTTATGTTTTTCATCTTTATTTATTGCGCTTAGAATGCTATGGTCTCCTAAATGGTATCATTATGTTGCGCTTGAGCTTCTCTACCTGTTCGCGACATCGGTTTATGTTTCTCATCTTTCCCTTAAAAAAATGTACCATGGTAACCAACATTCCATGGTAGTCAAAATTACCATGGTGGACCACGGTAACCATGGTTATCATGGTACATCACATTTGCAAATATCTTTCTTAAAAAGAATGGTATGGTCTCCTAAGTGGTATCATTGTGTTGCGCTTGAGCTTCTCTACCTGTTCGCGCCATCGGTTTATGTTTCTCATCCTTATTTATTGCGCGGTGTTGAAAACGATTAAATCGCGTATATACTGTCATATTTTTCAATAAAAGAGTCATTTGAAGCATTTTTTACATTTGCAAATATCTTTCTTAAAAAGAATGGTATGGTCTCCTAAGTGGTATCATTATGTTGCGCTTGAGCTTCTCTACCTGTTCGCGACATCGGTTTATGTTTCTCATCTTTCCCTTAAAAAAATGTACCATGGTAACCAACATTCCATGGTAGTCAAAATTACCATGGTGGACCACGGTAACCATGGTTATCATGGTACATCACATTTGCAAATATCTTTCTTAAAAAGAATGGTATGGTCTCCTAAGTGGTATCATTATGTTGCGCTTGAGCTTCTCTACCTGTTCGCGCCATCGGTTTATGTTTCTCATCTTTATTTATTGCGCGATGTTGAAAACGATTAAATCGCGTATATACTGTCATATTGCGCAATAAAAGAGTCATTTGAAGCATTTTTTACATTTGCAAATATCTTTCTTAAAAAGAATGGTATGGTCTCCTAAGTGGTATCATTGTGTTGCGCTTGAGCTTCTCTACCTGTTCGCGCCATCGGTTTATGTTTCTCATCCTTATTTATTGCGCGGTGTTGAAAACGATTAAATCGCGTATATACTGTCATATTTTTCAATAAAAGAGTCATTTGAAGCATTTTTTACATTTGCAAATATCTTTCTTAAAAAGAATGGTATGGTCTCCTAAGTGGTATCATTATGTTGCGCTTGAGCTTCTCTACCTGTTTGCGCCATCGGTTTATGTTTCTCATCTTTATTTATTGCGCGATGTTGAAAACGATTAAATCGCGTATATACTGTCATATTGCACAATAAAAGAGCCATTTGAAGCAAGTTTTACATTTGCAAATATCTTTCTTAAAAAAATCAACTCGGTCTCCTAAGTGGTATCATTATGCTGCGCTTGAGCTTCTCTATCTGTTCGCGTCATCGGTTTATGTTTTTCATCTTTATTTATTGCGCTTAGAATGCTATGGTCTCCTAAATGGTATCATTATGTTGCGCTTGAGCTTCTCTACCTGTTCGCGACATCGGTTTATGTTTCTCATCTTTCCCTTAAAAAAATGTACCATGGTAACCAACATTCCATGGTAGTCAAAATTACCATGGTGGACCACGGTAACCATGGTTATCATGGTACATCACATTTGCAAATATCTTTCTTAAAAAGAATGGTATGGTCTCCTAAGTGGTATCATTATGTTGCGCTTGAGCTTCTCTACCTGTTCGCGCCATCGGTTTATGTTTCTCATCCTTATTTATTGCGCGATGTTGAAAACGATTAAATCGCGTATATACTGTCATATTGCGCAATAAAAGAGTCATTTGAAGCATTTTTTTACATTTTCAACATCACATTTGCAAATATCTTTCTTAAAAAGAATGGTATCATTATGTTGCGCTTGAGCTTCTCTACCTGTTCGCGCCATCGGTTTATGTTTCTCATCCTTATTTATTGCGCGGTGTTGAAAACGATTAAATCGCGTATATACTGTCATATTGTGCAATAAAAGCGTCATTTGAAGCATTTTTTACATTTGCAAATATCTTTCTTAAAAAGAATGGTATGGTCTCCTAAGTGGTATCATTATGTTGCGCTTGAGCTTCTCTACCTGTTCGCGCCATCGGTTTATGTTTCTCATCCTTATTTATTGCGCGGTGTTGAAAACGATTAAATCGCGTATATACTGTCATATTGTGCAATAAAAGAGTCATTTGAAGCATTTTTTACATTTGCAAATATCTTTCTTAAAAAGAATGGTATGGTCTCCTAAGTGGTATCATTATGTTGCGCTTGAGCTTCTCTACCTGTTCGCGACATCGGTTTATGTTTCTCATCTTTCCCTTAAAAAAATGTACCATGGTAACCAACATTCCATGGTAGTCAAAATTACCATGGTGGACCACGGTAACCATGGTTATCATGGTACATCACATTTGCAAATATCTTTCTTAAAAAGAATGGTATGGTCTCCTAAGTGGTATCATTATGTTGCGCTTGAGCTTCTCTACCTGTTCGCGACATCGGTTTATGTTTCTCATCTTTCCCTTAAAAAAATGTACCATGGTAACCAACATTCCATGGTAGTCAAAATTACCATGGTGGACCACGGTAACCATGGTTATCATGGTACATCACATTTGCAAATATCTTTCTTAAAAAGAATGGTATGGTCTCCTAAGTGGTATCATTATGTTGCGCTTGAGCTTCTCTACCTGTTCGCGCCATCGGTTTATGTTTCTCATCTTTATTTATTGCGCGATGTTGAAAACGATTAAATCGCGTATATACTGTCATATTGCGCAATAAAAGAGTCATTTGAAGCATTTTTTACATTTGCAACATCACATTTGCAAATATCTTTCTTAAAAAGAATGGTATGGTCTCCTAAGTGGTATCATTATGTTGCGCTTGAGCTTCTCTACCTGTTCGCGTCATCGGTTTATGTTTTTCATCTTTATTTATTGCGCTTAGAATGCTATGGTCTCCTAAATGGTATCATTATGTTGCGCTTGAGCTTCTCTACCTGTTCGCGACATCGGTTTATGTTTCTCATCTTTCCCTTAAAAAAATGTACCATGGTAACCAACATTCCATGGTAGTCAAAATTACCATGGTGGACCACGGTAACCATGGTTATCATGGTACATCACATTTGCAAATATCTTTCTTAAAAAGAATGGTATGGTCTCCTAAGTGGTATCATTGTGTTGCGCTTGAGCTTCTCTACCTGTTCGCGCCATCGGTTTATGTTTCTCATCCTTATTTATTGCGCGGTGTTGAAAACGATTAAATCGCGTATATACTGTCATATTTTTCAATAAAAGAGTCATTTGAAGCATTTTTTACATTTGCAAATATCTTTCTTAAAAAGAATGGTATGGTCTCCTAAGTGGTATCATTATGTTGCGCTTGAGCTTCTCTACCTGTTTGCGCCATCGGTTTATGTTTCTCATCTTTATTTATTGCGCGATGTTGAAAACGATTAAATCGCGTATATACTGTCATATTGCGCAATAAAAGAGTCATTTGAAGCATTTTTTACATTTGCAACATCACATTTGCAAATATCTTTCTTAAAAAGAATGGTATGGTCTCCTAAGTGGTATCATTGTGTTGCGCTTGAGCTTCTCTACCTGTTCGCGCCATCGGTTTATGTTTCTCATCCTTATTTATTGCGCGGTGTTGAAAACGATTAAATCGCGTATATACTGTCATATTTTTCAATAAAAGAGTCATTTGAAGCATTTTTTACATTTGCAAATATCTTTCTTAAAAAGAATGGTATGGTCTCCTAAGTGGTATCATTGTGTTGCGCTTGAGCTTCTCTACCTGTTCGCGCCATCGGTTTATGTTTCTCATCCTTATTTATTGCGCGGTGTTGAAAACGATTAAATCGCGTATATACTGTCATATTTTTCAATAAAAGAGTCATTTGAAGCATTTTTTACATTTGCAAATATCTTTCTTAAAAAGAATGGTATGGTCTCCTAAGTGGTATCATTATGTTGCGCTTGAGCTTCTCTACCTGTTTGCGCCATCGGTTTATGTTTCTCATCTTTATTTATTGCGCGATGTTGAAAACGATTAAATCGCGTATATACTGTCATATTGCACAATAAAAGAGCCATTTGAAGCAAGTTTTACATTTGCAAATATCTTTCTTAAAAAAATCAACTCGGTCTCCTAAGTGGTATCATTATGCTGCGCTTGAGCTTCTCTATCTGTTCGCGTCATCGGTTTATGTTTTTCATCTTTATTTATTGCGCTTAGAATGCTATGGTCTCCTAAATGGTATCATTATGTTGCGCTTGAGCTTCTCTACCTGTTCGCGACATCGGTTTATGTTTCTCATCTTTCCCTTAAAAAAATGTACCATGGTAACCAACATTCCATGGTAGTCAAAATTACCATGGTGGACCACGGTAACCATGGTTATCATGGTACATCACATTTGCAAATATCTTTCTTAAAAAGAATGGTATGGTCTCCTAAGTGGTATCATTGTGTTGCGCTTGAGCTTCTCTACCTGTTCGCGCCATCGGTTTATGTTTCTCATCCTTATTTATTGCGCGGTGTTGAAAACGATTAAATCGCGTATATACTGTCATATTTTTCAATAAAAGAGTCATTTGAAGCATTTTTTACATTTGCAAATATCTTTCTTAAAAAGAATGGTATGGTCTCCTAAGTGGTATCATTATGTTGCGCTTGAGCTTCTCTACCTGTTTGCGCCATCGGTTTATGTTTCTCATCTTTATTTATTGCGCGGTGTTGAAAACGATTAAATCGCGTATATACTGTCATATTGTGCAATAAAAGAGTCATTTGAAGCATTTTTTACATTTGCAAATATCTTTCTTAAAAAGAATGGTATGGTCTCCTAAGTGGTATCATTATGTTGCGCTTGAGCTTCTCTATCTGTTCGCGTCATCGGTTTATGTTTTTCATCTTTATTTATTGCGCTTAGAATGCTATGGTCTCCTAAATGGTATCATTATGTTGCGCTTGAGCTTCTCTACCTGTTCGCGACATCGGTTTATGTTTCTCATCTTTCCCTTAAAAAAATGTACCATGGTAACCAACATTCCATGGTAGTCAAAATTACCATGGTGGACCACGGTAACCATGGTTATCATGGTACATCACATTTGCAAATATCTTTCTTAAAAAGAATGGTATGGTCTCCTAAGTGGTATCATTATGTTGCGCTTGAGCTTCTCTACCTGTTCGCGCCATCGGTTTATGTTTCTCATCCTTATTTATTGCGCGATGTTGAAAACGATTAAATCGCGTATATACTGTCATATTGCGCAATAAAAGAGTCATTTGAAGCATTTTTTACATTTTCAACATCACATTTGCAAATATCTTTCTTAAAAAGAATGGTATGGTCTCCTAAGTGGTATCATTATGTTGCGCTTGAGCTTCTCTACCTGTTCGCGCCATCGGTTTATGTTTCTCATCCTTATTTATTGCGCGGTGTTGAAAACGATTAAATCGCGTATATACTGTCATATTGTGCAATAAAAGAGTAATTTGAAGCATTTTTTACATTTGCAAATATCTTTCTTAAAAAGAATGGTATGGTCTCCTAAGTGGTATCATTATGTTGCGCTTGAGCTTCTCTACCTGTTCGCGACATCGGTTTATGTTTCTCATCTTTCCCTTAAAAAAATGTACCATGGTAACCAACATTCCATGGTAGTCAAAATTACCATGGTGGACCACGGTAACCATGGTTATCATGGTACATCACATTTGCAAATATCTTTCTTAAAAAGAATGGTATGGTCTCCTAAGTGGTATCATTATGTTGCGCTTGAGCTTCTCTACCTGTTCGCGCCGTCGGTTTATGTTTCTCATCTTTATTTATTGCGCGATGTTGAAAACGATTAAATCGCGTATATACTGTCATATTGCGCAATAAAAGAGTCATTTGAAGCATTTTTTACATTTGCAACATCACATTTGCAAATATCTTTCTTAAAAAGAATGGTATGGTCTCCTAAGTGGTATCATTATGTTGCGCTTGAGCTTCTCTACCTGTTCGCGTCATCGGTTTATGTTTTTCATCTTTATTTATTGCGCTTAGAATGCTATGGTCTCCTAAATGGTATCATTATGTTGCGCTTGAGCTTCTCTACCTGTTCGCGACATCGGTTTATGTTTCTCATCTTTCCCTTAAAAAAATGTACCATGGTAACCAACATTCCATGGTAGTCAAAATTACCATGGTGGACCACGGTAACCATGGTTATCATGGTACATCACATTTGCAAATATCTTTCTTAAAAAGAATGGTATGGTCTCCTAAGTGGTATCATTATGTTGCGCTTGAGCTTCTCTACCTGTTCGCGCCATCGGTTTATGTTTCTCATCCTTATTTATTGCGCGGTGTTGAAAACGATTAAATCGCGTATATACTGTCATATTGTGCAATAAAAGCGTCATTTGAAGCATTTTTTACATTTGCAAATATCTTTCTTAAAAAGAATGGTATGGTCTCCTAAGTGGTATCATTATGTTGCGCTTGAGCTTCTCTACCTGTTCGCGCCATCGGTTTATGTTTCTCATCCTTATTTATTGCGCGATGTTGAAAACGATTAAATCGCGTATATACTGTCATATTGCGCAATAAAAGAGTCATTTGAAGCATTTTTTACATTTTCAACATCACATTTGCAAATATCTTTCTTAAAAAGAATGGTATGGTCTCCTAAGTGGTATCATTATGTTGCGCTTGAGCTTCTCTACCTGTTCGCGCCATCGGTTTATGTTTCTCATCCTTATTTATTGCGCGGTGTTGAAAACGATTAAATCGCGTATATACTGTCATATTGTGCAATAAAAGAGTCATTTGAAGCATTTTTTACATTTGCAAATATCTTTCTTAAAAAGAATGGTATGGTCTCCTAAGTGGTATCATTATGTTGCGCTTGAGCTTCTCTACCTGTTCGCGACATCGGTTTATGTTTCTCATCTTTCCCTTAAAAAAATGTACCATGGTAACCAACATTCCATGGTAGTCAAAATTACCACGGTGGACCACGGTAACCATGGTTATCATGGTACATCACATTTGCAAATATCTTTCTTAAAAAGAATGGTATGGTCTCCTAAGTGGTATCATTATGTTGCGCTTGAGCTTCTCTACCTGTTCGCGCCATCGGTTTATGTTTCTCATCTTTATTTATTGCGCGATGTTGAAAACGATTAAATCGCGTATATACTGTCATATTGCGCAATAAAAGAGTCATTTGAAGCATTTTTTACATTTGCAAATATCTTTCTTAAAAAGAATGGTATGGTCTCCTAAGTGGTATCATTGTGTTGCGCTTGAGCTTCTCTACCTGTTCGCGCCATCGGTTTATGTTTCTCATCCTTATTTATTGCGCGGTGTTGAAAACGATTAAATCGCGTATATACTGTCATATTTTTCAATAAAAGAGTCATTTGAAGCATTTTTTACATTTGCAAATATCTTTCTTAAAAAGAATGGTATGGTCTCCTAAGTGGTATCATTATGTTGCGCTTGAGCTTCTCTACCTGTTTGCGCCATCGGTTTATGTTTCTCATCTTTATTTATTGCGCGATGTTGAAAACGATTAAATCGCGTATATACTGTCATATTGCACAATAAAAGAGCCATTTGAAGCAAGTTTTACATTTGCAAATATCTTTCTTAAAAAAATCAACTCGGTCTCCTAAGTGGTATCATTATGTTGCGCTTGAGCTTCTCTACCTGTTCGCGACATCGGTTTATGTTTCTCATCTTTCCCTTAAAAAAATGTACCATGGTAACCAACATTCCATGGTAGTCAAAATTACCATGGTGGACCACGGTAACCATGGTTATCATGGTACATCACATTTGCAAATATCTTTCTTAAAAAGAATGGTATGGTCTCCTAAGTGGTATCATTATGTTGCGCTTGAGCTTCTCTACCTGTTCGCGCCATCGGTTTATGTTTCTCATCCTTATTTATTGCGCGATGTTGAAAACGATTAAATCGCGTATATACTGTCATATTGCGCAATAAAAGAGTCATTTGAAGCATTTTTTTACATTTTCAACATCACATTTGCAAATATCTTTCTTAAAAAGAATGGTATCATTATGTTGCGCTTGAGCTTCTCTACCTGTTCGCGCCATCGGTTTATGTTTCTCATCCTTATTTATTGCGCGGTGTTGAAAACGATTAAATCGCGTATATACTGTCATATTGTGCAATAAAAGCGTCATTTGAAGCATTTTTTACATTTGCAAATATCTTTCTTAAAAAGAATGGTATGGTCTCCTAAGTGGTATCATTATGTTGCGCTTGAGCTTCTCTACCTGTTCGCGCCATCGGTTTATGTTTCTCATCCTTATTTATTGCGCGGTGTTGAAAACGATTAAATCGCGTATATACTGTCATATTGTGCAATAAAAGAGTCATTTGAAGCATTTTTTACATTTGCAAATATCTTTCTTAAAAAGAATGGTATGGTCTCCTAAGTGGTATCATTATGTTGCGCTTGAGCTTCTCTACCTGTTCGCGACATCGGTTTATGTTTCTCATCTTTCCCTTAAAAAAATGTACCATGGTAACCAACATTCCATGGTAGTCAAAATTACCATGGTGGACCACGGTAACCATGGTTATCATGGTACATCACATTTGCAAATATCTTTCTTAAAAAGAATGGTATGGTCTCCTAAGTGGTATCATTATGTTGCGCTTGAGCTTCTCTACCTGTTCGCGACATCGGTTTATGTTTCTCATCTTTCCCTTAAAAAAATGTACCATGGTAACCAACATTCCATGGTAGTCAAAATTACCATGGTGGACCACGGTAACCATGGTTATCATGGTACATCACATTTGCAAATATCTTTCTTAAAAAGAATGGTATGGTCTCCTAAGTGGTATCATTATGTTGCGCTTGAGCTTCTCTACCTGTTCGCGCCATCGGTTTATGTTTCTCATCTTTATTTATTGCGCGATGTTGAAAACGATTAAATCGCGTATATACTGTCATATTGCGCAATAAAAGAGTCATTTGAAGCATTTTTTACATTTGCAACATCACATTTGCAAATATATTTCTTAAAAAGAATGGTATGGTCTCCTAAGTGGTATCATTATGTTGCGCTTGAGCTTCTCTACCTGTTCGCGTCATCGGTTTATGTTTTTCATCTTTATTTATTGCGCTTAGAATGCTATGGTCTCCTAAATGGTATCATTATGTTGCGCTTGAGCTTCTCTACCTGTTCGCGACATCGGTTTATGTTTCTCATCTTTCCCTTAAAAAAATGTACCATGGTAACCAACATTCCATGGTAGTCAAAATTACCATGGTGGACCACGGTAACCATGGTTATCATGGTACATCACATTTGCAAATATCTTTCTTAAAAAGAATGGTACGGTCTCCTAAGTGGTATCATTGTGTTGCGCTTGAGCTTCTCTACCTGTTCGCGCCATCGGTTTATGTTTCTCATCCTTATTTATTGCGCGGTGTTGAAAACGATTAAATCGCGTATATACTGTCATATTTTTCAATAAAAGAGTCATTTGAAGCATTTTTTACATTTGCAAATATCTTTCTTAAAAAGAATGGTATGGTCTCCTAAGTGGTATCATTATGTTGCGCTTGAGCTTCTCTACCTGTTTGCGCCATCGGTTTATGTTTCTCATCTTTATTTATTGCGCGATGTTGAAAACGATTAAATCGCGTATATACTGTCATATTGCGCAATAAAAGAGTCATTTGAAGCATTTTTTACATTTGCAACATCACATTTGCAAATATCTTTCTTAAAAAGAATGGTATGGTCTCCTAAGTGGTATCATTGTGTTGCGCTTGAGCTTCTCTACCTGTTCGCGCCATCGGTTTATGTTTCTCATCCTTATTTATTGCGCGGTGTTGAAAACGATTAAATCGCGTATATACTGTCATATTTTTCAATAAAAGAGTCATTTGAAGCATTTTTTACATTTGCAAATATCTTTCTTAAAAAGAATGGTATGGTCTCCTAAGTGGTATCATTGTGTTGCGCTTGAGCTTCTCTACCTGTTCGCGCCATCGGTTTATGTTTCTCATCCTTATTTATTGCGCGGTGTTGAAAACGATTAAATCGCGTATATACTGTCATATTTTTCAATAAAAGAGTCATTTGAAGCATTTTTTACATTTGCAAATATCTTTCTTAAAAAGAATGGTATGGTCTCCTAAGTGGTATCATTATGTTGCGCTTGAGCTTCTCTACCTGTTTGCGCCATCGGTTTATGTTTCTCATCTTTATTTATTGCGCGATGTTGAAAACGATTAAATCGCGTATATACTGTCATATTGCACAATAAAAGAGCCATTTGAAGCAAGTTTTACATTTGCAAATATCTTTCTTAAAAAAATCAACTCGGTCTCCTAAGTGGTATCATTATGCTGCGCTTGAGCTTCTCTATCTGTTCGCGTCATCGGTTTATGTTTTTCATCTTTATTTATTGCGCTTAGAATGCTATGGTCTCCTAAATGGTATCATTATGTTGCGCTTGAGCTTCTCTACCTGTTCGCGACATCGGTTTATGTTTCTCATCTTTCCCTTAAAAAAATGTACCATGGTAACCAACATTCCATGGTAGTCAAAATTACCATGGTGGACCACGGTAACCATGGTTATCATGGTACATCACATTTGCAAATATCTTTCTTAAAAAGAATGGTATGGTCTCCTAAGTGGTATCATTGTGTTGCGCTTGAGCTTCTCTACCTGTTCGCGCCATCGGTTTATGTTTCTCATCCTTATTTATTGCGCGGTGTTGAAAACGATTAAATCGCGTATATACTGTCATATTTTTCAATAAAAGAGTCATTTGAAGCATTTTTTACATTTGCAAATATCTTTCTTAAAAAGAATGGTATGGTCTCCTAAGTGGTATCATTATGTTGCGCTTGAGCTTCTCTACCTGTTTGCGCCATCGGTTTATGTTTCTCATCTTTATTTATTGCGCGGTGTTGAAAACGATTAAATCGCGTATATACTGTCATATTGTGCAATAAAAGAGTCATTTGAAGCATTTTTTACATTTGCAAATATCTTTCTTAAAAAGAATGGTATGGTCTCCTAAGTGGTATCATTATGTTGCGCTTGAGCTTCTCTATCTGTTCGCGTCATCGGTTTATGTTTTTCATCTTTATTTATTGCGCTTAGAATGCTATGGTCTCCTAAATGGTATCATTATGTTGCGCTTGAGCTTCTCTACCTGTTCGCGACATCGGTTTATGTTTCTCATCTTTCCCTTAAAAAAATGTACCATGGTAACCAACATTCCATGGTAGTCAAAATTACCATGGTGGACCACGGTAACCATGGTTATCATGGTACATCACATTTGCAAATATCTTTCTTAAAAAGAATGGTATGGTCTCCTAAGTGGTATCATTATGTTGCGCTTGAGCTTCTCTACCTGTTCGCGCCATCGGTTTATGTTTCTCATCCTTATTTATTGCGCGATGTTGAAAACGATTAAATCGCGTATATACTGTCATATTGCGCAATAAAAGAGTCATTTGAAGCATTTTTTACATTTTCAACATCACATTTGCAAATATCTTTCTTAAAAAGAATGGTATGGTCTCCTAAGTGGTATCATTATGTTGCGCTTGAGCTTCTCTACCTGTTCGCGCCATCGGTTTATGTTTCTCATCCTTATTTATTGCGCGGTGTTGAAAACGATTAAATCGCGTATATACTGTCATATTGTGCAATAAAAGAGTAATTTGAAGCATTTTTTACATTTGCAAATATCTTTCTTAAAAAGAATGGTATGGTCTCCTAAGTGGTATCATTATGTTGCGCTTGAGCTTCTCTACCTGTTCGCGACATCGGTTTATGTTTCTCATCTTTCCCTTAAAAAAATGTACCATGGTAACCAACATTCCATGGTAGTCAAAATTACCATGGTGGACCACGGTAACCATGGTTATCATGGTACATCACATTTGCAAATATCTTTCTTAAAAAGAATGGTATGGTCTCCTAAGTGGTATCATTATGTTGCGCTTGAGCTTCTCTACCTGTTCGCGCCGTCGGTTTATGTTTCTCATCTTTATTTATTGCGCGATGTTGAAAACGATTAAATCGCGTATATACTGTCATATTGCGCAATAAAAGAGTCATTTGAAGCATTTTTTACATTTGCAACATCACATTTGCAAATATCTTTCTTAAAAAGAATGGTATGGTCTCCTAAGTGGTATCATTATGTTGCGCTTGAGCTTCTCTACCTGTTCGCGTCATCGGTTTATGTTTTTCATCTTTATTTATTGCGCTTAGAATGCTATGGTCTCCTAAATGGTATCATTATGTTGCGCTTGAGCTTCTCTACCTGTTCGCGACATCGGTTTATGTTTCTCATCTTTCCCTTAAAAAAATGTACCATGGTAACCAACATTCCATGGTAGTCAAAATTACCATGGTGGACCACGGTAACCATGGTTATCATGGTACATCACATTTGCAAATATCTTTCTTAAAAAGAATGGTATGGTCTCCTAAGTGGTATCATTATGTTGCGCTTGAGCTTCTCTACCTGTTCGCGCCATCGGTTTATGTTTCTCATCCTTATTTATTGCGCGGTGTTGAAAACGATTAAATCGCGTATATACTGTCATATTGTGCAATAAAAGCGTCATTTGAAGCATTTTTTACATTTGCAAATATCTTTCTTAAAAAGAATGGTATGGTCTCCTAAGTGGTATCATTATGTTGCGCTTGAGCTTCTCTACCTGTTCGCGCCATCGGTTTATGTTTCTCATCCTTATTTATTGCGCGATGTTGAAAACGATTAAATCGCGTATATACTGTCATATTGCGCAATAAAAGAGTCATTTGAAGCATTTTTTACATTTTCAACATCACATTTGCAAATATCTTTCTTAAAAAGAATGGTATGGTCTCCTAAGTGGTATCATTATGTTGCGCTTGAGCTTCTCTACCTGTTCGCGCCATCGGTTTATGTTTCTCATCCTTATTTATTGCGCGGTGTTGAAAACGATTAAATCGCGTATATACTGTCATATTGTGCAATAAAAGAGTCATTTGAAGCATTTTTTACATTTGCAAATATCTTTCTTAAAAAGAATGGTATGGTCTCCTAAGTGGTATCATTATGTTGCGCTTGAGCTTCTCTACCTGTTCGCGACATCGGTTTATGTTTCTCATCTTTCCCTTAAAAAAATGTACCATGGTAACCAACATTCCATGGTAGTCAAAATTACCACGGTGGACCACGGTAACCATGGTTATCATGGTACATCACATTTGCAAATATCTTTCTTAAAAAGAATGGTATGGTCTCCTAAGTGGTATCATTATGTTGCGCTTGAGCTTCTCTACCTGTTCGCGCCATCGGTTTATGTTTCTCATCTTTATTTATTGCGCGATGTTGAAAACGATTAAATCGCGTATATACTGTCATATTGCGCAATAAAAGAGTCATTTGAAGCATTTTTTACATTTGCAAATATCTTTCTTAAAAAGAATGGTATGGTCTCCTAAGTGGTATCATTGTGTTGCGCTTGAGCTTCTCTACCTGTTCGCGCCATCGGTTTATGTTTCTCATCCTTATTTATTGCGCGGTGTTGAAAACGATTAAATCGCGTATATACTGTCATATTTTTCAATAAAAGAGTCATTTGAAGCATTTTTTACATTTGCAAATATCTTTCTTAAAAAGAATGGTATGGTCTCCTAAGTGGTATCATTATGTTGCGCTTGAGCTTCTCTACCTGTTTGCGCCATCGGTTTATGTTTCTCATCTTTATTTATTGCGCGATGTTGAAAACGATTAAATCGCGTATATACTGTCATATTGCACAATAAAAGAGCCATTTGAAGCAAGTTTTACATTTGCAAATATCTTTCTTAAAAAAATCAACTCGGTCTCCTAAGTGGTATCATTATGTTGCGCTTGAGCTTCTCTACCTGTTCGCGACATCGGTTTATGTTTCTCATCTTTCCCTTAAAAAAATGTACCATGGTAACCAACATTCCATGGTAGTCAAAATTACCATGGTGGACCACGGTAACCATGGTTATCATGGTACATCACATTTGCAAATATCTTTCTTAAAAAGAATGGTATGGTCTCCTAAGTGGTATCATTATGTTGCGCTTGAGCTTCTCTACCTGTTCGCGCCATCGGTTTATGTTTCTCATCCTTATTTATTGCGCGATGTTGAAAACGATTAAATCGCGTATATACTGTCATATTGCGCAATAAAAGAGTCATTTGAAGCATTTTTTTACATTTTCAACATCACATTTGCAAATATCTTTCTTAAAAAGAATGGTATCATTATGTTGCGCTTGAGCTTCTCTACCTGTTCGCGCCATCGGTTTATGTTTCTCATCCTTATTTATTGCGCGGTGTTGAAAACGATTAAATCGCGTATATACTGTCATATTGTGCAATAAAAGCGTCATTTGAAGCATTTTTTACATTTGCAAATATCTTTCTTAAAAAGAATGGTATGGTCTCCTAAGTGGTATCATTATGTTGCGCTTGAGCTTCTCTACCTGTTCGCGCCATCGGTTTATGTTTCTCATCCTTATTTATTGCGCGGTGTTGAAAACGATTAAATCGCGTATATACTGTCATATTGTGCAATAAAAGAGTCATTTGAAGCATTTTTTACATTTGCAAATATCTTTCTTAAAAAGAATGGTATGGTCTCCTAAGTGGTATCATTA
This sequence comes from Strongylocentrotus droebachiensis, assembly GCA_035222895.1. Lineage (NCBI taxonomy): Eukaryota > Metazoa > Echinodermata > Echinoidea > Camarodonta > Strongylocentrotidae > Strongylocentrotus > Strongylocentrotus droebachiensis. Next base: position 83,432 of record JAVYIG010003631.1, read on the forward strand.
TGTTGCGCTTGAGCTTCTCTACCTGTTCGCGACATCGGTTTATGTTTCTCATCTTTCCCTTAAAAAAATGTACCATGGTAACCAACATTCCATGGTAGTCAAAATTACCATGGTGGACCACGGTAACCATGGTTATCATGGTACATCACATTTGCAAATATCTTTCTTAAAAAGAATGGTATGGTCTCCTAAGTGGTATCATTATGTTGCGCTTGAGCTTCTCTACCTGTTCGCGACATCGGTTTATGTTTCTCATCTTTCCCTTAAAAAAATGTACCATGGTAACCAACATTCCATGGTAGTCAAAATTACCATGGTGGACCACGGTAACCATGGTTATCATGGTACATCACATTTGCAAATATCTTTCTTAAAAAGAATGGTATGGTCTCCTAAGTGGTATCATTATGTTGCGCTTGAGCTTCTCTACCTGTTCGCGCCATCGGTTTATGTTTCTCATCTTTATTTATTGCGCGATGTTGAAAACGATTAAATCGCGTATATACTGTCATATTGCGCAATAAAAGAGTCATTTGAAGCATTTTTTACATTTGCAACATCACATTTGCAAATATATTTCTTAAAAAGAATGGTATGGTCTCCTAAGTGGTATCATTATGTTGCGCTTGAGCTTCTCTACCTGTTCGCGTCATCGGTTTATGTTTTTCATCTTTATTTATTGCGCTTAGAATGCTATGGTCTCCTAAATGGTATCATTATGTTGCGCTTGAGCTTCTCTACCTGTTCGCGACATCGGTTTATGTTTCTCATCTTTCCCTTAAAAAAATGTACCATGGTAACCAACATTCCATGGTAGTCAAAATTACCATGGTGGACCACGGTAACCATGGTTATCATGGTACATCACATTTGCAAATATCTTTCTTAAAAAGAATGGTACGGTCTCCTAAGTGGTATCATTGTGTTGCGCTTGAGCTTCTCTACCTGTTCGCGCCATCGGTTTATGTTTCTCATCCTTATTTATTGCGCGGTGTTGAAAACGATTAAATCGCGTATATACTGTCATATTTTTCAATAAAAGAGTCATTTGAAGCATTTTTTACATTTGCAAATATCTTTCTTAAAAAGAATGGTATGGTCTCCTAAGTGGTATCATTATGTTGCGCTTGAGCTTCTCTACCTGTTTGCGCCATCGGTTTATGTTTCTCATCTTTATTTATTGCGCGATGTTGAAAACGATTAAATCGCGTATATACTGTCATATTGCGCAATAAAAGAGTCATTTGAAGCATTTTTTACATTTGCAACATCACATTTGCAAATATCTTTCTTAAAAAGAATGGTATGGTCTCCTAAGTGGTATCATTGTGTTGCGCTTGAGCTTCTCTACCTGTTCGCGCCATCGGTTTATGTTTCTCATCCTTATTTATTGCGCGGTGTTGAAAACGATTAAATCGCGTATATACTGTCATATTTTTCAATAAAAGAGTCATTTGAAGCATTTTTTACATTTGCAAATATCTTTCTTAAAAAGAATGGTATGGTCTCCTAAGTGGTATCATTGTGTTGCGCTTGAGCTTCTCTACCTGTTCGCGCCATCGGTTTATGTTTCTCATCCTTATTTATTGCGCGGTGTTGAAAACGATTAAATCGCGTATATACTGTCATATTTTTCAATAAAAGAGTCATTTGAAGCATTTTTTACATTTGCAAATATCTTTCTTAAAAAGAATGGTATGGTCTCCTAAGTGGTATCATTATGTTGCGCTTGAGCTTCTCTACCTGTTTGCGCCATCGGTTTATGTTTCTCATCTTTATTTATTGCGCGATGTTGAAAACGATTAAATCGCGTATATACTGTCATATTGCACAATAAAAGAGCCATTTGAAGCAAGTTTTACATTTGCAAATATCTTTCTTAAAAAAATCAACTCGGTCTCCTAAGTGGTATCATTATGCTGCGCTTGAGCTTCTCTATCTGTTCGCGTCATCGGTTTATGTTTTTCATCTTTATTTATTGCGCTTAGAATGCTATGGTCTCCTAAATGGTATCATTATGTTGCGCTTGAGCTTCTCTACCTGTTCGCGACATCGGTTTATGTTTCTCATCTTTCCCTTAAAAAAATGTACCATGGTAACCAACATTCCATGGTAGTCAAAATTACCATGGTGGACCACGGTAACCATGGTTATCATGGTACATCACATTTGCAAATATCTTTCTTAAAAAGAATGGTATGGTCTCCTAAGTGGTATCATTGTGTTGCGCTTGAGCTTCTCTACCTGTTCGCGCCATCGGTTTATGTTTCTCATCCTTATTTATTGCGCGGTGTTGAAAACGATTAAATCGCGTATATACTGTCATATTTTTCAATAAAAGAGTCATTTGAAGCATTTTTTACATTTGCAAATATCTTTCTTAAAAAGAATGGTATGGTCTCCTAAGTGGTATCATTATGTTGCGCTTGAGCTTCTCTACCTGTTTGCGCCATCGGTTTATGTTTCTCATCTTTATTTATTGCGCGGTGTTGAAAACGATTAAATCGCGTATATACTGTCATATTGTGCAATAAAAGAGTCATTTGAAGCATTTTTTACATTTGCAAATATCTTTCTTAAAAAGAATGGTATGGTCTCCTAAGTGGTATCATTATGTTGCGCTTGAGCTTCTCTATCTGTTCGCGTCATCGGTTTATGTTTTTCATCTTTATTTATTGCGCTTAGAATGCTATGGTCTCCTAAATGGTATCATTATGTTGCGCTTGAGCTTCTCTACCTGTTCGCGACATCGGTTTATGTTTCTCATCTTTCCCTTAAAAAAATGTACCATGGTAACCAACATTCCATGGTAGTCAAAATTACCATGGTGGACCACGGTAACCATGGTTATCATGGTACATCACATTTGCAAATATCTTTCTTAAAAAGAATGGTATGGTCTCCTAAGTGGTATCATTATGTTGCGCTTGAGCTTCTCTACCTGTTCGCGCCATCGGTTTATGTTTCTCATCCTTATTTATTGCGCGATGTTGAAAACGATTAAATCGCGTATATACTGTCATATTGCGCAATAAAAGAGTCATTTGAAGCATTTTTTACATTTTCAACATCACATTTGCAAATATCTTTCTTAAAAAGAATGGTATGGTCTCCTAAGTGGTATCATTATGTTGCGCTTGAGCTTCTCTACCTGTTCGCGCCATCGGTTTATGTTTCTCATCCTTATTTATTGCGCGGTGTTGAAAACGATTAAATCGCGTATATACTGTCATATTGTGCAATAAAAGAGTAATTTGAAGCATTTTTTACATTTGCAAATATCTTTCTTAAAAAGAATGGTATGGTCTCCTAAGTGGTATCATTATGTTGCGCTTGAGCTTCTCTACCTGTTCGCGACATCGGTTTATGTTTCTCATCTTTCCCTTAAAAAAATGTACCATGGTAACCAACATTCCATGGTAGTCAAAATTACCATGGTGGACCACGGTAACCATGGTTATCATGGTACATCACATTTGCAAATATCTTTCTTAAAAAGAATGGTATGGTCTCCTAAGTGGTATCATTATGTTGCGCTTGAGCTTCTCTACCTGTTCGCGCCGTCGGTTTATGTTTCTCATCTTTATTTATTGCGCGATGTTGAAAACGATTAAATCGCGTATATACTGTCATATTGCGCAATAAAAGAGTCATTTGAAGCATTTTTTACATTTGCAACATCACATTTGCAAATATCTTTCTTAAAAAGAATGGTATGGTCTCCTAAGTGGTATCATTATGTTGCGCTTGAGCTTCTCTACCTGTTCGCGTCATCGGTTTATGTTTTTCATCTTTATTTATTGCGCTTAGAATGCTATGGTCTCCTAAATGGTATCATTATGTTGCGCTTGAGCTTCTCTACCTGTTCGCGACATCGGTTTATGTTTCTCATCTTTCCCTTAAAAAAATGTACCATGGTAACCAACATTCCATGGTAGTCAAAATTACCATGGTGGACCACGGTAACCATGGTTATCATGGTACATCACATTTGCAAATATCTTTCTTAAAAAGAATGGTATGGTCTCCTAAGTGGTATCATTATGTTGCGCTTGAGCTTCTCTACCTGTTCGCGCCATCGGTTTATGTTTCTCATCCTTATTTATTGCGCGGTGTTGAAAACGATTAAATCGCGTATATACTGTCATATTGTGCAATAAAAGCGTCATTTGAAGCATTTTTTACATTTGCAAATATCTTTCTTAAAAAGAATGGTATGGTCTCCTAAGTGGTATCATTATGTTGCGCTTGAGCTTCTCTACCTGTTCGCGCCATCGGTTTATGTTTCTCATCCTTATTTATTGCGCGATGTTGAAAACGATTAAATCGCGTATATACTGTCATATTGCGCAATAAAAGAGTCATTTGAAGCATTTTTTACATTTTCAACATCACATTTGCAAATATCTTTCTTAAAAAGAATGGTATGGTCTCCTAAGTGGTATCATTATGTTGCGCTTGAGCTTCTCTACCTGTTCGCGCCATCGGTTTATGTTTCTCATCCTTATTTATTGCGCGGTGTTGAAAACGATTAAATCGCGTATATACTGTCATATTGTGCAATAAAAGAGTCATTTGAAGCATTTTTTACATTTGCAAATATCTTTCTTAAAAAGAATGGTATGGTCTCCTAAGTGGTATCATTATGTTGCGCTTGAGCTTCTCTACCTGTTCGCGACATCGGTTTATGTTTCTCATCTTTCCCTTAAAAAAATGTACCATGGTAACCAACATTCCATGGTAGTCAAAATTACCACGGTGGACCACGGTAACCATGGTTATCATGGTACATCACATTTGCAAATATCTTTCTTAAAAAGAATGGTATGGTCTCCTAAGTGGTATCATTATGTTGCGCTTGAGCTTCTCTACCTGTTCGCGCCATCGGTTTATGTTTCTCATCTTTATTTATTGCGCGATGTTGAAAACGATTAAATCGCGTATATACTGTCATATTGCGCAATAAAAGAGTCATTTGAAGCATTTTTTACATTTGCAAATATCTTTCTTAAAAAGAATGGTATGGTCTCCTAAGTGGTATCATTGTGTTGCGCTTGAGCTTCTCTACCTGTTCGCGCCATCGGTTTATGTTTCTCATCCTTATTTATTGCGCGGTGTTGAAAACGATTAAATCGCGTATATACTGTCATATTTTTCAATAAAAGAGTCATTTGAAGCATTTTTTACATTTGCAAATATCTTTCTTAAAAAGAATGGTATGGTCTCCTAAGTGGTATCATTATGTTGCGCTTGAGCTTCTCTACCTGTTTGCGCCATCGGTTTATGTTTCTCATCTTTATTTATTGCGCGATGTTGAAAACGATTAAATCGCGTATATACTGTCATATTGCACAATAAAAGAGCCATTTGAAGCAAGTTTTACATTTGCAAATATCTTTCTTAAAAAAATCAACTCGGTCTCCTAAGTGGTATCATTATGCTGCGCTTGAGCTTCTCTATCTGTTCGCGTCATCGGTTTATGTTTTTCATCTTTATTTATTGCGCTTAGAATGCTATGGTCTCCTAAATGGTATCATTATGTTGCGCTTGAGCTTCTCTACCTGTTCGCGACATCGGTTTATGTTTCTCATCTTTCCCTTAAAAAAATGTACCATGGTAACCAACATTCCATGGTAGTCAAAATTACCATGGTGGACCACGGTAACCATGGTTATCATGGTACATCACATTTGCAAATATCTTTCTTAAAAAGAATGGTATGGTCTCCTAAGTGGTATCATTATGTTGCGCTTGAGCTTCTCTACCTGTTCGCGCCATCGGTTTATGTTTCTCATCCTTATTTATTGCGCGATGTTGAAAACGATTAAATCGCGTATATACTGTCATATTGCGCAATAAAAGAGTCATTTGAAGCATTTTTTTACATTTTCAACATCACATTTGCAAATATCTTTCTTAAAAAGAATGGTATCATTATGTTGCGCTTGAGCTTCTCTACCTGTTCGCGCCATCGGTTTATGTTTCTCATCCTTATTTATTGCGCGGTGTTGAAAACGATTAAATCGCGTATATACTGTCATATTGTGCAATAAAAGCGTCATTTGAAGCATTTTTTACATTTGCAAATATCTTTCTTAAAAAGAATGGTATGGTCTCCTAAGTGGTATCATTATGTTGCGCTTGAGCTTCTCTACCTGTTCGCGCCATCGGTTTATGTTTCTCATCCTTATTTATTGCGCGGTGTTGAAAACGATTAAATCGCGTATATACTGTCATATTGTGCAATAAAAGAGTCATTTGAAGCATTTTTTACATTTGCAAATATCTTTCTTAAAAAGAATGGTATGGTCTCCTAAGTGGTATCATTATGTTGCGCTTGAGCTTCTCTACCTGTTCGCGACATCGGTTTATGTTTCTCATCTTTCCCTTAAAAAAATGTACCATGGTAACCAACATTCCATGGTAGTCAAAATTACCATGGTGGACCACGGTAACCATGGTTATCATGGTACATCACATTTGCAAATATCTTTCTTAAAAAGAATGGTATGGTCTCCTAAGTGGTATCATTATGTTGCGCTTGAGCTTCTCTACCTGTTCGCGACATCGGTTTATGTTTCTCATCTTTCCCTTAAAAAAATGTACCATGGTAACCAACATTCCATGGTAGTCAAAATTACCATGGTGGACCACGGTAACCATGGTTATCATGGTACATCACATTTGCAAATATCTTTCTTAAAAAGAATGGTATGGTCTCCTAAGTGGTATCATTATGTTGCGCTTGAGCTTCTCTACCTGTTCGCGCCATCGGTTTATGTTTCTCATCTTTATTTATTGCGCGATGTTGAAAACGATTAAATCGCGTATATACTGTCATATTGCGCAATAAAAGAGTCATTTGAAGCATTTTTTACATTTGCAACATCACATTTGCAAATATATTTCTTAAAAAGAATGGTATGGTCTCCTAAGTGGTATCATTATGTTGCGCTTGAGCTTCTCTACCTGTTCGCGTCATCGGTTTATGTTTTTCATCTTTATTTATTGCGCTTAGAATGCTATGGTCTCCTAAATGGTATCATTATGTTGCGCTTGAGCTTCTCTACCTGTTCGCGACATCGGTTTATGTTTCTCATCTTTCCCTTAAAAAAATGTACCATGGTAACCAACATTCCATGGTAGTCAAAATTACCATGGTGGACCACGGTAACCATGGTTATCATGGTACATCACATTTGCAAATATCTTTCTTAAAAAGAATGGTACGGTCTCCTAAGTGGTATCATTGTGTTGCGCTTGAGCTTCTCTACCTGTTCGCGCCATCGGTTTATGTTTCTCATCCTTATTTATTGCGCGGTGTTGAAAACGATTAAATCGCGTATATACTGTCATATTTTTCAATAAAAGAGTCATTTGAAGCATTTTTTACATTTGCAAATATCTTTCTTAAAAAGAATGGTATGGTCTCCTAAGTGGTATCATTATGTTGCGCTTGAGCTTCTCTACCTGTTTGCGCCATCGGTTTATGTTTCTCATCTTTATTTATTGCGCGGTGTTGAAAACGATTAAATCGCGTATATACTGTCATATTGTGCAATAAAAGAGTCATTTGAAGCATTTTTTACATTTGCAAATATCTTTCTTAAAAAGAATGGTATGGTCTCCTAAGTGGTATCATTATGTTGCGCTTGAGCTTCTCTATCTGTTCGCGTCATCGGTTTATGTTTTTCATCTTTATTTATTGCGCTTAGAATGCTATGGTCTCCTAAATGGTATCATTATGTTGCGCTTGAGCTTCTCTACCTGTTCGCGACATCGGTTTATGTTTCTCATCTTTCCCTTAAAAAAATGTACCATGGTAACCAACATTCCATGGTAGTCAAAATTACCATGGTGGACCACGGTAACCATGGTTATCATGGTACATCACATTTGCAAATATCTTTCTTAAAAAGAATGGTATGGTCTCCTAAGTGGTATCATTATGTTGCGCTTGAGCTTCTCTACCTGTTCGCGCCATCGGTTTATGTTTCTCATCCTTATTTATTGCGCGATGTTGAAAACGATTAAATCGCGTATATACTGTCATATTGCGCAATAAAAGAGTCATTTGAAGCATTTTTTACATTTTCAACATCACATTTGCAAATATCTTTCTTAAAAAGAATGGTATGGTCTCCTAAGTGGTATCATTATGTTGCGCTTGAGCTTCTCTACCTGTTCGCGCCATCGGTTTATGTTTCTCATCCTTATTTATTGCGCGGTGTTGAAAACGATTAAATCGCGTATATACTGTCATATTGTGCAATAAAAGAGTAATTTGAAGCATTTTTTACATTTGCAAATATCTTTCTTAAAAAGAATGGTATGGTCTCCTAAGTGGTATCATTATGTTGCGCTTGAGCTTCTCTACCTGTTCGCGACATCGGTTTATGTTTCTCATCTTTCCCTTAAAAAAATGTACCATGGTAACCAACATTCCATGGTAGTCAAAATTACCATGGTGGACCACGGTAACCATGGTTATCATGGTACATCACATTTGCAAATATCTTTCTTAAAAAGAATGGTATGGTCTCCTAAGTGGTATCATTATGTTGCGCTTGAGCTTCTCTACCTGTTCGCGCCGTCGGTTTATGTTTCTCATCTTTATTTATTGCGCGATGTTGAAAACGATTAAATCGCGTATATACTGTCATATTGCGCAATAAAAGAGTCATTTGAAGCATTTTTTACATTTGCAACATCACATTTGCAAATATCTTTCTTAAAAAGAATGGTATGGTCTCCTAAGTGGTATCATTATGTTGCGCTTGAGCTTCTCTACCTGTTCGCGTCATCGGTTTATGTTTTTCATCTTTATTTATTGCGCTTAGAATGCTATGGTCTCCTAAATGGTATCATTATGTTGCGCTTGAGCTTCTCTACCTGTTCGCGACATCGGTTTATGTTTCTCATCTTTCCCTTAAAAAAATGTACCATGGTAACCAACATTCCATGGTAGTCAAAATTACCATGGTGGACCACGGTAACCATGGTTATCATGGTACATCACATTTGCAAATATCTTTCTTAAAAAGAATGGTATGGTCTCCTAAGTGGTATCATTATGTTGCGCTTGAGCTTCTCTACCTGTTCGCGCCATCGGTTTATGTTTCTCATCCTTATTTATTGCGCGGTGTTGAAAACGATTAAATCGCGTATATACTGTCATATTGTGCAATAAAAGCGTCATTTGAAGCATTTTTTACATTTGCAAATATCTTTCTTAAAAAGAATGGTATGGTCTCCTAAGTGGTATCATTATGTTGCGCTTTGAGCTTCTCTACCTGTTCGCGCCATCGGTTTATGTTTCTCATCCTTATTTATTGCGCGATGTTGAAAACGATTAAATCGCGTATATACTGTCATATTGCGCAATAAAAGAGTCATTTGAAGCACTTTTTACATTTTCAACATCACATTTGCAAATATCTTTCTTAAAAAGAATGGTATGGTCTCCTAAGTGGTATCATTATGTTGCGCTTGAGCTTCTCTACCTGTTCGCGCCATCGGTTTATGTTTCTCATCCTTATTTATTGCGCGGTGTTGAAAACGATTAAATCGCGTATATACTGTCATATTGTGCAATAAAAGAGTCATTTGAAGCATTTTTTACATTTGCAAATATCTTTCTTAAAAAGAATGGTATGGTCTCCTAAGTGGTATCATTATGTTGCGCTTGAGCTTCTCTACCTGTTCGCGACATCGGTTTATGTTTCTCATCTTTCCCTTAAAAAAATGTACCATGGTAACCAACATTCCATGGTAGTCAAAATTACCATGGTGGACCACGGTAACAAATGGTTATCATGGTACATCACATTTGCAAATATCTTTCTTAAAAAGAATGGTATGGTCTCCTAAGTGGTATCATTATGTTGCGCTTGAGCTTCTCTACCTGTTCGCGACATCGGTTTATGTTTCTCATCTTTCCCTTAAAAAAATGTACCATGGTAACCAACATTCCATGGTAGTCAAAATTACCATGGTGGACCACGGTAACCATGGTTATCATGGTACATCACATTTGCAAATATCTTTCTTAAAAAGAATGGTATGGTCTCCTAAGTGGTATCATTATGTTGCGCTTGAGCTTCTCTACCTGTTCGCGCCATCGGTTTATGTTTCTCATCTTTATTTATTGCGCGATGTTGAAAACGATTAAATCGCGTATATACTGTCATATTGCGCAATAAAAGAGTCATTTGAAGCATTTTTTACATTTGCAACATCACATTTGCAAATATCTTTCTTAAAAAGAATGGTATGGTCTCCTAAGTGGTATCATTATGTTGCGCTTGAGCTTTTCTACCTGTTCGCGTCATCGGTTTATGTTTTTCATCTTTATTTATTGCGCTTAGAATGCTATGGTCTCCTAAATGGTATCATTATGTTGCGCTTGAGCTTCTCTACCTGTTCGCGACATCGGTTTATGTTTCTCATCTTTCCCTTAAAAAAATGTACCATGGTAACCAACATTCCATGGTAGTCAAAATTACCATGGTGGACCACGGTAACCATGGTTATCATGGTACATCACATTTGCAAATATCTTTCTTAAAAAGAATGGTATGGTCTCCTAAGTGGTATCATTATGTTGCGCTTGAGCTTCTCTACCTGTTCGCGCCATCGGTTTATGTTTCTCATCCTTATTTATTGCGCGGTGTTGAAAACGATTAAATCGCGTATATACTGTCATATTGTGCAATAAAAGCGTCATTTGAAGCATTTTTTACATTTGCAAATATCTTTCTTAAAAAGAATGGTATGGTCTCCTAAGTGGTATCATTATGTTGCGCTTGAGCTTCTCTACCTGTTCGCGCCATCGGTTTATGTTTCTCATCCTTATTTATTGCGCGATGTTGAAAACGATTAAATCGCGTATATACTGTCATATTGCGCAATAAAAGAGTCATTTGAAGCATTTTTTACATTTTCAACATCACATTTGCAAATATCTTTCTTAAAAAGAATGGTATGGTCTCCTAAGTGGTATCATTATGTTGCGCTTGAGCTTCTCTACCTGTTCGCGCCATCGGTTTATGTTTCTCATCCTTATTTATTGCGCGGTGTTGAAAACGATTAAATCGCGTATATACTGTCATATTGTGCAATAAAAGAGTCATTTGAAGCATTTTTTACATTTGCAAATATCTTTCTTAAAAAGAATGGTATGGTCTCCTAAGTGGTATCATTATGTTGCGCTTGAGCTTCTCTACCTGTTCGCGACATCGGTTTATGTTTCTCATCTTTCCCTTAAAAAAATGTACCATGGTAACCAACATTCCATGGTAGTCAAAATTACCACGGTGGACCACGGTAACCATGGTTATCATGGTACATCACATTTGCAAATATCTTTCTTAAAAAGAATGGTATGGTCTCCTAAGTGGTATCATTGTGTTGCGCTTGAGCTTCTCTACCTGTTCGCGCCATCGGTTTATGTTTCTCATCCTTATTTATTGCGCGGTGTTGAAAACGATTAAATCGCGTATATACTGTCATATTTTTCAATAAAAGAGTCATTTGAAGCATTTTTTACATTTGCAAATATCTTTCTTAAAAAGAATGGTATGGTCTCCTAAGTGGTATCATTATGTTGCGCTTGAGCTTCTCTACCTGTTTGCGCCATCGGTTTATGTTTCTCATCTTTATTTATTGCGCGATGTTGAAAACGATTAAATCGCGTATATACTGTCATATTGCACAATAAAAGAGCCATTTGAAGCAAGTTTTACATTTGCAAATATCTTTCTTAAAAAAATCAACTCGGTCTCCTAAGTGGTATCATTATGCTGCGCTTGAGCTTCTCTATCTGTTCGCGTCATCGGTTTATGTTTTTCATCTTTATTTATTGCGCTTAGAATGCTATGGTCTCCTAAATGGTATCATTATGTTGCGCTTGAGCTTCTCTACCTGTTCGCGACATCGGTTTATGTTTCTCATCTTTCCCTTAAAAAAATGTACCATGGTAACCAACATTCCATGGTAGTCAAAATTACCATGGTGGACCACGGTAACCATGGTTATCATGGTACATCACATTTGCAAATATCTTTCTTAAAAAGAATGGTATGGTCTCCTAAGTGGTATCATTATGTTGCGCTTGAGCTTCTCTACCTGTTCGCGCCATCGGTTTATGTTTCTCATCCTTATTTATTGCGCGATGTTGAAAACGATTAAATCGCGTATATACTGTCATATTGCGCAATAAAAGAGTCATTTGAAGCATTTTTTTACATTTTCAACATCACATTTGCAAATATCTTTCTTAAAAAGAATGGTATCATTATGTTGCGCTTGAGCTTCTCTACCTGTTCGCGCCATCGGTTTATGTTTCTCATCCTTATTTATTGCGCGGTGTTGAAAACGATTAAATCGCGTATATACTGTCATATTGTGCAATAAAAGCGTCATTTGAAGCATTTTTTACATTTGCAAATATCTTTCTTAAAAAGAATGGTATGGTCTCCTAAGTGGTATCATTATGTTGCGCTTGAGCTTCTCTACCTGTTCGCGCCATCGGTTTATGTTTCTCATCCTTATTTATTGCGCGGTGTTGAAAACGATTAAATCGCGTATATACTGTCATATTGTGCAATAAAAGAGTCATTTGAAGCATTTTTTACATTTGCAAATATCTTTCTTAAAAAGAATGGTATGGTCTCCTAAGTGGTATCATTATGTTGCGCTTGAGCTTCTCTACCTGTTCGCGACATCGGTTTATGTTTCTCATCTTTCCCTTAAAAAAATGTACCATGGTAACCAACATTCCATGGTAGTCAAAATTACCATGGTGGACCACGGTAACCATGGTTATCATGGTACATCACATTTGCAAATATCTTTCTTAAAAAGAATGGTATGGTCTCCTAAGTGGTATCATTATGTTGCGCTTGAGCTTCTCTACCTGTTCGCGACATCGGTTTATGTTTCTCATCTTTCCCTTAAAAAAATGTACCATGGTAACCAACATTCCATGGTAGTCAAAATTACCATGGTGGACCACGGTAACCATGGTTATCATGGTACATCACATTTGCAAATATCTTTCTTAAAAAGAATGGTATGGTCTCCTAAGTGGTATCATTATGTTGCGCTTGAGCTTCTCTACCTGTTCGCGCCATCGGTTTATGTTTCTCATCTTTATTTATTGCGCGATGTTGAAAACGATTAAATCGCGTATATACTGTCATATTGCGCAATAAAAGAGTCATTTGAAGCATTTTTTACATTTGCAACATCACATTTGCAAATATATTTCTTAAAAAGAATGGTATGGTCTCCTAAGTGGTATCATTATGTTGCGCTTGAGCTTCTCTACCTGTTCGCGTCATCGGTTTATGTTTTTCATCTTTATTTATTGCGCTTAGAATGCTATGGTCTCCTAAATGGTATCATTATGTTGCGCTTGAGCTTCTCTACCTGTTCGCGACATCGGTTTATGTTTCTCATCTTTCCCTTAAAAAAATGTACCATGGTAACCAACATTCCATGGTAGTCAAAATTACCATGGTGGACCACGGTAACCATGGTTATCATGGTACATCACATTTGCAAATATCTTTCTTAAAAAGAATGGTACGGTCTCCTAAGTGGTATCATTGTGTTGCGCTTGAGCTTCTCTACCTGTTCGCGCCATCGGTTTATGTTTCTCATCCTTATTTATTGCGCGGTGTTGAAAACGATTAAATCGCGTATATACTGTCATATTTTTCAATAAAAGAGTCATTTGAAGCATTTTTTACATTTGCAAATATCTTTCTTAAAAAGAATGGTATGGTCTCCTAAGTGGTATCATTATGTTGCGCTTGAGCTTCTCTACCTGTTTGCGCCATCGGTTTATGTTTCTCATCTTTATTTATTGCGCGGTGTTGAAAACGATTAAATCGCGTATATACTGTCATATTGTGCAATAAAAGAGTCATTTGAAGCATTTTTTACATTTGCAAATATCTTTCTTAAAAAGAATGGTATGGTCTCCTAAGTGGTATCATTATGTTGCGCTTGAGCTTCTCTATCTGTTCGCGTCATCGGTTTATGTTTTTCATCTTTATTTATTGCGCTTAGAATGCTATGGTCTCCTAAATGGTATCATTATGTTGCGCTTGAGCTTCTCTACCTGTTCGCGACATCGGTTTATGTTTCTCATCTTTCCCTTAAAAAAATGTACCATGGTAACCAACATTCCATGGTAGTCAAAATTACCATGGTGGACCACGGTAACCATGGTTATCATGGTACATCACATTTGCAAATATCTTTCTTAAAAAGAATGGTATGGTCTCCTAAGTGGTATCATTATGTTGCGCTTGAGCTTCTCTACCTGTTCGCGCCATCGGTTTATGTTTCTCATCCTTATTTATTGCGCGATGTTGAAAACGATTAAATCGCGTATATACTGTCATATTGCGCAATAAAAGAGTCATTTGAAGCATTTTTTACATTTTCAACATCACATTTGCAAATATCTTTCTTAAAAAGAATGGTATGGTCTCCTAAGTGGTATCATTATGTTGCGCTTGAGCTTCTCTACCTGTTCGCGCCATCGGTTTATGTTTCTCATCCTTATTTATTGCGCGGTGTTGAAAACGATTAAATCGCGTATATACTGTCATATTGTGCAATAAAAGAGTAATTTGAAGCATTTTTTACATTTGCAAATATCTTTCTTAAAAAGAATGGTATGGTCTCCTAAGTGGTATCATTATGTTGCGCTTGAGCTTCTCTACCTGTTCGCGACATCGGTTTATGTTTCTCATCTTTCCCTTAAAAAAATGTACCATGGTAACCAACATTCCATGGTAGTCAAAATTACCATGGTGGACCACGGTAACCATGGTTATCATGGTACATCACATTTGCAAATATCTTTCTTAAAAAGAATGGTATGGTCTCCTAAGTGGTATCATTATGTTGCGCTTGAGCTTCTCTACCTGTTCGCGCCGTCGGTTTATGTTTCTCATCTTTATTTATTGCGCGATGTTGAAAACGATTAAATCGCGTATATACTGTCATATTGCGCAATAAAAGAGTCATTTGAAGCATTTTTTACATTTGCAACATCACATTTGCAAATATCTTTCTTAAAAAGAATGGTATGGTCTCCTAAGTGGTATCATTATGTTGCGCTTGAGCTTCTCTACCTGTTCGCGTCATCGGTTTATGTTTTTCATCTTTATTTATTGCGCTTAGAATGCTATGGTCTCCTAAATGGTATCATTATGTTGCGCTTGAGCTTCTCTACCTGTTCGCGACATCGGTTTATGTTTCTCATCTTTCCCTTAAAAAAATGTACCATGGTAACCAACATTCCATGGTAGTCAAAATTACCATGGTGGACCACGGTAACCATGGTTATCATGGTACATCACATTTGCAAATATCTTTCTTAAAAAGAATGGTATGGTCTCCTAAGTGGTATCATTATGTTGCGCTTGAGCTTCTCTACCTGTTCGCGCCATCGGTTTATGTTTCTCATCCTTATTTATTGCGCGGTGTTGAAAACGATTAAATCGCGTATATACTGTCATATTGTGCAATAAAAGCGTCATTTGAAGCATTTTTTACATTTGCAAATATCTTTCTTAAAAAGAATGGTATGGTCTCCTAAGTGGTATCATTATGTTGCGCTTTGAGCTTCTCTACCTGTTCGCGCCATCGGTTTATGTTTCTCATCCTTATTTATTGCGCGATGTTGAAAACGATTAAATCGCGTATATACTGTCATATTGCGCAATAAAAGAGTCATTTGAAGCACTTTTTACATTTTCAACATCACATTTGCAAATATCTTTCTTAAAAAGAATGGTATGGTCTCCTAAGTGGTATCATTATGTTGCGCTTGAGCTTCTCTACCTGTTCGCGCCATCGGTTTATGTTTCTCATCCTTATTTATTGCGCGGTGTTGAAAACGATTAAATCGCGTATATACTGTCATATTGTGCAATAAAAGAGTCATTTGAAGCATTTTTTACATTTGCAAATATCTTTCTTAAAAAGAATGGTATGGTCTCCTAAGTGGTATCATTATGTTGCGCTTGAGCTTCTCTACCTGTTCGCGACATCGGTTTATGTTTCTCATCTTTCCCTTAAAAAAATGTACCATGGTAACCAACATTCCATGGTAGTCAAAATTACCATGGTGGACCACGGTAACAAATGGTTATCATGGTACATCACATTTGCAAATATCTTTCTTAAAAAGAATGGTATGGTCTCCTAAGTGGTATCATTATGTTGCGCTTGAGCTTCTCTACCTGTTCGCGACATCGGTTTATGTTTCTCATCTTTCCCTTAAAAAAATGTACCATGGTAACCAACATTCCATGGTAGTCAAAATTACCATGGTGGACCACGGTAACCATGGTTATCATGGTACATCACATTTGCAAATATCTTTCTTAAAAAGAATGGTATGGTCTCCTAAGTGGTATCATTATGTTGCGCTTGAGCTTCTCTACCTGTTCGCGCCATCGGTTTATGTTTCTCATCTTTATTTATTGCGCGATGTTGAAAACGATTAAATCGCGTATATACTGTCATATTGCGCAATAAAAGAGTCATTTGAAGCATTTTTTACATTTGCAACATCACATTTGCAAATATCTTTCTTAAAAAGAATGGTATGGTCTCCTAAGTGGTATCATTATGTTGCGCTTGAGCTTTTCTACCTGTTCGCGTCATCGGTTTATGTTTTTCATCTTTATTTATTGCGCTTAGAATGCTATGGTCTCCTAAATGGTATCATTATGTTGCGCTTGAGCTTCTCTACCTGTTCGCGACATCGGTTTATGTTTCTCATCTTTCCCTTAAAAAAATGTACCATGGTAACCAACATTCCATGGTAGTCAAAATTACCATGGTGGACCACGGTAACCATGGTTATCATGGTACATCACATTTGCAAATATCTTTCTTAAAAAGAATGGTATGGTCTCCTAAGTGGTATCATTGTGTTGCGCTTGAGCTTCTCTACCTGTTCGCGCCATCGGTTTATGTTTCTCATCCTTATTTATTGCGCGGTGTTGAAAACGATTAAATCGCGTATATACTGTCATATTTTTCAATAAAAGAGTCATTTGAAGCATTTTTTACATTTGCAAATATCTTTCTTAAAAAGAATGGTATGGTCTCCTAAGTGGTATCATTATGTTGCGCTTGAGCTTCTCTACCTGTTTGCGCCATCGGTTTATGTTTCTCATCTTTATTTATTGCGCGATGTTGAAAACGATTAAATCGCGTATATACTGTCATATTGCGCAATAAAAGAGTCATTTGAAGCATTTTTTACATTTGCAACATCACATTTGCAAATATCTTTCTTAAAAAGAATGGTATGGTCTCCTAAGTGGTATCATTATGTTGCGCTTGAGCTTCTCTACCTGTTCGCGCCATCGGTTTATGTTTCTCATCCTTATTTATTGCGCGGTGTTGAAAACGATTAAATCGCGTATATACTGTCATATTGTGCAATAAAAGAGTCATTTGAAGCATTTTTTACATTTGCAAATATCTTTCTTAAAAAGAATGGTATGGTCTCCTAAGTGGTATCATTATGTTGCGCTTGAGCTTCTCTACCTGTTCGCGACATCGGTTTATGTTTCTCATCTTTCCCTTAAAAAAATGTACCATGGTAACCAACATTCCATGGTAGTCAAAATTACCATGGTGGACCACGGTAACCATGGTTATCATGGTACATCACATTTGCAAATATCTTTCTTAAAAAGAATGGTATGGTCTCCTAAGTGGTATCATTATGTTGCGCTTGAGCTTCTCTACCTGTTCGCGACATCGGTTTATGTTTCTCATCTTTCCCTTAAAAAAATGTACCATGGTAACCAACATTCCATGGTAGTCAAAATTACCATGGTGGACCACGGTAACCATGGTTATCATGGTACATCACATTTGCAAATATCTTTCTTAAAAAGAATGGTATGGTCTCCTAAGTGGTATCATTATGTTGCGCTTGAGCTTCTCTACCTGTTCGCGCCATCGGTTTATGTTTCTCATCTTTATTTATTGCGCGATGTTGAAAACGATTAAATCGCGTATATACTGTCATATTGCGCAATAAAAGAGTCATTTGAAGCATTTTTTACATTTGCAACATCACATTTGCAAATATATTTCTTAAAAAGAATGGTATGGTCTCCTAAGTGGTATCATTATGTTGCGCTTGAGCTTCTCTACCTGTTCGCGTCATCGGTTTATGTTTTTCATCTTTATTTATTGCGCTTAGAATGCTATGGTCTCCTAAATGGTATCATTATGTTGCGCTTGAGCTTCTCTACCTGTTCGCGACATCGGTTTATGTTTCTCATCTTTCCCTTAAAAAAATGTACCATGGTAACCAACATTCCATGGTAGTCAAAATTACCATGGTGGACCACGGTAACCATGGTTATCATGGTACATCACATTTGCAAATATCTTTCTTAAAAAGAATGGTACGGTCTCCTAAGTGGTATCATTGTGTTGCGCTTGAGCTTCTCTACCTGTTCGCGCCATCGGTTTATGTTTCTCATCCTTATTTATTGCGCGGTGTTGAAAACGATTAAATCGCGTATATACTGTCATATTTTTCAATAAAAGAGTCATTTGAAGCATTTTTTACATTTGCAAATATCTTTCTTAAAAAGAATGGTATGGTCTCCTAAGTGGTATCATTATGTTGCGCTTGAGCTTCTCTACCTGTTTGCGCCATCGGTTTATGTTTCTCATCTTTATTTATTGCGCGGTGTTGAAAACGATTAAATCGCGTATATACTGTCATATTGTGCAATAAAAGAGTCATTTGAAGCATTTTTTACATTTGCAAATATCTTTCTTAAAAAGAATGGTATGGTCTCCTAAGTGGTATCATTATGTTGCGCTTGAGCTTCTCTATCTGTTCGCGTCATCGGTTTATGTTTTTCATCTTTATTTATTGCGCTTAGAATGCTATGGTCTCCTAAATGGTATCATTATGTTGCGCTTGAGCTTCTCTACCTGTTCGCGACATCGGTTTATGTTTCTCATCTTTCCCTTAAAAAAATGTACCATGGTAACCAACATTCCATGGTAGTCAAAATTACCATGGTGGACCACGGTAACCATGGTTATCATGGTACATCACATTTGCAAATATCTTTCTTAAAAAGAATGGTATGGTCTCCTAAGTGGTATCATTATGTTGCGCTTGAGCTTCTCTACCTGTTCGCGCCATCGGTTTATGTTTCTCATCCTTATTTATTGCGCGATGTTGAAAACGATTAAATCGCGTATATACTGTCATATTGCGCAATAAAAGAGTCATTTGAAGCATTTTTTACATTTTCAACATCACATTTGCAAATATCTTTCTTAAAAAGAATGGTATGGTCTCCTAAGTGGTATCATTATGTTGCGCTTGAGCTTCTCTACCTGTTCGCGCCATCGGTTTATGTTTCTCATCCTTATTTATTGCGCGGTGTTGAAAACGATTAAATCGCGTATATACTGTCATATTGTGCAATAAAAGAGTAATTTGAAGCATTTTTTACATTTGCAAATATCTTTCTTAAAAAGAATGGTATGGTCTCCTAAGTGGTATCATTATGTTGCGCTTGAGCTTCTCTACCTGTTCGCGACATCGGTTTATGTTTCTCATCTTTCCCTTAAAAAAATGTACCATGGTAACCAACATTCCATGGTAGTCAAAATTACCATGGTGGACCACGGTAACCATGGTTATCATGGTACATCACATTTGCAAATATCTTTCTTAAAAAGAATGGTATGGTCTCCTAAGTGGTATCATTATGTTGCGCTTGAGCTTCTCTACCTGTTCGCGCCGTCGGTTTATGTTTCTCATCTTTATTTATTGCGCGATGTTGAAAACGATTAAATCGCGTATATACTGTCATATTGCGCAATAAAAGAGTCATTTGAAGCATTTTTTACATTTGCAACATCACATTTGCAAATATCTTTCTTAAAAAGAATGGTATGGTCTCCTAAGTGGTATCATTATGTTGCGCTTGAGCTTCTCTACCTGTTCGCGTCATCGGTTTATGTTTTTCATCTTTATTTATTGCGCTTAGAATGCTATGGTCTCCTAAATGGTATCATTATGTTGCGCTTGAGCTTCTCTACCTGTTCGCGACATCGGTTTATGTTTCTCATCTTTCCCTTAAAAAAATGTACCATGGTAACCAACATTCCATGGTAGTCAAAATTACCATGGTGGACCACGGTAACCATGGTTATCATGGTACATCACATTTGCAAATATCTTTCTTAAAAAGAATGGTATGGTCTCCTAAGTGGTATCATTATGTTGCGCTTGAGCTTCTCTACCTGTTCGCGCCATCGGTTTATGTTTCTCATCCTTATTTATTGCGCGGTGTTGAAAACGATTAAATCGCGTATATACTGTCATATTGTGCAATAAAAGCGTCATTTGAAGCATTTTTTACATTTGCAAATATCTTTCTTAAAAAGAATGGTATGGTCTCCTAAGTGGTATCATTATGTTGCGCTTTGAGCTTCTCTACCTGTTCGCGCCATCGGTTTATGTTTCTCATCCTTATTTATTGCGCGATGTTGAAAACGATTAAATCGCGTATATACTGTCATATTGCGCAATAAAAGAGTCATTTGAAGCACTTTTTACATTTTCAACATCACATTTGCAAATATCTTTCTTAAAAAGAATGGTATGGTCTCCTAAGTGGTATCATTATGTTGCGCTTGAGCTTCTCTACCTGTTCGCGCCATCGGTTTATGTTTCTCATCCTTATTTATTGCGCGGTGTTGAAAACGATTAAATCGCGTATATACTGTCATATTGTGCAATAAAAGAGTCATTTGAAGCATTTTTTACATTTGCAAATATCTTTCTTAAAAAGAATGGTATGGTCTCCTAAGTGGTATCATTATGTTGCGCTTGAGCTTCTCTACCTGTTCGCGACATCGGTTTATGTTTCTCATCTTTCCCTTAAAAAAATGTACCATGGTAACCAACATTCCATGGTAGTCAAAATTACCATGGTGGACCACGGTAACAAATGGTTATCATGGTACATCACATTTGCAAATATCTTTCTTAAAAAGAATGGTATGGTCTCCTAAGTGGTATCATTATGTTGCGCTTGAGCTTCTCTACCTGTTCGCGACATCGGTTTATGTTTCTCATCTTTCCCTTAAAAAAATGTACCATGGTAACCAACATTCCATGGTAGTCAAAATTACCATGGTGGACCACGGTAACCATGGTTATCATGGTACATCACATTTGCAAATATCTTTCTTAAAAAGAATGGTATGGTCTCCTAAGTGGTATCATTATGTTGCGCTTGAGCTTCTCTACCTGTTCGCGCCATCGGTTTATGTTTCTCATCTTTATTTATTGCGCGATGTTGAAAACGATTAAATCGCGTATATACTGTCATATTGCGCAATAAAAGAGTCATTTGAAGCATTTTTTACATTTGCAACATCACATTTGCAAATATCTTTCTTAAAAAGAATGGTATGGTCTCCTAAGTGGTATCATTATGTTGCGCTTGAGCTTTTCTACCTGTTCGCGTCATCGGTTTATGTTTTTCATCTTTATTTATTGCGCTTAGAATGCTATGGTCTCCTAAATGGTATCATTATGTTGCGCTTGAGCTTCTCTACCTGTTCGCGACATCGGTTTATGTTTCTCATCTTTCCCTTAAAAAAATGTACCATGGTAACCAACATTCCATGGTAGTCAAAATTACCATGGTGGACCACGGTAACCATGGTTATCATGGTACATCACATTTGCAAATATCTTTCTTAAAAAGAATGGTATGGTCTCCTAAGTGGTATCATTGTGTTGCGCTTGAGCTTCTCTACCTGTTCGCGCCATCGGTTTATGTTTCTCATCCTTATTTATTGCGCGGTGTTGAAAACGATTAAATCGCGTATATACTGTCATATTTTTCAATAAAAGAGTCATTTGAAGCATTTTTTACATTTGCAAATATCTTTCTTAAAAAGAATGGTATGGTCTCCTAAGTGGTATCATTATGTTGCGCTTGAGCTTCTCTACCTGTTTGCGCCATCGGTTTATGTTTCTCATCTTTATTTATTGCGCGATGTTGAAAACGATTAAATCGCGTATATACTGTCATATTGCGCAATAAAAGAGTCATTTGAAGCATTTTTTACATTTGCAACATCACATTTGCAAATATCTTTCTTAAAAAGAATGGTATGGTCTCCTAAGTGGTATCATTGTGTTGCGCTTGAGCTTCTCTACCTGTTCGCGCCATCGGTTTATGTTTCTCATCCTTATTTATTGCGCGGTGTTGAAAACGATTAAATCGCGTATATAATGTCATATTTTTCAATAAAAGAGTCATTTGAAGCATTTTTTACATTTGCAAATATCTTTCTTAAAAAGAATGGTATGGTCTCCTAAGTGGTATCATTATGTTGCGCTTGAGCTTCTCTACCTGTTTGCGCCATCGGTTTATGTTTCTCATCTTTATTTATTGCGCGATGTTGAAAACGATTAAATCGCGTATATACTGTCATATTGCGCAATAAAAGAGTCATTTGAAGCATTTTTTACATTTGCAACATCACATTTGCAAATATCTTTCTTAAAAAGAATGGTATCATTATGTTGCGCTTGAGCTTCTCTACCTGTTCGCGCCATCGGTTTATGTTTCTCATCCTTATTTATTGCGCGGTGTTGAAAACGATTAAATCGCGTATATACTGTCATATTGTGCAATAAAAGCGTCATTTGAAGCATTTTTTACATTTGCAAATATCTTTCTTAAAAAGAATGGTATGGTCTCCTAAGTGGTATCATTATGTTGCGCTTGAGCTTCTATACCTGTTCGCGCCATCGGTTTATGTTTCTCATCCTTATTTATTGCGCGGTGTTGAAAACGATTAAATCGCGTATATACTGTCATATTGTGCAATAAAAGAGTCATTTGAAGCATTTTTCACATTTGCAAATATCTTTCTTAAAAAGAATGGTATGGTCTCCTAAGTGGTATCATTATGTTGCGCTTGAGCTTCTCTACCTGTTCGCGACATCGGTTTATGTTTCTCATCTTTCCCTTAAAAAAATGTACCATGGTAACCAACATTCCATGGTAGTCAAAATTACCATGGTGGACCACGGTAACCATGGTTATCATGGTACATCACATTTGCAAATATCTTTCTTAAAAAGAATGGTATGGTCTCCTAAGTGGTATCATTATGTTGCGCTTGAGCTTCTCTACCTGTTCGCGCCATCGGTTTATGTTTCTCATCCTTATTTATTGCGCGGTGTTGAAAACGATTAAATCGCGTATATACTGTCATATTGTGCAATAAAAGCGTCATTTGAAGCATTTTTTACATTTGCAAATATCTTTCTTAAAAAGAATGGTATGGTCTCCTAAGTGGTATCATTATGTTGCGCTTTGAGCTTCTCTACCTGTTCGCGCCATCGGTTTATGTTTCTCATCCTTATTTATTGCGCGATGTTGAAAACGATTAAATCGCGTATATACTGTCATATTGCGCAATAAAAGAGTCATTTGAAGCATTTTTTACATTTTCAACATCACATTTGCAAATATCTTTCTTAAAAAGAATGGTATGGTCTCCTAAGTGGTATCATTATGTTGCGCTTGAGCTTCTCTACCTGTTCGCGCCATCGGTTTATGTTTCTCATCCTTATTTATTGCGCGGTGTTGAAAACGATTAAATCGCGTATATACTGTCATATTGTGCAATAAAAGAGTCATTTGAAGCATTTTTTACATTTGCAAATATCTTTCTTAAAAAGAATGGTATGGTCTCCTAAGTGGTATCATTATGTTGCGCTTGAGCTTCTCTACCTGTTCGCGACATCGGTTTATGTTTCTCATCTTTCCCTTAAAAAAATGTACCATGGTAACCAACATTCCATGGTAGTCAAAATTACCATGGTGGACCACGGTAACAAATGGTTATCATGGTACATCACATTTGCAAATATCTTTCTTAAAAAGAATGGTATGGTCACCTAAGTGGTATCATTATGTTGCGCTTGAGCTTCTCTACCTGTTCGCGACATCGGTTTATGTTTCTCATCTTTCCCTTAAAAAAATGTACCATGGTAACCAACATTCCATGGTAGTCAAAATTACCATGGTGGACCACGGTAACCATGGTTATCATGGTACATCACATTTGCAAATATCTTTCTTAAAAAGAATGGTATGGTCTCCTAAGTGGTATCATTATGTTGCGCTTGAGCTTCTCTACCTGTTCGCGCCATCGGTTTATGTTTCTCATCTTTATTTATTGCGCGATGTTGAAAACGATTAAATCGCGTATATACTGTCATATTGCGCAATAAAAGAGTCATTTGAAGCATTTTTTACATTTGCAACATCACATTTGCAAATATCTTTCTTAAAAAGAATGGTATGGTCTCCTAAGTGGTATCATTATGTTGCGCTTGAGCTTTTCTACCTGTTCGCGTCATCGGTTTATGTTTTTCATCTTTATTTATTGCGCTTAGAATGCTATGGTCTCCTAAATGGTATCATTATGTTGCGCTTGAGCTTCTCTACCTGTTCGCGACATCGGTTTATGTTTCTCATCTTTCCCTTAAAAAAATGTACCATGGTAACCAACATTCCATGGTAGTCAAAATTACCATGGTGGACCACGGTAACCATGGTTATCATGGTACATCACATTTGCAAATATCTTTCTTAAAAAGAATGGTATGGTCTCCTAAGTGGTATCATTGTGTTGCGCTTGAGCTTCTCTACCTGTTCGCGCCATCGGTTTATGTTTCTCATCCTTATTTATTGCGCGGTGTTGAAAACGATTAAATCGCGTATATACTGTCATATTTTTCAATAAAAGAGTCATTTGAAGCATTTTTTACATTTGCAAATATCTTTCTTAAAAAGAATGGTATGGTCTCCTAAGTGGTATCATTATGTTGCGCTTGAGCTTCTCTACCTGTTTGCGCCATCGGTTTATGTTTCTCATCTTTATTTATTGCGCGATGTTGAAAACGATTAAATCGCGTATATACTGTCATATTGCGCAATAAAAGAGTCATTTGAAGCATTTTTTACATTTGCAACATCACATTTGCAAATATCTTTCTTAAAAAGAATGGTATGGTCTCCTAAGTGGTATCATTATGTTGCGCTTGAGCTTCTCTACCTGTTCGCGCCATCGGTTTATGTTTCTCATCCTTATTTATTGCGCGGTGTTGAAAACGATTAAATCGCGTATATACTGTCATATTGTGCAATAAAAGAGTCATTTGAAGCATTTTTTACATTTGCAAATATCTTTCTTAAAAAGAATGGTATGGTCTCCTAAGTGGTATCATTATGTTGCGCTTGAGCTTCTCTACCTGTTCGCGACATCGGTTTATGTTTCTCATCTTTCCCTTAAAAAAATGTACCATGGTAACCAACATTCCATGGTAGTCAAAATTACCATGGTGGACCACGGTAACCATGGTTATCATGGTACATCACATTTGCAAATATCTTTCTTAAAAAGAATGGTATGGTCTCCTAAGTGGTATCATTATGTTGCGCTTGAGCTTCTCTACCTGTTCGCGCCATCGGTTTATGTTTCTCATCTTTATTTATTGCGCGATGTTGAAAACGATTAAATCGCGTATATACTGTCATATTGCGCAATAAAAGAGTCATTTGAAGCATTTTTTACATTTGCAACATCACATTTGCAAATATATTTCTTAAAAAGAATGGTATGGTCTCCTAAGTGGTATCATTATGTTGCGCTTGAGCTTCTCTACCTGTTCGCGTCATCGGTTTATGTTTTTCATCTTTATTTATTGCGCTTAGAATGCTATGGTCTCCTAAATGGTATCATTATGTTGCGCTTGAGCTTCTCTACCTGTTCGCGACATCGGTTTATGTTTCTCATCTTTCCCTTAAAAAAATGTACCATGGTAACCAACATTCCATGGTAGTCAAAATTACCATGGTGGACCACGGTAACCATGGTTATCATGGTACATCACATTTGCAAATATCTTTCTTAAAAAGAATGGTACGGTCTCCTAAGTGGTATCATTGTGTTGCGCTTGAGCTTCTCTACCTGTTCGCGCCATCGGTTTATGTTTCTCATCCTTATTTATTGCGCGGTGTTGAAAACGATTAAATCGCGTATATACTGTCATATTTTTCAATAAAAGAGTCATTTGAAGCATTTTTTACATTTGCAAATATCTTTCTTAAAAAGAATGGTATGGTCTCCTAAGTGGTATCATTATGTTGCGCTTGAGCTTCTCTACCTGTTTGCGCCATCGGTTTATGTTTCTCATCTTTATTTATTGCGCGGTGTTGAAAACGATTAAATCGCGTATATACTGTCATATTGTGCAATAAAAGAGTCATTTGAAGCATTTTTTACATTTGCAAATATCTTTCTTAAAAAGAATGGTATGGTCTCCTAAGTGGTATCATTATGTTGCGCTTGAGCTTCTCTATCTGTTCGCGTCATCGGTTTATGTTTTTCATCTTTATTTATTGCGCTTAGAATGCTATGGTCTCCTAAATGGTATCATTATGTTGCGCTTGAGCTTCTCTACCTGTTCGCGACATCGGTTTATGTTTCTCATCTTTCCCTTAAAAAAATGTACCATGGTAACCAACATTCCATGGTAGTCAAAATTACCATGGTGGACCACGGTAACCATGGTTATCATGGTACATCACATTTGCAAATATCTTTCTTAAAAAGAATGGTATGGTCTCCTAAGTGGTATCATTATGTTGCGCTTGAGCTTCTCTACCTGTTCGCGCCATCGGTTTATGTTTCTCATCCTTATTTATTGCGCGATGTTGAAAACGATTAAATCGCGTATATACTGTCATATTGCGCAATAAAAGAGTCATTTGAAGCATTTTTTACATTTTCAACATCACATTTGCAAATATCTTTCTTAAAAAGAATGGTATGGTCTCCTAAGTGGTATCATTATGTTGCGCTTGAGCTTCTCTACCTGTTCGCGCCATCGGTTTATGTTTCTCATCCTTATTTATTGCGCGGTGTTGAAAACGATTAAATCGCGTATATACTGTCATATTGTGCAATAAAAGAGTAATTTGAAGCATTTTTTACATTTGCAAATATCTTTCTTAAAAAGAATGGTATGGTCTCCTAAGTGGTATCATTATGTTGCGCTTGAGCTTCTCTACCTGTTCGCGACATCGGTTTATGTTTCTCATCTTTCCCTTAAAAAAATGTACCATGGTAACCAACATTCCATGGTAGTCAAAATTACCATGGTGGACCACGGTAACCATGGTTATCATGGTACATCACATTTGCAAATATCTTTCTTAAAAAGAATGGTATGGTCTCCTAAGTGGTATCATTATGTTGCGCTTGAGCTTCTCTACCTGTTCGCGCCGTCGGTTTATGTTTCTCATCTTTATTTATTGCGCGATGTTGAAAACGATTAAATCGCGTATATACTGTCATATTGCGCAATAAAAGAGTCATTTGAAGCATTTTTTACATTTGCAACATCACATTTGCAAATATCTTTCTTAAAAAGAATGGTATGGTCTCCTAAGTGGTATCATTATGTTGCGCTTGAGCTTCTCTACCTGTTCGCGTCATCGGTTTATGTTTTTCATCTTTATTTATTGCGCTTAGAATGCTATGGTCTCCTAAATGGTATCATTATGTTGCGCTTGAGCTTCTCTACCTGTTCGCGACATCGGTTTATGTTTCTCATCTTTCCCTTAAAAAAATGTACCATGGTAACCAACATTCCATGGTAGTCAAAATTACCATGGTGGACCACGGTAACCATGGTTATCATGGTACATCACATTTGCAAATATCTTTCTTAAAAAGAATGGTATGGTCTCCTAAGTGGTATCATTATGTTGCGCTTGAGCTTCTCTACCTGTTCGCGCCATCGGTTTATGTTTCTCATCCTTATTTATTGCGCGGTGTTGAAAACGATTAAATCGCGTATATACTGTCATATTGTGCAATAAAAGCGTCATTTGAAGCATTTTTTACATTTGCAAATATCTTTCTTAAAAAGAATGGTATGGTCTCCTAAGTGGTATCATTATGTTGCGCTTTGAGCTTCTCTACCTGTTCGCGCCATCGGTTTATGTTTCTCATCCTTATTTATTGCGCGATGTTGAAAACGATTAAATCGCGTATATACTGTCATATTGCGCAATAAAAGAGTCATTTGAAGCACTTTTTACATTTTCAACATCACATTTGCAAATATCTTTCTTAAAAAGAATGGTATGGTCTCCTAAGTGGTATCATTATGTTGCGCTTGAGCTTCTCTACCTGTTCGCGCCATCGGTTTATGTTTCTCATCCTTATTTATTGCGCGGTGTTGAAAACGATTAAATCGCGTATATACTGTCATATTGTGCAATAAAAGAGTCATTTGAAGCATTTTTTACATTTGCAAATATCTTTCTTAAAAAGAATGGTATGGTCTCCTAAGTGGTATCATTATGTTGCGCTTGAGCTTCTCTACCTGTTCGCGACATCGGTTTATGTTTCTCATCTTTCCCTTAAAAAAATGTACCATGGTAACCAACATTCCATGGTAGTCAAAATTACCATGGTGGACCACGGTAACAAATGGTTATCATGGTACATCACATTTGCAAATATCTTTCTTAAAAAGAATGGTATGGTCTCCTAAGTGGTATCATTATGTTGCGCTTGAGCTTCTCTACCTGTTCGCGACATCGGTTTATGTTTCTCATCTTTCCCTTAAAAAAATGTACCATGGTAACCAACATTCCATGGTAGTCAAAATTACCATGGTGGACCACGGTAACCATGGTTATCATGGTACATCACATTTGCAAATATCTTTCTTAAAAAGAATGGTATGGTCTCCTAAGTGGTATCATTATGTTGCGCTTGAGCTTCTCTACCTGTTCGCGCCATCGGTTTATGTTTCTCATCTTTATTTATTGCGCGATGTTGAAAACGATTAAATCGCGTATATACTGTCATATTGCGCAATAAAAGAGTCATTTGAAGCATTTTTTACATTTGCAACATCACATTTGCAAATATCTTTCTTAAAAAGAATGGTATGGTCTCCTAAGTGGTATCATTATGTTGCGCTTGAGCTTTTCTACCTGTTCGCGTCATCGGTTTATGTTTTTCATCTTTATTTATTGCGCTTAGAATGCTATGGTCTCCTAAATGGTATCATTATGTTGCGCTTGAGCTTCTCTACCTGTTCGCGACATCGGTTTATGTTTCTCATCTTTCCCTTAAAAAAATGTACCATGGTAACCAACATTCCATGGTAGTCAAAATTACCATGGTGGACCACGGTAACCATGGTTATCATGGTACATCACATTTGCAAATATCTTTCTTAAAAAGAATGGTATGGTCTCCTAAGTGGTATCATTGTGTTGCGCTTGAGCTTCTCTACCTGTTCGCGCCATCGGTTTATGTTTCTCATCCTTATTTATTGCGCGGTGTTGAAAACGATTAAATCGCGTATATACTGTCATATTTTTCAATAAAAGAGTCATTTGAAGCATTTTTTACATTTGCAAATATCTTTCTTAAAAAGAATGGTATGGTCTCCTAAGTGGTATCATTATGTTGCGCTTGAGCTTCTCTACCTGTTTGCGCCATCGGTTTATGTTTCTCATCTTTATTTATTGCGCGATGTTGAAAACGATTAAATCGCGTATATACTGTCATATTGCGCAATAAAAGAGTCATTTGAAGCATTTTTTACATTTGCAACATCACATTTGCAAATATCTTTCTTAAAAAGAATGGTATGGTCTCCTAAGTGGTATCATTGTGTTGCGCTTGAGCTTCTCTACCTGTTCGCGCCATCGGTTTATGTTTCTCATCCTTATTTATTGCGCGGTGTTGAAAACGATTAAATCGCGTATATAATGTCATATTTTTCAATAAAAGAGTCATTTGAAGCATTTTTTACATTTGCAAATATCTTTCTTAAAAAGAATGGTATGGTCTCCTAAGTGGTATCATTATGTTGCGCTTGAGCTTCTCTACCTGTTTGCGCCATCGGTTTATGTTTCTCATCTTTATTTATTGCGCGATGTTGAAAACGATTAAATCGCGTATATACTGTCATATTGCGCAATAAAAGAGTCATTTGAAGCATTTTTTACATTTGCAACATCACATTTGCAAATATCTTTCTTAAAAAGAATGGTATCATTATGTTGCGCTTGAGCTTCTCTACCTGTTCGCGCCATCGGTTTATGTTTCTCATCCTTATTTATTGCGCGGTGTTGAAAACGATTAAATCGCGTATATACTGTCATATTGTGCAATAAAAGCGTCATTTGAAGCATTTTTTACATTTGCAAATATCTTTCTTAAAAAGAATGGTATGGTCTCCTAAGTGGTATCATTATGTTGCGCTTGAGCTTCTATACCTGTTCGCGCCATCGGTTTATGTTTCTCATCCTTATTTATTGCGCGGTGTTGAAAACGATTAAATCGCGTATATACTGTCATATTGTGCAATAAAAGAGTCATTTGAAGCATTTTTCACATTTGCAAATATCTTTCTTAAAAAGAATGGTATGGTCTCCTAAGTGGTATCATTATGTTGCGCTTGAGCTTCTCTACCTGTTCGCGACATCGGTTTATGTTTCTCATCTTTCCCTTAAAAAAATGTACCATGGTAACCAACATTCCATGGTAGTCAAAATTACCATGGTGGACCACGGTAACCATGGTTATCATGGTACATCACATTTGCAAATATCTTTCTTAAAAAGAATGGTATGGTCTCCTAAGTGGTATCATTATGTTGCGCTTGAGCTTCTCTACCTGTTCGCGCCATCGGTTTATGTTTCTCATCCTTATTTATTGCGCGGTGTTGAAAACGATTAAATCGCGTATATACTGTCATATTGTGCAATAAAAGCGTCATTTGAAGCATTTTTTACATTTGCAAATATCTTTCTTAAAAAGAATGGTATGGTCTCCTAAGTGGTATCATTATGTTGCGCTTGAGCTTCTCTACCTGTTCGCGCCATCGGTTTATGTTTCTCATCCTTATTTATTGCGCGGTGTTGAAAACGATTAAATCGCGTATATACTGTCATATTGCGCAATAAAAGAGTCATTTGAAACATTTTTTACATTTTCAACATCACATTTGCAAATATCTTTCTTAAAAAGAATGGTATGGTCTCCTAAGTGGTATCATTATGTTGCGCTTGAGCTTCTCTACCTGTTCGCGCCATCGGTTTATGTTTCTCATCCTTATTTATTGCGCGGTGTTGAAAACGATTAAATCGCGTATATACTGTCATATTGTGCAATAAAAGAGTCATTTGAAGCATTTTTTACATTTGCAAATATCTTTCTTAAAAAGAATGGTATGGTCTCCTAAGTGGTATCATTATGTTGCGCTTGAGCTTCTCTACCTGTTCGCGACATCGGTTTATGTTTCTCATCTTTCCCTTAAAAAAATGTACCATGGTAACCAACATTCCATGGTAGTCAAAATTACCATGGTGGACCACGGTAACAAATGGTTATCATGGTACATCACATTTGCAAATATCTTTCTTAAAAAGAATGGTATGGTCACCTAAGTGGTATCATTATGTTGCGCTTGAGCTTCTCTACCTGTTCGCGACATCGGTTTATGTTTCTCATCTTTCCCTTAAAAAAATGTACCATGGTAACCAACATTCCATGGTAGTCAAAATTACCATGGTGGACCACGGTAACCATGGTTATCATGGTACATCACATTTGCAAATATCTTTCTTAAAAAGAATGGTATGGTCTCCTAAGTGGTATCATTATGTTGCGCTTGAGCTTCTCTACCTGTTCGCGCCATCGGTTTATGTTTCTCATCTTTATTTATTGCGCGATGTTGAAAACGATTAAATCGCGTATATACTGTCATATTGCGCAATAAAAGAGTCATTTGAAGCATTTTTTACATTTGCAACATCACATTTGCAAATATCTTTCTTAAAAAGAATGGTATGGTCTCCTAAGTGGTATCATTATGTTGCGCTTGAGCTTTTCTACCTGTTCGCGTCATCGGTTTATGTTTTTCATCTTTATTTATTGCGCTTAGAATGCTATGGTCTCCTAAATGGTATCATTATGTTGCGCTTGAGCTTCTCTACCTGTTCGCGACATCGGTTTATGTTTCTCATCTTTCCCTTAAAAAAATGTACCATGGTAACCAACATTCCATGGTAGTCAAAATTACCATGGTGGACCACGGTAACCATGGTTATCATGGTACATCACATTTGCAAATATCTTTCTTAAAAAGAATGGTATGGTCTCCTAAGTGGTATCATTGTGTTGCGCTTGAGCTTCTCTACCTGTTCGCGCCATCGGTTTATGTTTCTCATCCTTATTTATTGCGCGGTGTTGAAAACGATTAAATCGCGTATATACTGTCATATTTTTCAATAAAAGAGTCATTTGAAGCATTTTTTACATTTGCAAATATCTTTCTTAAAAAGAATGGTATGGTCTCCTAAGTGGTATCATTATGTTGCGCTTGAGCTTCTCTACCTGTTTGCGCCATCGGTTTATGTTTCTCATCTTTATTTATTGCGCGATGTTGAAAACGATTAAATCGCGTATATACTGTCATATTGCGCAATAAAAGAGTCATTTGAAGCATTTTTTACATTTGCAACATCACATTTGCAAATATCTTTCTTAAAAAGAATGGTATGGTCTCCTAAGTGGTATCATTGTGTTGCGCTTGAGCTTCTCTACCTGTTCGCGCCATCGGTTTATGTTTCTCATCCTTATTTATTGCGCGGTGTTGAAAACGATTAAATCGCGTATATAATGTCATATTTTTCAATAAAAGAGTCATTTGAAGCATTTTTTACATTTGCAAATATCTTTCTTAAAAAGAATGGTATGGTCTCCTAAGTGGTATCATTATGTTGCGCTTGAGCTTCTCTACCTGTTTGCGCCATCGGTTTATGTTTCTCATCTTTATTTATTGCGCGATGTTGAAAACGATTAAATCGCGTATATACTGTCATATTGCGCAATAAAAGAGTCATTTGAAGCATTTTTTACATTTGCAACATCACATTTGCAAATATCTTTCTTAAAAAGAATGGTATCATTATGTTGCGCTTGAGCTTCTCTACCTGTTCGCGCCATCGGTTTATGTTTCTCATCCTTATTTATTGCGCGGTGTTGAAAACGATTAAATCGCGTATATACTGTCATATTGTGCAATAAAAGCGTCATTTGAAGCATTTTTTACATTTGCAAATATCTTTCTTAAAAAGAATGGTATGGTCTCCTAAGTGGTATCATTATGTTGCGCTTGAGCTTCTATACCTGTTCGCGCCATCGGTTTATGTTTCTCATCCTTATTTATTGCGCGGTGTTGAAAACGATTAAATCGCGTATATACTGTCATATTGTGCAATAAAAGAGTCATTTGAAGCATTTTTCACATTTGCAAATATCTTTCTTAAAAAGAATGGTATGGTCTCCTAAGTGGTATCATTATGTTGCGCTTGAGCTTCTCTACCTGTTCGCGACATCGGTTTATGTTTCTCATCTTTCCCTTAAAAAAATGTACCATGGTAACCAACATTCCATGGTAGTCAAAATTACCATGGTGGACCACGGTAACCATGGTTATCATGGTACATCACATTTGCAAATATCTTTCTTAAAAAGAATGGTATGGTCTCCTAAGTGGTATCATTATGTTGCGCTTGAGCTTCTCTACCTGTTCGCGACATCGGTTTATGTTTCTCATCTTTCCCTTAAAAAAATGTACCATGGTAACCAACATTCCATGGTAGTCAAAATTACCATGGTGGACCACGGTAACCATGGTTATCATGGTACATCACATTTGCAAATATCTTTCTTAAAAAGAATGGTATGGTCTCCTAAGTGGTATCATTATGTTGCGCTTGAGCTTCTCTACCTGTTCGCGCCATCGGTTTATGTTTCTCATCTTTATTTATTGCGCGGTGTTGAAAACGATTAAATCGCGTATATACTGTCATATTGCGCAATAAAAGAGTCATTTGAAGCATTTTTTACATTTGCAACATCACATTTGCAAATATCTTTCTTAAAAAGAATGGTATGGTCTCCTAAGTGGTATCATTATGTTGCGCTTGAGCTTCTCTATCTGTTCGCGTCATCGGTTTATGTTTTTCATCTTTATTTATTGCGCTTAGAATGCTATGGTCTCCTAAATGGTATCATTATGTTGCGCTTGAGCTTCTCTACCTGTTCGCGACATCGGTTTATGTTTCTCATCTTTCCCTTAAAAAAATGTACCATGGTAACCAACATTCCATGGTAGTCAAAATTACCATGGTGGACCACGGTAACCATGGTTATCATGGTACATCACATTTGCAAATATCTTTCTTAAAAAGAATGGTATGGTCTCCTAAGTGGTATCATTATGTTGCGCTTGAGCTTCTCTACCTGTTCGCGCCATCGGTTTATGTTTCTCATCTTTATTTATTGCGCGATGTTGAAAACGATTAAATCGCGTATATACTGTCATATTGCGCAATAAAAGAGTCATTTGAAGCATTTTTTACATTTGCAACATCACATTTGCAAATATCTTTCTTAAAAAGAATGGTATGGTCTCCTAAGTGGTATCATTATGTTGCGCTTGAGCTTCTCTACCTGTTCGCGTCATCGGTTTATGTTTTTCATCTTTATTTATTGCGCTTAGAATGCTATGGTCTCCTAAATGGTATCATTATGTTGCGCTTGAGCTTCTCTACCTGTTCGCGACATCGGTTTATGTTTCTCATCTTTCCCTTAAAAAAATGTACCATGGTAACCAACATTCCATGGTAGTCAAAATTACCATGGTGGACCACGGTAACCATGGTTATCATGGTACATCACATTTGCAAATATCTTTCTTAAAAAGAATGGTATGGTCTCCTAAGTGGTATCATTATGTTGCGCTTGAGCTTCTCTACCTGTTCGCGCCATCGGTTTATGTTTCTCATCCTTATTTATTGCGCGATGTTGAAAACGATTAAATCGCGTATATACTGTCATATTGCGCAATAAAAGAGTCATTTGAAGCATTTTTTACATTTTCAACATCACATTTGCAAATATCTTTCTTAAAAAGAATGGTATGGTCTCCTAAGTGGTATCATTATGTTGCGCTTGAGCTTCTCTACCTGTTCGCGCCATCGGTTTATGTTTCTCATCCTTATTTATTGCGCGGTGTTGAAAACGATTAAATCGCGTATATACTGTCATATTGTGCAATAAAAGAGTCATTTGAAGCATTTTTTACATTTGCAAATATCTTTCTTAAAAAGAATGGTATGGTCTCCTAAGTGGTATCATTATGTTGCGCTTGAGCTTCTCTACCTGTTCGCGACATCGGTTTATGTTTCTCATCTTTCCCTTAAAAAAATGTACCATGGTAACCAACATTCCATGGTAGTCAAAATTACCATGGTGGACCACGGTAACCATGGTTATCATGGTACATCACATTTGCAAATATCTTTCTTAAAAAGAATGGTATGGTCTCCTAAGTGGTATCATTATGTTGCGCTTGAGCTTCTCTACCTGTTCGCGCCGTCGGTTTATGTTTCTCATCTTTATTTATTGCGCGATGTTGAAAACGATTAAATCGCGTATATACTGTCATATTGCGCAATAAAAGAGTCATTTGAAGCATTTTTTACATTTGCAACATCACATTTGCAAATATCTTTCTTAAAAAGAATGGTATGGTCTCCTAAGTGGTATCATTATGTTGCGCTTGAGCTTCT
This sequence comes from Strongylocentrotus droebachiensis, assembly GCA_035222895.1. Taxonomy (NCBI): domain Eukaryota; kingdom Metazoa; phylum Echinodermata; class Echinoidea; order Camarodonta; family Strongylocentrotidae; genus Strongylocentrotus; species Strongylocentrotus droebachiensis. Next base: position 119,236 of record JAVYIG010003631.1, read on the forward strand.
CTACCTGTTCGCGTCATCGGTTTATGTTTTTCATCTTTATTTATTGCGCTTAGAATGCTATGGTCTCCTAAATGGTATCATTATGTTGCGCTTGAGCTTCTCTACCTGTTCGCGACATCGGTTTATGTTTCTCATCTTTCCCTTAAAAAAATGTACCATGGTAACCAACATTCCATGGTAGTCAAAATTACCATGGTGGACCACGGTAACCATGGTTATCATGGTACATCACATTTGCAAATATCTTTCTTAAAAAGAATGGTATGGTCTCCTAAGTGGTATCATTATGTTGCGCTTGAGCTTCTCTACCTGTTCGCGCCATCGGTTTATGTTTCTCATCCTTATTTATTGCGCGGTGTTGAAAACGATTAAATCGCGTATATACTGTCATATTGTGCAATAAAAGCGTCATTTGAAGCATTTTTTACATTTGCAAATATCTTTCTTAAAAAGAATGGTATGGTCTCCTAAGTGGTATCATTATGTTGCGCTTTGAGCTTCTCTACCTGTTCGCGCCATCGGTTTATGTTTCTCATCCTTATTTATTGCGCGATGTTGAAAACGATTAAATCGCGTATATACTGTCATATTGCGCAATAAAAGAGTCATTTGAAGCATTTTTTACATTTTCAACATCACATTTGCAAATATCTTTCTTAAAAAGAATGGTATGGTCTCCTAAGTGGTATCATTATGTTGCGCTTGAGCTTCTCTACCTGTTCGCGCCATCGGTTTATGTTTCTCATCCTTATTTATTGCGCGGTGTTGAAAACGATTAAATCGCGTATATACTGTCATATTGTGCAATAAAAGAGTCATTTGAAGCATTTTTTACATTTGCAAATATCTTTCTTAAAAAGAATGGTATGGTCTCCTAAGTGGTATCATTATGTTGCGCTTGAGCTTCTCTACCTGTTCGCGACATCGGTTTATGTTTCTCATCTTTCCCTTAAAAAAATGTACCATGGTAACCAACATTCCATGGTAGTCAAAATTACCATGGTGGACCACGGTAACAAATGGTTATCATGGTACATCACATTTGCAAATATCTTTCTTAAAAAGAATGGTATGGTCTCCTAAGTGGTATCATTATGTTGCGCTTGAGCTTCTCTACCTGTTCGCGACATCGGTTTATGTTTCTCATCTTTCCCTTAAAAAAATGTACCATGGTAACCAACATTCCATGGTAGTCAAAATTACCATGGTGGACCACGGTAACCATGGTTATCATGGTACATCACATTTGCAAATATCTTTCTTAAAAAGAATGGTATGGTCTCCTAAGTGGTATCATTATGTTGCGCTTGAGCTTCTCTACCTGTTCGCGCCATCGGTTTATGTTTCTCATCTTTATTTATTGCGCGATGTTGAAAACGATTAAATCGCGTATATACTGTCATATTGCGCAATAAAAGAGTCATTTGAAGCATTTTTTACATTTGCAACATCACATTTGCAAATATCTTTCTTAAAAAGAATGGTATGGTCTCCTAAGTGGTATCATTATGTTGCGCTTGAGCTTTTCTACCTGTTCGCGTCATCGGTTTATGTTTTTCATCTTTATTTATTGCGCTTAGAATGCTATGGTCTCCTAAATGGTATCATTATGTTGCGCTTGAGCTTCTCTACCTGTTCGCGACATCGGTTTATGTTTCTCATCTTTCCCTTAAAAAAATGTACCATGGTAACCAACATTCCATGGTAGTCAAAATTACCATGGTGGACCACGGTAACCATGGTTATCATGGTACATCACATTTGCAAATATCTTTCTTAAAAAGAATGGTATGGTCTCCTAAGTGGTATCATTGTGTTGCGCTTGAGCTTCTCTACCTGTTCGCGCCATCGGTTTATGTTTCTCATCCTTATTTATTGCGCGGTGTTGAAAACGATTAAATCGCGTATATACTGTCATATTTTTCAATAAAAGAGTCATTTGAAGCATTTTTTACATTTGCAAATATCTTTCTTAAAAAGAATGGTATGGTCTCCTAAGTGGTATCATTATGTTGCGCTTGAGCTTCTCTACCTGTTTGCGCCATCGGTTTATGTTTCTCATCTTTATTTATTGCGCGATGTTGAAAACGATTAAATCGCGTATATACTGTCATATTGCGCAATAAAAGAGTCATTTGAAGCATTTTTTACATTTGCAACATCACATTTGCAAATATCTTTCTTAAAAAGAATGGTATGGTCTCCTAAGTGGTATCATTGTGTTGCGCTTGAGCTTCTCTACCTGTTCGCGCCATCGGTTTATGTTTCTCATCCTTATTTATTGCGCGGTGTTGAAAACGATTAAATCGCGTATATAATGTCATATTTTTCAATAAAAGAGTCATTTGAAGCATTTTTTACATTTGCAAATATCTTTCTTAAAAAGAATGGTATGGTCTCCTAAGTGGTATCATTATGTTGCGCTTGAGCTTCTCTACCTGTTTGCGCCATCGGTTTATGTTTCTCATCTTTATTTATTGCGCGATGTTGAAAACGATTAAATCGCGTATATACTGTCATATTGCGCAATAAAAGAGTCATTTGAAGCATTTTTTACATTTGCAACATCACATTTGCAAATATCTTTCTTAAAAAGAATGGTATCATTATGTTGCGCTTGAGCTTCTCTACCTGTTCGCGCCATCGGTTTATGTTTCTCATCCTTATTTATTGCGCGGTGTTGAAAACGATTAAATCGCGTATATACTGTCATATTGTGCAATAAAAGCGTCATTTGAAGCATTTTTTACATTTGCAAATATCTTTCTTAAAAAGAATGGTATGGTCTCCTAAGTGGTATCATTATGTTGCGCTTGAGCTTCTATACCTGTTCGCGCCATCGGTTTATGTTTCTCATCCTTATTTATTGCGCGGTGTTGAAAACGATTAAATCGCGTATATACTGTCATATTGTGCAATAAAAGAGTCATTTGAAGCATTTTTCACATTTGCAAATATCTTTCTTAAAAAGAATGGTATGGTCTCCTAAGTGGTATCATTATGTTGCGCTTGAGCTTCTCTACCTGTTCGCGACATCGGTTTATGTTTCTCATCTTTCCCTTAAAAAAATGTACCATGGTAACCAACATTCCATGGTAGTCAAAATTACCATGGTGGACCACGGTAACCATGGTTATCATGGTACATCACATTTGCAAATATCTTTCTTAAAAAGAATGGTATGGTCTCCTAAGTGGTATCATTATGTTGCGCTTGAGCTTCTCTACCTGTTCGCGACATCGGTTTATGTTTCTCATCTTTCCCTTAAAAAAATGTACCATGGTAACCAACATTCCATGGTAGTCAAAATTACCATGGTGGACCACGGTAACCATGGTTATCATGGTACATCACATTTGCAAATATCTTTCTTAAAAAGAATGGTATGGTCTCCTAAGTGGTATCATTATGTTGCGCTTGAGCTTCTCTACCTGTTCGCGCCATCGGTTTATGTTTCTCATCTTTATTTATTGCGCGATGTTGAAAACGATTAAATCGCGTATATACTGTCATATTGCGCAATAAAAGAGTCATTTGAAGCATTTTTTACATTTGCAACATCACATTTGCAAATATCTTTCTTAAAAAGAATGGTATGGTCTCCTAAGTGGTATCATTATGTTGCGCTTGAGCTTCTCTACCTGTTCGCGTCATCGGTTTATGTTTTTCATCTTTATTTATTGCGCTTAGAATGCTATGGTCTCCTAAATGGTATCATTATGTTGCGCTTGAGCTTCTCTACCTGTTCGCGACATCGGTTTATGTTTCTCATCTTTCCCTTAAAAAAATGTACCATGGTAACCAACATTCCATGGTAGTCAAAATTACCATGGTGGACCACGGTAACCATGGTTATCATGGTACATCACATTTGCAAATATCTTTCTTAAAAAGAATGGTATGGTCTCCTAAGTGGTATCATTGTGTTGCGCTTGAGCTTCTCTACCTGTTCGCGCCATCGGTTTATGTTTCTCATCCTTATTTATTGCGCGGTGTTGAAAACGATTAAATCGCGTATATACTGTCATATTTTTCAATAAAAGAGTCATTTGAAGCATTTTTTACATTTGCAAATATCTTTCTTAAAAAGAATGGTATGGTCTCCTAAGTGGTATCATTATGTTGCGCTTGAGCTTCTCTACCTGTTTGCGCCATCGGTTTATGTTTCTCATCTTTATTTATTGCGCGATGTTGAAAACGATTAAATCGCGTATATACTGTCATATTGCGCAATAAAAGAGTCATTTGAAGCATTTTTTACATTTGCAACATCACATTTGCAAATATCTTTCTTAAAAAGAATGGTATGGTCTCCTAAGTGGTATCATTGTGTTGCGCTTGAGCTTCTCTACCTGTTCGCGCCATCGGTTTATGTTTCTCATCCTTATTTATTGCGCGGTGTTGAAAACGATTAAATCGCGTATATACTGTCATATTTTTCAATAAAAGAGTCATTTGAAGCATTTTTTACATTTGCAAATATCTTTCTTAAAAAGAATGGTATGGTCTCCTAAGTGGTATCATTGTGTTGCGCTTGAGCTTCTCTACCTGTTCGCGCCATCGGTTTATGTTTCTCATCCTTATTTATTGCGCGGTGTTGAAAACGATTAAATCGCGTATATACTGTCATATTTTTCAATAAAAGAGTCATTTGAAGCATTTTTTACATTTGCAAATATCTTTCTTAAAAAGAATGGTATGGTCTCCTAAGTGGTATCATTATGTTGCGCTTGAGCTTCTCTACCTGTTTGCGCCATCGGTTTATGTTTCTCATCTTTATTTATTGCACGATGTTGAAAACGATTAAATCGCGTATATACTGTCATATTGCACAATAAAAGAGCCATTTGAAGCAAGTTTTACATTTGCAAATATCTTTCTTAAAAAAATCAACTCGGTCTCCTAAGTGGTATCATTGTGTTGCGCTTGAGCTTCTCTACCTGTTCGCGCCATCGGTTTATGTTTCTCATCCTTATTTATTGCGCGGTGTTGAAAACGATTAAATCGCGTATATACTGTCATATTTTTCAATAAAAGAGTCATTTGAAGCATTTTTTACATTTGCAAATATCTTTCTTAAAAAGAATGGTATGGTCTCCTAAGTGGTATCATTGTGTTGCGCCTGAGCTTCTCTACCTGTTTGCGCCATCGGTTTATGTTTCTCATCTTTATTTATTGCGCGATGTTGAAAACGATTAAATAGCGTATATACTGTCATATTGCACAATAAAAGAGCCATTTGAAGTAAGTTTTACATTTGCAAATATCTTTCTTAAAAAAATCAACTCGGTCTCCTAAGTGGTATCATTATGCTGCGCTTGAGCTTCTCTATCTGTTCGCGTCATCGGTTTATGTTTTTCATCTTTATTTATTGCGCTTAGAATGCTATGGTCTCCTAAATGGTATCATTATGTTGCGCTTGAGCTTCTCTACCTGTTCGCGACATCGGTTTATGTTTCTCATCTTTCCCTTAAAAAAATGTACCATGGTAACCAACATTCCATGGTAGTCAAAATTACCATGGTGGACCACGGTAACCATGGTTATCATGGTACATCACATTTGCAAATATCTTTCTTAAAAAGAATGGTATGGTCTCCTAAGTGGTATCATTGTGTTGCGCTTGAGCTTCTCTACCTGTTCGCGCCATCGGTTTATGTTTCTCATCCTTATTTATTGCGCGGTGTTGAAAACGATTAAATCGCGTATATACTGTCATATTTTTCAATAAAAGAGTCATTTGAAGCATTTTTTACATTTGCAAATATCTTTCTTAAAAAGAATGGTATGGTCTCCTAAGTGGTATCATTATGTTGCGCTTGAGCTTCTCTACCTGTTTGCGCCATCGGTTTATGTTTCTCATCTTTATTTATTGCGCGGTGTTGAAAACGATTAAATCGCGTATATACTGTCATATTGTGCAATAAAAGAGTCATTTGAAGCATTTTTTACATTTGCAAATATCTTTCTTAAAAAGAATGGTATGGTCTCCTAAGTGGTATCATTATGTTGCGCTTGAGCTTCTCTATCTGTTCGCGTCATCGGTTTATGTTTTTCATCTTTATTTATTGCGCTTAGAATGCTATGGTCTCCTAAATGGTATCATTATGTTGCGCTTGAGCTTCTCTACCTGTTCGCGACATCGGTTTATGTTTCTCATCTTTCCCTTAAAAAAATGTACCATGGTAACCAACATTCCATGGTAGTCAAAATTACCATGGTGGACCACGGTAACCATGGTTATCATGGTACATCACATTTGCAAATATCTTTCTTAAAAAGAATGGTATGGTCTCCTAAGTGGTATCATTATGTTGCGCTTGAGCTTCTCTACCTGTTCGCGCCATCGGTTTATGTTTCTCATCTTTATTTATTGCGCGATGTTGAAAACGATTAAATCGCGTATATACTGTCATATTGCGCAATAAAAGAGTCATTTGAAGCATTTTTTACATTTGCAACATCACATTTGCAAATATCTTTCTTAAAAAGAATGGTATGGTCTCCTAAGTGGTATCATTATGTTGCGCTTGAGCTTCTCTACCTGTTCGCGTCATCGGTTTATGTTTTTCATCTTTATTTATTGCGCTTAGAATGCTATGGTCTCCTAAATGGTATCATTATGTTGCGCTTGAGCTTCTCTACCTGTTCGCGACATCGGTTTATGTTTCTCATCTTTCCCTTAAAAAAATGTACCATGGTAACCAACATTCCATGGTAGTCAAAATTACCATGGTGGACCACGGTAACCATGGTTATCATGGTACATCACATTTGCAAATATCTTTCTTAAAAAGAATGGTATGGTCTCCTAAGTGGTATCATTATGTTGCGCTTGAGCTTCTCTACCTGTTCGCGCCATCGGTTTATGTTTCTCATCCTTATTTATTGCGCGATGTTGAAAACGATTAAATCGCGTATATACTGTCATATTGCGCAATAAAAGAGTCATTTGAAGCATTTTTTACATTTTCAACATCACATTTGCAAATATCTTTCTTAAAAAGAATGGTATGGTCTCCTAAGTGGTATCATTATGTTGCGCTTGAGCTTCTCTACCTGTTCGCGCCATCGGTTTATGTTTCTCATCCTTATTTATTGCGCGGTGTTGAAAACGATTAAATCGCGTATATACTGTCATATTGTGCAATAAAAGAGTCATTTGAAGCATTTTTTACATTTGCAAATATCTTTCTTAAAAAGAATGGTATGGTCTCCTAAGTGGTATCATTATGTTGCGCTTGAGCTTCTCTACCTGTTCGCGACATCGGTTTATGTTTCTCATCTTTCCCTTAAAAAAATGTACCATGGTAACCAACATTCCATGGTAGTCAAAATTACCATGGTGGACCACGGTAACCATGGTTATCATGGTACATCACATTTGCAAATATCTTTCTTAAAAAGAATGGTATGGTCTCCTAAGTGGTATCATTATGTTGCGCTTGAGCTTCTCTACCTGTTCGCGACATCGGTTTATGTTTCTCATCTTTCCCTTAAAAAAATGTACCATGGTAACCAACATTCCATGGTAGTCAAAATTACCATGGTGGACCACGGTAACCATGGTTATCATGGTACATCACATTTGCAAATATCTTTCTTAAAAAGAATGGTATGGTCTCCTAAGTGGTATCATTATGTTGCGCTTGAGCTTCTCTACCTGTTCGCGCCATCGGTTTATGTTTCTCATCTTTATTTATTGCGCGATGTTGAAAACGATTAAATCGCGTATATACTGTCATATTGCGCAATAAAAGAGTCATTTGAAGCATTTTTTACATTTGCAAATATCTTTCTTAAAAAGAATGGTATGGTCTCCTAAGTGGTATCATTGTGTTGCGCTTGAGCTTCTCTACCTGTTCGCGCCATCGGTTTATGTTTCTCATCCTTATTTATTGCGCGGTGTTGAAAACGATTAAATCGCGTATATACTGTCATATTTTTCAATAAAAGAGTCATTTGAAGCATTTTTTACATTTGCAAATATCTTTCTTAAAAAGAATGGTATGGTCTCCTAAGTGGTATCATTATGTTGCGCTTGAGCTTCTCTACCTGTTTGCGCCATCGGTTTATGTTTCTCATCTTTATTTATTGCGCGATGTTGAAAACGATTAAATCGCGTATATACTGTCATATTGCACAATAAAAGAGCCATTTGAAGCAAGTTTTACATTTGCAAATATCTTTCTTAAAAAAATCAACTCGGTCTCCTAAGTGGTATCATTATGCTGCGCTTGAGCTTCTCTATCTGTTCGCGTCATCGGTTTATGTTTTTCATCTTTATTTATTGCGCTTAGAATGCTATGGTCTCCTAAATGGTATCATTATGTTGCGCTTGAGCTTCTCTACCTGTTCGCGACATCAGTTTATGTTTCTCATCTTTCCCTTAAAAAAATGTACCATGGTAACCAACATTCCATGGTAGTCAAAATTACCATGGTGGACCACGGTAACCATGGTTATCATGGTACATCACATTTGCAAATATCTTTCTTAAAAAGAATGGTATGGTCTCCTAAGTGGTATCATTATGTTGCGCTTGAGCTTCTCTACCTGTTCGCGCCATCGGTTTATGTTTCTCATCCTTATTTATTGCGCGATGTTGAAAACGATTAAATCGCGTATATACTGTCATATTGCGCAATAAAAGAGTCATTTGAAGCATTTTTTTACATTTTCAACATCACATTTGCAAATATCTTTCTTAAAAAGAATGGTATCATTATGTTGCGCTTGAGCTTCTCTACCTGTTCGCGCCATCGGTTTATGTTTCTCATCCTTATTTATTGCGCGGTGTTGAAAACGATTAAATCGCGTATATACTGTCATATTGTGCAATAAAAGCGTCATTTGAAGCATTTTTTACATTTGCAAATATCTTTCTTAAAAAGAATGGTATGGTCTCCTAAGTGGTATCATTATGTTGCGCTTGAGCTTCTCTACCTGTTCGCGCCATCGGTTTATGTTTCTCATCCTTATTTATTGCGCGGTGTTGAAAACGATTAAATCGCGTATATACTGTCATATTGTGCAATAAAAGAGTCATTTGAAGCATTTTTTACATTTGCAAATATCTTTCTTAAAAAGAATGGTATGGTCTCCTAAGTGGTATCATTATGTTGCGCTTGAGCTTCTCTACCTGTTCGCGACATCGGTTTATGTTTCTCATCTTTCCCTTAAAAAAATGTACCATGGTAACCAACATTCCATGGTAGTCAAAATTACCATGGTGGACCACGGTAACCATGGTTATCATGGTACATCACATTTGCAAATATCTTTCTTAAAAAGAATGGTATGGTCTCCTAAGTGGTATCATTATGTTGCGCTTGAGCTTCTCTACCTGTTCGCGACATCGGTTTATGTTTCTCATCTTTCCCTTAAAAAAATGTACCATGGTAACCAACATTCCATGGTAGTCAAAATTACCATGGTGGACCACGGTAACCATGGTTATCATGGTACATCACATTTGCAAATATCTTTCTTAAAAAGAATGGTATGGTCTCCTAAGTGGTATCATTATGTTGCGCTTGAGCTTCTCTACCTGTTCGCGCCATCGGTTTATGTTTCTCATCTTTATTTATTGCGCGATGTTGAAAACGATTAAATCGCGTATATACTGTCATATTGCGCAATAAAAGAGTCATTTGAAGCATTTTTTACATTTGCAACATCACATTTGCAAATATCTTTCTTAAAAAGAATGGTATGGTCTCCTAAGTGGTATCATTATGTTGCGCTTGAGCTTCTCTACCTGTTCGCGTCATCGGTTTATGTTTTTCATCTTTATTTATTGCGCTTAGAATGCTATGGTCTCCTAAATGGTATCATTATGTTGCGCTTGAGCTTCTCTACCTGTTCGCGACATCGGTTTATGTTTCTCATCTTTCCCTTAAAAAAATGTACCATGGTAACCAACATTCCATGGTAGTCAAAATTACCATGGTGGACCACGGTAACCATGGTTATCATGGTACATCACATTTGCAAATATCTTTCTTAAAAAGAATGGTATGGTCTCCTAAGTGGTATCATTGTGTTGCGCTTGAGCTTCTCTACCTGTTCGCGCCATCGGTTTATGTTTCTCATCCTTATTTATTGCGCGGTGTTGAAAACGATTAAATCGCGTATATACTGTCATATTTTTCAATAAAAGAGTCATTTGAAGCATTTTTTACATTTGCAAATATCTTTCTTAAAAAGAATGGTATGGTCTCCTAAGTGGTATCATTATGTTGCGCTTGAGCTTCTCTACCTGTTTGCGCCATCGGTTTATGTTTCTCATCTTTATTTATTGCGCGATGTTGAAAACGATTAAATCGCGTATATACTGTCATATTGCGCAATAAAAGAGTCATTTGAAGCATTTTTTACATTTGCAACATCACATTTGCAAATATCTTTCTTAAAAAGAATGGTATGGTCTCCTAAGTGGTATCATTGTGTTGCGCTTGAGCTTCTCTACCTGTTCGCGCCATCGGTTTATGTTTCTCATCCTTATTTATTGCGCGGTGTTGAAAACGATTAAATCGCGTATATACTGTCATATTTTTCAATAAAAGAGTCATTTGAAGCATTTTTTACATTTGCAAATATCTTTCTTAAAAAGAATGGTATGGTCTCCTAAGTGGTATCATTGTGTTGCGCTTGAGCTTCTCTACCTGTTCGCGCCATCGGTTTATGTTTCTCATCCTTATTTATTGCGCGGTGTTGAAAACGATTAAATCGCGTATATACTGTCATATTTTTCAATAAAAGAGTCATTTGAAGCATTTTTTACATTTGCAAATATCTTTCTTAAAAAGAATGGTATGGTCTCCTAAGTGGTATCATTATGTTGCGCTTGAGCTTCTCTACCTGTTTGCGCCATCGGTTTATGTTTCTCATCTTTATTTATTGCGCGATGTTGAAAACGATTAAATCGCGTATATACTGTCATATTGCACAATAAAAGAGCCATTTGAAGCAAGTTTTACATTTGCAAATATCTTTCTTAAAAAAATCAACTCGGTCTCCTAAGTGGTATCATTATGCTGCGCTTGAGCTTCTCTATCTGTTCGCGTCATCGGTTTATGTTTTTCATCTTTATTTATTGCGCTTAGAATGCTATGGTCTCCTAAATGGTATCATTATGTTGCGCTTGAGCTTCTCTACCTTTTCGCGACATCGGTTTATGTTTCTCATCTTTCCCTTAAAAAAATGTACCATGGTAACCAACATTCCATGGTAGTCAAAATTACCATGGTGGACCACGGTAACCATGGTTATCATGGTACATCACATTTGCAAATATCTTTCTTAAAAAGAATGGTATGGTCTCCTAAGTGGTATCATTGTGTTGCGCTTGAGCTTCTCTACCTGTTCGCGCCATCGGTTTATGTTTCTCATCCTTATTTATTGCGCGGTGTTGAAAACGATTAAATCGCGTATATACTGTCATATTTTTCAATAAAAGAGTCATTTGAAGCATTTTTTACATTTGCAACATCACATTTGCAAATATCTTTCTTAAAAAGAATGGTATGGTCTCCTAAGTGGTTTCATTATGTTGCGCTTGATCTTTTCTACCTGTTCGCGCCATCGGTTTATGTTTCTCATCCTTATTTATTGCGCGATGTTGAAAACGATTAAATCGCGTATATACTGTCATATTGCGCAATAAAAGAGTCATTTGAAGCATTTTTTACATTTGCAACATCACATTTGCAAATATCTTTCTTAAAAAGAATGGTATGGTCTCCTAAGTGGTATCATTATGTTGCGCTTGAGCTTCTCTACCTGTTCGCGACATCGGTTTATGTTTCTCATCTTTATTTATTGCGCGATGTTGAAAACGATTAAATCGCGTATATACTGTCATATTGCACAATAAAAGAGCCATTTGAAGCATTTTTTACATTTGCAAATATCTTTCTTAAAAAGAATGGTATGGTCTCCTAAGTGGTATCATTATGTTGCGCTTGAGCTTCTCTACCTGTTCGCGCCATCGGTTTATGTTTCTCATCTTTATTTATTGCGCGATGTTGAAAACGATTAAATCGCGTATATACTGTCATATTGCGCAATAAAAGAGTCATTTGAAGCATTTTTTACATTTGCAACATCACATTTGCAAATATCTTTCTTAAAAAGAATGGTATGGTCTTCTAAGTGGTATCATTATGTTGCGCTTGAGCTTCTCTACCTGTTCGCGTCATCGGTTTATGTTTTTCATCTTTATTTATTGCGCTTAGAATGCTATGGTCTCCTAAATGGTATCATTATGTTGCGCTTGAGCTTCTCTACCTATTCGCGACATCGGTTTATGTTTCTCATCTTTCCCTTAAAAAAATGTACAATGGTAACCAACATTCCATGGTAGTCAAAATTACCATGGTGGACCACGGTAACCATGGTTATCACATTTGCAAATATCTTTCTTAAAAAGAATGGTATGGTCTCCTAAATGGTATCATTATGTTGTGCTTGAGCTTCTCTATCTGTTCGCGTCATCGGTTTATGTTTTTCATCTTTATTTATTGCGCATAGAATGCTATGGTCTCCTAAATGGTATCATTATGTTGCGCTTGAGCTTCTCTACCTGTTCGCGACATCGGTTTATGTTTCTCATCTTTCCCTTAAAAAAATGTATCATGGTAACCAACATTCCATGGTAGTCAAAATTACCATAGTGGACCACGGTAACCATGGTTATCATGGTACATCACATTTGCAAATATCTTTCTTAAAAAGAATGGTATGGTCTCCTAAGTGGTATCATTGTGTTGCGCTTGAGCTTCTCTACCTGTTCGCGCCATCGGTTTATGTTTCTCATCTTTATTTATTGCGCGGTGTTGAAAACGATTAAATCGCGTATATACTGTCATATTGCGCAATAAAAGAGTCATTTGAAGCATTTTTTACATTTGCAACATCACATTTGCAAATATCTTTCTTAAAAAGAATGGTATGGTCTCCTAAGTGGTATCATTATGTTGCGCTTGATCTTTTCTACCTGTTCGCGCCATCGGTTTATGTTTCTCATCCTTATTTATTGCGCGATGTTGAAAACGATTAAATCGCGTATATACTGTCATATTGCGCAATAAAAGAGTCATTTGAAGCATTTTTTACATTTGCAACATCACATTTGCAAATTTCTTTCTTAAAAAGAATGGTATGGTCTCCTAAGTGGTATCATTATGTTGCGCTTGAGCTTCTCTACCTGTTCGCGCCATCGGTTTATGTTTCTCATCTTTATTTATTGCGCGATGTTGAAAACGATTAAATCGCGTATATACTGTCATATTGCACAATAAAAGAGCCATTTGAAGCATTTTTTACATTTGCAAATATCTTTCTTAAAAAGAATGGTATGGTCTCCTAAGTGGTATCATTATGTTGCGCTTGAGCTTCTCTACCTGTTCGCGCCATCGGTTTATGTTTCTCATCTTTATTTATTGCGCGATGTTGAAAACGATTAAATCGCGTATATACTGTCATATTGCGCAATAAAAGAGTCATTTGAAGCATTTTTTACATTTGCAACATCACATTTGCAAATATCTTTCTTAAAAAGAATGGTATGGTCTTCTAAGTGGTATCATTATGTTGCGCTTGAGCTTCTCTACCTGTTCGCGTCATCGGTTTATGTTTTTCATCTTTATTTATTGCGCTTAGAATGCTATGGTCTCCTAAATGGTATCATTATGTTGCGCTTGAGCTTCTCTACCTATTCGCGACATCGGTTTATGTTTCTCATCTTTCCCTTAAAAAAATGTACAATGGTAACCAACATTCCATGGTAGTCAAAATTACCATGGTGGACCACGGTAACCATGGTTATCACATTTGCAAATATCTTTCTTAAAAAGAATGGTATGGTCTCCTAAATGGTATCATTATGTTGTGCTTGAGCTTCTCTATCTGTTCGCGTCATCGGTTTATGTTTTTCATCTTTATTTATTGCGCATAGAATGCTATGGTCTCCTAAATGGTATCATTATGTTGCGCTTGAGCTTCTCTACCTGTTCGCGACATCGGTTTATGTTTCTCATCTTTCCCTTAAAAAAATGTATCATGGTAACCAACATTCCATGGTAGTCAAAATTACCATAGTGGACCACGGTAACCATGGTTATCATGGTACATCACATTTGCAAATATCTTTCTTAAAAAGAATGGTATGGTCTCCTAAGTGGTATCATTGTGTTGCGCTTGAGCTTCTCTACCTGTTCGCGCCATCGGTTTATGTTTCTCATCTTTATTTATTGCGCGGTGTTGAAAACGATTAAATCGCGTATATACTGTCATATTGCGCAATAAAAGAGTCATTTGAAGCATTTTTTACATTTGCAACATCACATTTGCAAATATCTTTCTTAAAAAGAATGGTATGGTCTCCTAAGTGGTATCATTATGTTGCGCTTGATCTTTTCTACCTGTTCGCGCCATCGGTTTATGTTTCTCATCCTTATTTATTGCGCGATGTTGAAAACGATTAAATCGCGTATATACTGTCATATTGCGCAATAAAAGAGTCATTTGAAGCATTTTTTACATTTGCAACATCACATTTGCAAATATCTTTCTTAAAAAGAATGGTATGGTCTCCTAAGTGGTATCATTATGTTGCGCTTGAGCTTCTCTACCTGTTCGCGCCATCGGTTTATGTTTCTCATCTTTATTTATTGCGCGATGTTGAAAACGATTAAATCGCGTATATACTGTCATATTGCACAATAAAAGAGCCATTTGAAGCATTTTTTACATTTGCAAATATCTTTCTTAAAAAGAATGGTATGGTCTCCTAAGTGGTATCATTATGTTGCGCTTGAGCTTCTCTACCTGTTTGCGCCATCGGTTTATGTTTCTCATCTTTATTTATTGCGCGATGTTGAAAACGATTAAATCGCGTATATACTGTCATATTGCGCAATAAAAGAGTCATTTGAAGCATTTTTTACATTTGCAACATCACATTTGCAAATATCTTTCTTAAAAAGAATGGTATGGTCTCCTAAGTGGTATCATTATGTTGCGCTTGAGCTTCTCTACCTGTTCGCGACATCGGTTTATCTCTCTCATCTTTATTTATTGCGCAATGTTGAAAACGAGTAAATTGCGTATATATTGCACAATAAAAGAGCCATTTGAAGCAAGTTTTACATTTGCAAATATCTTTCTTAAAAAAAATCAACTCGGTCTCCTAAGTGGTATCATTATGCTGCGCTTGAGCTTCTCTATCTGTTCGCGTCATCGGTTTATGTTTTTCATCTTTATTTATTGCGCTTAGAATGCTATGGTCTCCTAAATGGTATCATTATGTTGCGCTTGAGCTTCTCTACCTATTCGCGACATCGGTTTAATGTTTCTCATCTTTCCCTTAAAAAAATGTACAATGGTAACCAACATTCCATGGTAGTCAAAATTACCATGGTGGACCACGGTTTACCGTTTATTTTACCGTTTTTTTTTTACTGTTTATTTTACCGTATATTTTACCGTTTATTCTACCGTTTATTTTACCGTTTATTTCATAATACCGTTTATTTCATGGGGGAGATTTACACGTTAATTTCATTGGTTAATGTGTCCTATTCTAGATTTGTGTGAAAATGGCGAAACCATGTTTTCAAAATTGCGCAATAAATAAAGATCAAAAACATAAACCGATGACGCGAACAGGTAGAGATGCTCAAGCGCAACATAATGATACCACTTAGGAAACCGATTTAATCGTTTTCAACATGATGACGCGAACAGGTAGAGAAGCTCGAGCGCAACATAATGATAGCTTTTAGGAGACCATTGCATTCTTTTTAAGAAAGATATTTGCAAATGCAAAATATGCTGCAAATGACTTTTTTTTGCGCAATATATATTTTTTTTTTGACAGTTTATACGTGATTTAATCTTTTTCTACATTGCGCAATGAATTAAGATGAAAAACATAAACCGATGACGCGAACAGGTAGAGATGCTCAAGCGCAACATAATGATACCACTTAGGAAACCGATTTAATCGTTTTCAACATGATGACGCGAACAGGTAGAGAAGCTCGAGCGCAACATAATGATAGCTTTTAGGAGACCATTGCATTCTTTTTAAGAAAGATATTTGCAAATGCAAAATATGCTGCAAATGACTTTTTTTTGCGCAATATATATATATATTTTTTTTTTTGACAGTATATACGTGATTTAATCTTTTTCTACATTGCGCAATGAATTAAGATGAAAAACATAAACCGATGACGCGAACAGGTATATACTGATTTAATCTTTTTCTACATTGCGCAATGAATTAAGATGAAAAACATAAACCGATGACGCGAACAGGTAGAGATGCTCAAGCGCAACATAATGATACCACTTAGGAGACCGATTTAATCGTTTTCAACATTGCTTCAAATGACTCTTTTATTACGCAATATGACAGTTTATACATGCGCAATAAATAAAGATGAAAAACATAAACCGATGTCGCGAACAGGTAGAGGAGCTCAAGTGCAACATAATGATACCACTTAGGAAACCGATTTAATCGTTTTCAACATTGCGCAATAAATAAAGATAAAAAACATAAACTGATGACGCGAACAGGTAGAGAAGCTCGAGCGCAACATAATGATAGCTCTTAGGAGACCATTGCATTCTTTTTAAGAAAGATATTTGCAAATGCAAAAAATGCTGCAAATGACTTTTTTTGCGCAATATATATTTTTTTTTTTTTTTTGACAGTATATACGTGATTTAATCTTTTTCTACATTGCGCAATGAATTAAGATGAAAAACATAAACCGATGACGCGAACAGGTAGAGATGCTCAAGCGCAACATAATGATACCACTTAGGAAACCGATTTAATCGTTTTCAACATTGCGCAATAAATAAAGATGAAAAACATAAACCGATGACGCGAACAGGTAGAGATGCTCAAGCGCAACATAATGATACCACTTAGGAAACCGATTTAATCGTTTTCAACATTGCTTCAAATGACTCTTTTATTACGCAATATGACAGTTTATACATGCGCAATAAATAAAGATGAAAAACATAAACCGATGACGCGAACAGGTAGAGAAGCTCGAGCGCAACATAATGATAGCTCTCAGGAGACCATGGCATTCTTTTTAAGAAAGATATTTGCTAATGTAAAAAATGCTTCAAATGACTCTTTTATTGCGCAATATGACAGTATATACGCGATTTAATCGTTTTTCTACATTGCGCAATAAATAAAGATGAAAAACATAAACCGATATCGCAAACAGGTAAAAAAGCTCAAGCGCAACATAATGATACCACTTAGGAAACCGATTTAATCGTTTTCAACATTGCGCAATAAATAAAGATGAAAAACATAAACCGATGACGCGAACAGGTAGAGAAGCTCAAGCGCAACATAATGATACCACTTAGGAGACCATGGCATTCTTTTTAAGAAAGATATTTGCTAATGTAAAAAATGCTTCAAATGACTCTTTTATTGCGCAATATGACAGTATATACGCGATTTAATCGTTTTTCTACATTGCGCAATAAATAAAGATGAAAAACATAAACCGATATCGCAAACAGGTAAAAAAGCTCAAGCGCAACATAATGATACCACTTAGGAAACCGATTTAATCGTTTTCAACATTGCGCAATAAATAAAGATGAAAAACATAAACCGATGACGCGAACAGGTAGAGATGCTCAAGCGCAACATAATGATACCACTTAGGAAACCGATTTAATCGTTTTCAACAAATCAAACTTTATTATTAATTTGCTAAAACTTAAAAGTTCTTCAATCAAGTATGATCTATCAATATTACTTGCAAGTTGAGGATTTGAGTGCATGTTAAGGCCTACATCACAGTTTCGTCATCATCAAATGATCAAATCTGTATATTTTCATCACACTTGCAATGTTCCACATGCATGCACCATATTTTTTCTAGGAATCTGAAGGTTACAGAAAGTCCCGACAAATCCAGTCTGGAGGTGAGTGATTAACATTCAGCCCCCGACCCTCCTAGGTGAACATCTTGAGGATTTAATAGAGGATCGGTGCTAGGAATCTAGAAGACGTGCCGCAGGTCACAATTATGTGCTACATGATGAGCATTATCACCAACGTATGTCATGCACCCTGGGAGTTGGCTTCAGTACCCTTTATGATGGATGAGTCTTTGTCATACTACTGAGAGAAGTTCAGC
The DNA here is from genome assembly GCA_035222895.1 of Strongylocentrotus droebachiensis. Taxonomy (NCBI): domain Eukaryota; kingdom Metazoa; phylum Echinodermata; class Echinoidea; order Camarodonta; family Strongylocentrotidae; genus Strongylocentrotus; species Strongylocentrotus droebachiensis. Next base: position 137,433 of record JAVYIG010003631.1, read on the forward strand.
GCAGGTCAAGCTTTTAGTGATCATTATACATGTACAATACTGGAAGTTTTTCAGGCAAAAAAAAAAAGTGGTGCTGAAAAACTTTGCAAGTATAATCTATGCCCCGATGAAAATGGAGAGGATCCCTTTTGAACATAGACGTTATCTGTAACATCTAGGCATTCATGTCCTTTGTCAAGAATACATGAGTTACATGGAGAATGTAAATTCTGCATTCTTGAAACATGGATGTAGGAAAGAACAAGCTGATCACAATTGAAAAAGTGAGAGAGACAGAGAGAACAAGAAAATTGAGTGAGGGGGGGAAGAAAAATGAAGATGGGAAGAGTTAGAAAAGTTACAAATAAAAACGAATACAGAGAGGGGATTTAAGCTAGAAATGCTAGAGCGCCGTATGGCAGCCGTGCTAAAGCCAGGGTAATAATCTGGAGCGCCAGGAGGGTCAAATCTGACTGACATGAGCGCTATATAAGAACCCACTACTATTATTATTATTATTAATATGCATGAAAATGTATGAAGCTGAAGGACTAGTAAGCGAAGACATTAAAATATGTGAGATAAAAGTTAGCTTGAACGACATATAGAGGGATGGGAGACAAAGACAGAAATACAGCAAGAGAGAAGAGGTAAAGGAGAATATGAATCAAGGATTTTGGAAAAAAAACAAATAGAGAGAGAAAGAGATGCACATGGCATGCTCCCAAGAGACTGAAAAAGATGACATAGCTACGATGTAATCTCATGTAAAAGGCAATGTAAGGAATAATTTAAAAAAAATAGTCGGCAAAATAAAGGATGACGAACATTACCCTTTTAACGATGATAACACAGAATTTGTTATGTTAAGGGCATTCCCCTTCCCCAAGCGCGCTCTTTCAATTTGAATGCTAATACTCCCTAGCATATATCCATCTCCTTTCACTGTGACGTGAACACAGACTAATTTGTTTTTGGCCAGGGGGGGGGGGGGAGTTTGGACACCATGATGAACAATTTAGTGTGAATGGTGCCTGTTTGGTGGAAATGACATTTTCTTTGTTTTCTTTTTTTTCCCCATGAAGGGGAAGAGGGAAAGGGAGGTGGATTTTGTTTTGCTCCTTGCGCTATTCCTCATTATTCCTCATTATGAATGATAGACATTGCATATCTTAATGTCAGCCATACTTTAGAATAGAAATGTCGCTTGAGGTACATACCACAAACAAGAATATTTTAATTCATCATTTACGAGGCAAGCTCAAAGTTCATCTCTTATCTGCTGGTATCACACCTGCCACAGATGTACCTTTCTCACACCTACCACTACCGTCATGAGCAGTGTCTTGCACATAGGTACGTTCAAAATGCTTTATGAATGGAAAAGCAGTTTCTGTTGCTAAACTTGCTGTAACTGTACACAGTGTATGTACGTGTATAATTAAACTCTGGATATAAACCAATATTGGACATTAACACGTATCACAAACATTACCAACTTTCATTTTCATATCGGATGGTTCTGTGGTCTAATATCAATTATTGTGATACCTTTAAAGATTAATATGTAATTCATTGTTCCTCTTGCAACGTGCATATAATTAATGAACCCTACACAAGCATTGGCCTATACAATGTATACATCTTCTATTGCAACACTATATGATAGATATTCCACTTAATATCGTACACCAACCAAATTCTGAACCCCCCCCCCCCCCCAAAAAAAAAAAAAAAACAAAAACAAAAACAAAAACAAAAACAAAAAAAACTTATTGAATAATATGGTGTTTCTCTTGTGGCAAACATTCCCTGTAAAATTGTGACACCAACTTCCTATAATCAAGAACATTTTACATTGCAGTCGATAACTTTCAAAACAGTCCCCTCCAAAGTAAATGTCTCCTTGTATAACCTGATAATTCTATGTACAGAAATTTTCACGGATGACAAGGGCCCAAATATATTTGCAAAGTGCCGTTCACATAACCAACACATTTTCAAGTGATGTAAACTTTCCAACCCTCCAATACAAAATTCATGCACATAAAACCCTTGTAAAAGTAACGGCTTTGAAATACTACTCTACGGAAGTGGTTTCATACGTGAAAGACTCGCCTCATTTACTCTAGCTACCAGCGGCTCTAGCCAGTGCTCATTACACTCACAATGGCTATCTAAGAGGATCTCTCCAGTGGCCAGGTCAGCACCTCTCACACGTGATCGGATCAATCCTGCGGACGGGAAGCAAGGGGTTAAACAGTCAGCCACAAATGAGCTCATAAATCATTCACTGCTTTTCAACCGGCCATAATTCACCAATCTCTCCATTCTCCCACATTTTCGTTCGCGCCAGTCTCTCGATGGACGGGATGAGATCAACGATAGCATTAGTTTATAGACTGAAGAGGTTTGTTTCAGCGGGAGTTTTAATTACAGTTTGCATTGAAGGTTATTTCGAGAAGGTTATTTCGGGTAGTGATGAGGACAACAATTTCTTTCAGGGACCATATTTTGTATAAACATGTAACATGATCAATTTGGCATAAATAGAAATATGTAACAGGATAATTGGAAGGAGATGGTGATCTTTGTTATTAATGTTTGTTTTTCAATTTCAAAATCATATGACAATATTAAAATGCCCTTTCAAACATATTTTGCAAATTTGCAACCAAGATTTATAAGAGTCCTATTATGGGAATATGGAGAAACTAGATGGAACTTCGACTGTGCGCAGTCGAAAATGATGCCTCCGTCATGGAGCAAGTTTACAAACCAAAACAAGAATTTGTTCGAATTCAAGTTCAATTGTAATCCATTAACAGGTTCTCAGAATATCATGATTACAAGCAATTTCTCATATACATATATGACCCCTTTGATCTTTGACCTCATGACCCTAAAATCTACTCAGTTCATCGGCTCTGCAAGATGTCCTGAGTTAAATAGTAATCCATCTGTCAGTTCTAATGAGAATGCTTTCACATGCTATTTTTGCATACATAGTGAGCCCATGACCTTTGACCTTATGAACCAAGAATCTACTCAGTTCATTGGCTCTGCAAGTAACATACATGAATAAAGTTTGGCAGGAATCCATCACTCGGTTCTTCAGATAACGCGACGTACAGACTAGATGGTACGTAGGGACGGACGGACGGACGGACAACCCGAAAACATAATGCCTCCGGCTACTTCCTAACGGAGGCATAAAAAAAGAGAAACAGACATTCTGGATATTGCTCTTTTTCTATCTCAATAATAGAACATTAGAATGATTAATTATCTGGAATAAGAGTAGGATATTTGATTGTAATTTCCTCAAGAATGAATTTCATGCTACATATGAATACACAGTAGAGTATAACACATTGATCCCACCCTGAGAAGCGTTTATATATCAAACGTATCGCTAACATGTTTGTGTAAATTCAAACAGAGCCATTAGTTTGATTTTCGACAAGGGAGGCGCTGAAGAGCTTTTTAGCAATCAAATGCTTCTTATGTTTTGCGCTCGCATCGCCATTGCCGAGATTGATGGGGCAATGCGCCACGGTCGGTGGAACGGTTGGTAACTTGAGCTACTCTTGGGGAACGACTGAAGTGGCATATTGGTCCTTAAAGCTCACAACACTTCTCTGTAATGGGACATTCTACCTCCCTCTCGTAACCCACTTTCAGGTGCCTGTATGGGTATTGTGCCTTCTCTTAGACGTGTTCATATGGAGTTCCCTCCCTAGAGAATGCACTTCCTTGTGATCTTCTTTGGCAGTATGATACTGAAAGGCCAGTTTAATACACAAAAGGTGTTCTAGATATGTCTTTGTTAAGAATAGTTTAATTTTAAGTGGTTTGCGGTAATACTTTAAAGGTTATGTTCTATTATGTGTGTCTGTGATTAGATCAGAATTATCATAAAGCTCCTCTCACACTCTTGCTCAGAAGGTTTAAGGCATATATCCTCAATGATATGAATGTATCTATGACATGCTAGGATTAATACAAACACATTGTAGGCATTTCTTACCTATTTTGCCAGCACTTTTTAAAATGATCCTACATTATATTCATACCCAATTGACCAATGCTTTGTAAAAGTGTTGCGGATGTCTTAAAGTAGATATTCATTGATTTAAAAATCTTAACTTTATTTTCATTATTGCATATTTGAAACTTTGATTCAACAAGGTTATCAAAATTCAATGCTTGGAAACATTCGAAGTAATGATTATTATAAATTACAAAACGCTTAAATACAGCCCGCCATAGCACCTGAGGAGCTCTCCGAACGCTGCTGAGATGTGTGAGATCACAGTATGGACATGACTTGCCCAAGCAGACGATGTCCCATGACATCTCACAGATTTTTAGTGCCTGTGTTTTCATCTTTTCTTGAGTTCTTTCTCTTACTTCACTACCGTCAGTCTAATTGTATAATCTATTGCCTCCCTCTAAACCCCGCGCATGATTTTATTTTGATGACAAATGCAGCGATACAAAAATAAAGTAATCTGTCGCTTGTAAACAAAATAAGACGCCATTGTATATTCAGCTGCACACACTGGGGTTTGTTCGGCGTTTCAAGAGGGAACAAATGCCGTCCTTAATATCATTCCGGGGGTTTTTCAATTTGAAAGTCTGATTTCTTTGATTGAAAATTAACCCCTATCCCGTGTATTTACAAGCAAAAGATTTTAGTTATCAGAATCGGGTCATATCCCCTTTTGAATGGTTTGACATGCCTTTACATTTATATACTAAACTCATTATAATTTGAGAAATAATAGCTTTGCAATTATGTTCATTCTCTATGGGATGTCGTCTGCTTGGGCAGTGTTGGTCCATATAGTGACGTCATTCAAATATCGTTATTTTTCCGGCGAATCTCTCGTATATCCCAGCTGCTATGGAGGTGGTTGTATTTGTATTTTTATAAATCACCCGATATGTAGTTGACCTAAAACTTGTACGATGGCCATCTGTTAGCTTACCAGTTTCTAGTGATACATTAGTGGACATATTTGTGATCTTCTTTGAATTTCACCTTTAATGAAATAGTGAATGCTGACTTTTGTGCATTAATTCTCATCTATGCACTATCAACTACACATGTATGAGCATGCAATCTGTGCTTCAATATCCAAAATACCAATCAAATATATTCTAGAATGAAAACGGGCAAATCAGGTCAATTTAGCAATACACCAAATTCATTAATTAATATCTTTTCTATGGTATGTTCAGAGCTGCCAACCTTGTGCGATCAAAAAAAGGAATCATGATGGCAAAAAAAAATGAATTTCAAGCAAACAAAGAAAAAGGAATCCATGAAAACGAAACTTACAACCGTCGCGCCACACACTTCCAATGCAGAAATGTTCATTCATCATGCTGTTTTTTTTCCATACAAACAGGAATATTTGTTGGTGGTTATTTTGGTATTATCAGCATTTCATTCCTTTTGAGAATATTTTTCTTTTCAAGTACGTTTTAAATTTAGTTTTCTATTGAATTTGTGATCAAATCACCATTTTAGGGCAGTTGTTTGTCGTGCGGTATGTTTTAAAAAAACAAAAAAAACAACAACATATTTATGAAGAAAAAAAACATAATACCGTAATTTCGAGGAAAAAAACAGTAATTCCAGCAAAAACAGAATGGTTGGCAGCTCTGAATATGGCATGTTGGTTCGGATCAAAAACTTGAAGTAATGCTGAACAAACGTATAAATCTTCAATACATCTTTACATCTCAATTTACCTTTAATTCCTGGATGGTATTGTGGAGTTTTCTCCTCATCGTTTCATCTTCCCTGATCCTGCCTTCTTTCTCCTCCACAGTAGCCTTGAGCGCGGCCACCTCTGCTTCCAGATCGGAGATCCTGCTACCTTTCTGTCTGCTGATGCTAAATGTATAACTAGAGCAAGCAAACACAAAGACTACTTGTCAAAATGTACACAGTAGAATGAGATCCATGTAACACTGTAAAAGAAAGAAAGGAAGACTGAACTGAAGCTTTGCTGTGGGGTAAAAGTACAGCTTTTTGCATCAATGACCCCTGCACTTGCTGATATGTATGTCTATAGGCTTGAAGTGTCATTGATTTTCTAAATGGCTCTGGTTTGTTGACATATACTACCAATGTACATGTGTCCCCAAGACAGTGAAAAATGAAATTATGTTTCCAAAATTCAAACATGTAATTTTAGTATCAGGACCATTTATATTTTTCAGAAATGCCAATTTTTGGACCTTAATCCTTTATTCATATTTAGTAATCAGATAAGAATACTATGAGTTTTTACAATTTTACTGTAAACTACCGTATTTGCCGGCGTTAACGGAGCTAGCTGCCGCGCAACACAACAGCGCATCCTGGTATATATGTAGGATACCAAACTCATTTGCTACAACTAGTCTTTCAGAATGTGTTTCAAAAATATTATTCATGCAAATTTTTGAGTTTCTTTTTTGAAGGCAATCACCGGATAGCATCTCACCTACCTGTGACCAAATTTAGTCAAAATACAATTAACAATTTCACAGTATTTAAAAATAAAGACAATTTTTAAAGTTGCAATCATTCAAACACAAATTGGCAACTCTATGACCTACATGAATCTTGCAAGGTTCCCTCCCATTTGCTCTGTACTAAAAACAGAATCAGAAATTTCTATTTAGTATTTACCCTAAAGAAAATGTTCAATCATACATGTATCCTAAATAAAATTATTGCAAATATGTTCCTATACAGACAGTGAAAGGTGAAATTATGTTTCTAAAATTCAAACATGTAATTTTAGTATCAGGACCATTTATATTTTTCAGAAATGCCAATTTTTGGACCCTAATCCTATATTCATATTTAGTAATCAGATAGGAATACTATGAGTTTTTACAATTTAACTGTAAACTACCGTATTTGCTGGCGTTAAGGCCGCAGTATTTTCGGAAGAAAAAATTTCAAAAAGTCTGGGTGCTGCCTTTGCGCAACAGTTAAAAATTCAGCGGTCAAAACAGCACGTACATTCCTACATATGGGACTAAAATGACTATACAATCGTACAGTACATTTCTAGAATAACTCCACACATCTTACCGACAATTCTATGTTGCATTGTTGACATTAAGACGAAAATAAACTTCATTTCTTATTTTTCTGACAAAATCTACCGGCAGATCTAGATTTAGGTATGTCATGTGCCATTGCATCGTTAAAAAGTAAAAGGGACCTTAACGGAGCTAGCTGCCGCGCAACGCAACTGCGCATCCTGGTATATGTAGGATACCAAACTCATTTGCTACAACTAGTCTTTCAGAATGTGTTTCAGAAATATTATTCATGCAAATTTTTGAGTTTCTTTTTTTGAAGGCAATCACCGGATAGCATCTCACCTACCTGTGACCAAATTTAGTCAAAATACAATTAACAATTTCACAGTAATTAGAAATAAAGACAATTTTTAAAGTTGCAATCATTCAAACACAAATTGGCAACTCTATGACCTACATGAATCTTGCAAGGTTCCCTCCCATTTGCTCTGTACTAAAACAGAATCAGAAATTTCCATTTAGTATTTACCCTAAAGAAAATGTTCAATCATACATGTATCCTAAATAAAATTATTGCAAATATGTTCCTATACAACTTTTCAAAACTTTTCAATTATCACCAAGAGAATGAAAGTTTATGAAATTTCTGTACAGAGCAAGCTGGAGAGGAACTTGCTCGATAGGTCAAAGTGTTGCCAATTTGTGTTTCACCAATGACAACTTTAAATATTCATGACTTTCCTGCTTTTAATCTGATATTGCTCGAATATTTCACTAATTTGTTTCTTTAATTTTTCTGCTTTTATTAATACCAACTGATTATTAGGGTGGACTTCCTCTTTAATTGTAGGAGGTACATGTAGATAATAGACCAGGGTCATTCCATGTCAAATCACCCAAAAAATCTGAAAATCTGAACCCGACCATTTTTTATTTTGATGAAACTTAGTGTACTTGTTGAGTGTGATCTCACAGCACCAAATCCCAAATTTTAGGTCAATTGGGTGAGGGGTTTGGGAGATACGGCCAACCAAATTTTGAGATTTTTTCAAAAATGGGGGTGGCGGGCCTACCTTTGAACCCTTATATCTCGGGACTTAATGGGTCAATCTGCACAAAATTTGTATTGTTTGAAAGGGTATTAAATAAGGATTCCAAATCTGCCGCCATTTTGAAAATTCGTACATGTTGGGGTACTTTGACCTCTTGACCTAAGATTTGACCTTGAAATTGACCTTGTGGATCACGTGACCTTGACAACATTTTTCATGAAATGTAATCTCTGACATGTTCACTTAAACATATAAAAGTTTCAGAGATATAATATTTTTTGTTTAGGAGCAATAAGGATTGAAAGTATCCATACTTACAGATATTCACAATAAACCCTATTATAATGTATACAATACATGCAATATGCACAGTACAACATACATCTTCCACATGCTTTTTTGTTCTAGTCATATCCATTCTAAATGTCAGCGGTACTTGAATAGAAATAAAAGGACAAGTTCATATAGGTCTAAAGGGTTAACAGGATGTATAGCTTTAAGCCTTTGAGTCGGTTCTAGGATAATTACCCCCCTGGAAATGTCCCCCCCCCCCCAAGGACAATTACCCCTGAGGACTATCACACCCAGAGGACAATTAACCCCAGAAAATTACCTCCTAGGACAATCTGTCCCCCCCCCCCCAGGACAATTACCCCCGGACAATTACCCCCCCCCCCCCCCTGGAAAATTACCCCACAAGGATAATTACCTCCCCAAAAAAATATCTGCTTTGATTAAAACCAACTTATTATCAGGATGGACTTCCCCTTTAACGAATAGGGGGGGGGGGGGGGGTAATTGTCCTCTGGGTGTGATAGTCCTCGGGGGGTAAATGTCCTCGGGGGGGGGGGACATTTCCTGGGGGTTAATTTTTCAGGGGGGTAATTATCCTAGAACCGACTCGGAGGCCTTAAACCATACATCCTGTTAACCCTTTAGGCCTATATGAACTTGTCATTTTATTTCTATTGAAGTACTGCTGACATTTAGAATGGATATGCCTAGAACAAAAAAGCATGTGGAAGATGTATGTTGTACTGTGCATATTGCATGTATTGTATACATTATAATAGGGTATATTGTGAATTTCGGTAAGTATGGATACTTTCAATCCTTATTGCTCCTAAACAAAAAATATTATATCTCTGAAACTTTTATATGTTTTGGGGAACATGTCAGAGATTACATTTCATGAAAAATGTTGTCAAGGTCACGTGATCCACAAGGTCAATTTCAAGGTCAAATGTTAGGTCAAGAGGTCAAAGTACCCCAACATGTACGAATTTTCAAAATGGCGGCAGATTTGGAATCCTTATTGAATACCCTTTCCAACAATATAAATTTTGTGAAGATTGACCCATTAGGTCCCGAGATACAAGGGTTCAAAGGTAGGCCCGCCACCCCCATTTTTGAAAAAAATTCAAAATTTGGTGGGCCGTATCTCCCAAACCCCTCACCCGATTGACCTAAAATTTGGGATTTGGTGCTGTGAGATCACACTCAACAAGTACACTAAGTTTCATTAAAATCAAAAATGGTCGGGTTAAAACCATTGGGTGATTTGACATGGAATGACCCACCAATCTTTACCTCAGTGGCATCCAACTGCACTATATGACCAGCTTGTGCTGCTGTCATTAAAGCTATAGAGCTTTTTAGACCTGAACACTCCTGACGTGATGCTGTAAGATCGCCCTCTACAGTCTCAATTTGTCGTTTCAGACTTCTCATCGTCATCTCCAAGTCGTCTTTCTGTTGATTAAGACGTCGCTCCACTATGGAATCCTCGTCCTCCGCATTCCTACAATCAGAAAACAAAGTTTGAAGAAGAAAATGATGGGGTTTCGTTATCATTGACATTCTGGGCCACAAGACAGTCCACATTGTCATCATTCATACATTACAGAAATGAAACCATATTTTGAAAATAGTTGATACAAAGCAGTAAGCTTAAAGTTAAAGACCAGTATTGGAAACGGCCCAATTTCAAACAAGGGAAACGCTCTCGGCGGTCTCGCCTGCATTACGCAATTCGATATGATGAAAAATTGAGGTTGAAACATTATTTATAGGCAGGGTGGCCCATTAGCAGACCAAAAAAAATGAAATCCTTTGAATATAATCAGCATTTTGAAGTGAATATTGACCAAGAATCATCAGAAGAACATTTACTATTAATTGTACCAGGATCGATAACTTGAATGAAATATGAACAAATTAATTTTAAAAAAATTATTTATTCTCATATTAAGTTGTGAAAACATAATTCAAGTCTAATGACCTTGTGACCTGGAATTTGTGTCATATGATTTGTGATACCCTTGGGTACAAGTTTTATGGAATTTGAACAAACAATTTTGAAAATATGCTAAAAATTCAAAATCTTGATGTTGATGCCACAACAAAGTCTAAGTTTGTTGACCTTAAATGACCTTTGACCTTAAATTAGTGACCTGAAATTCTACTCACATGATTGGGGATACTTGATAACCCTATAGTCCAAGTTCCATTGACTAAGAACTTATACTTTTAAAATTATATCAAAAATTCAAAAACTTAACCTTAGGTTAAGTTTTTGATGTTGAGGGCACCTATGTCTCGCTTTTTGCTACGAAAGGCGAGACAAAAATGAAATGGAAACTCTTATTACCAATCATGTGAAAGAATATGTTTTGACTAATACATGATGATAACAATTTTGCCAAGAAACCGCCTACTAATTGATATATTTGGTAAATTAGTTTATCTATTGGTGTGTGAGAGATAAACGCACGTGTGCGTAGTCCCATATACATCTTTCTGTGTACAGTGCTTGTAACTTTACAAGGACTGGGCCAAATTTCTTATCATTTTGATGATTCCAGAACCTTGCAGTACACACCAATACTTATTGCTAGATGATCAACCTTTTCTGATCGATTCCACAATGTTTCTTTTACATCCACAATGTTTCTTTCACATTGCAATTGCATGACCATAACTGGTCTTTACATTTAACCCTAATAAGGCCGGGCTATTTGAAGTCTTACTACGGCCGGGGGGGGGCCATTATGGCCCCCCCCTAAGATCTCGGCCGTGAAACGGCCGATCTCCGCGAAAATTTGCACGCATGTCAAGTGAAGTGTATAGAACAATATGATAATTTCAATTTTTTGAAAAAAATCCCTCATTTGCATATTTATGGTAATTTATGCAAATAACGTCATAAAATCACATTTTTACCCATAAATCCTATATTATTCATATTTAAGCATTCGTTTTCACTACATATATTCATTAGACCATTTGGAACAATAATACGACAAAAAAATTTGGAAGAGCCAGCTTATTCCTTATGTTATCTCTTGTTTTGATAATTTCTTATGTATTTCATTGTTTTTATAACTTATGTATGTTATTGTTTTTTTTTTCTTTTCATTTCTTCCTACAATTCAACTATTTTGACTCCCAAAACAACCACCTAAACTTTAAACAAGACCCAATAACCAATGTTTGATCTATTTTTAGGAAAAATGACATTTCCATATGTTTTGTACACAAATCACAAAAATGAGCGATTTTCGGGCTGACATGCAAAGACAAAAGGTCACGTGACCTTGTAACTATAGGTCCGATTTTTTTTTTTTTTGTTTTAAAGATGCGCAAGACTCTAAAGAAAAAAGTCAGCGAGCGGCGAGGCGCCATCCATATGCGTTCTCGAACAATCAGAAAAATCGTGGAGGGGGGGGGCCATAATGGCCCCCCCCCCCGGCCTTATTAGGGTTAACTCAGAATTCAAATACAGCTGAAAATAAAATTCACTAGGTTCTACTCTTAAACTATGATCTGTGTTGGGGGCACAATAATCATGAGGAATGATATCATATCCAGAATAAATTTGTATCAAACTTTCATCTCTGCATTGGCCACTATGCAGGCATGGTAATGCAAGAAAGTTAAATACAAACACTTTGGAATTGCTCACATGCTCTACAACCAACTAATCAAATATTCGTACACACAAACATACCCACTGACTAACATGCCATATCCTGCTTTAATGCAGGCCTGCTGTGTCAGATCTATGTTTACCGTAGATTTTTTAGATCTTGATGCATAGCTATTGACACTATGAAGTCAGAAGGTTCTCTATGAGATACACCATTGATATCTGGGGCCCGTTCATAGAAACCAACGTTACTAGCTACTATCTCGTGAAATCGATACTATCGGCGAGTAAAAAGAGCCAAGCCATAGCATTAGTCGCAATACCACCGGATTATTAAAAAAAGTAATATTAGGAAAAATGCAATTATTTAAATGAATTAGGAACAAAAAGATTGAAAATGATACCAGGAAATAAGAGATGCAATATACTTATAATTGTGAGTATTTCATTACACGATCGGGGAATCAGTTTTGTTCTTGAGATGGGTACCCCCGGATATTTTCATTTAATAGTTTATAAAAAAATAAAACAAAATATTATTCTTAGAAAAATACGATGTAATCAAATTGTCCAATGTTTTAGGCGTCAGCACATTATCAAAATTACAAAACTTCAACATTCCAAATGTTAAAACATATGTTTTAACTATTCAGTTTACACATTTGAAGATAGAATTTACCTCAAAATTAATGTAGGCCTGAAAATTAGAGAATACACTTCTAACTATGGCTTGCTTACCATGGCAGATTACCCAAAGATACAATATTAGAGATAACACAGGGTTCAGAATACGGCCCCTGGGCAGCACTGTCAGGCACGATGGAGGCGCAGGCAAAGACATTAAGAACCGTCTTAATAAAGCCAGAAATGCACTCAGAATGCTCAACAATATATGGAGATCACAGCAGTATAGCACCAAGACCAAGCTAAAATTGTACCAGAGCTGTGTCCTTTCCACTCTCCTGTACGGCTCTGAATGTTGGAGAATGACCAAAAACAACCTCAACAAGCTATCGGTCTTCCACACAAAGAGTCTGAGAAGAATATGCCGCATTTTCTGGCCAAACACCATTTCAAATGAAGCACTGTATGATTTCTTCAGGGAAATCAAGGAGATAAAATGAGTTTTATTTAAATCGCCGACATCAACGCACATCGCATAAATCAAAGATATTGGACGGATAACAACAAAATCACCAAACACACATTACCTGCTGATGCAAAAGCAGAGTTATTCCTCTCGACAACTTTGATTTTCACTTTGTACCGATGACATTATATACATGCAGTATACTCTGAACTTTATCAAAAATTGAAATCTATTATCTGTCCCTGTCTCTTGGGAAGTATCACAAATATGATCCAACAAACCCTTTGGGAAATGAATGATGCTGGATTGCTCTCAACAGAATACTGGAGAATGAGCCTGGTTGAAGTAGAAGGTTGAATTCATTCTTTGCCATGTGTATCGAAGCATACTGACAATGCCATTGTGTGAACACGGCTAATGACACAATACAGCAAACACCTTTCTCTATTGTGTACACTCCTAGACATTACCAAATCAAGCATGCCTAAGTCTTGCCAGTATCATTCATTGAGTATTTAGAGGAACAGCTGAAAATCTACCCACACGATGATTGTTATAGCTTTCACTGATTGTGCATATATTAAGATGCATGGTGGGAAATCAATTGTCAAGGCAATGATTATTCATCAGTTCATCATGTTTATGCATAAGTCACAAGAAATGTTGGTGAGGAGGGGATAAGTTGTACTAACCGTCACAAAAGCCCTTTATCTGTTTGTAAGGTATATAGGGAGGAGACTGCAGCTGTATTGGATGTGACGCCATGTTTTCACATGCAGGGGCAGATCATCAGTTGGAGGGGTAAATGGGGTTAGGGTTAGGCTGTATATCTGGCCCTGTTGTCACAGTTCCATGTCAGTAGTTTTTCTGCTGCCATGGATCTCCCCTGGAGGTTCTCCTGGTAATATGGTGGCATTTACAATACAACACCTTTTTGTTTTAAAGGCCTTATTTGATACATAATTTACCTTACAAAATATGTAAAATATATGTTTTGGATTGCAAGATATTCCTCTATTAAAACAATAGTTAGGTGATACGTAACGAAGTCTACGTATCACCTATTGATTTCGTCAAGATTTTTATTCCTATTCCTATTATTCTTCCTCGATTTTGTTCGCAGGATATCTCAAGATTGAATAAAGCCATTGTCATGAAACTTTTAATGATGATAGATCTTAGTCTAACTTAGAACTGCGTGACTTTTCAAAGACTCAAAATCATTGTGACGTCATCCAGGCGCCATTTTGTGAAAATCAACTTATGATCATATCTTCATAAAAGAAAGCCATTTCTCATTCATATTTGTCATGATCAAGGTCAATATGTGTCGGGTCAATTTCAGGTCAATAAATGCGCGCAAAAATGCGCGTACGCGAAGGTGCGCGCGTTAATGCGCGCGTAAAATTTAAAATTGCTCAAAATCGTCTTTAATTTTTTTGGCATACGTTTCAGGCCATTATAAGCATTTCATAAAAAATCACGCAAAACACGCATTTTTGCACGTTTTCGTTCGTCACGGCCGAACGAAAAATAATTCCTCCGCAAAAACTTTTGACAGGATATTCCTCATAATTTTCCGAACAATTTGATACCAAGTTTATCTCTTTATCACTATTAATAACGGAATGAGCGTCCGTCCAAGATAACCGTCCGCACGCGCGATTTTTGTAATACATAGCACATACGGGCAAAAACATGCCCATAAAAAGTCCAATGATATGAATAAGGACTGCCTATTTTTTTTCATATTTAGATAGAGTATGAGTCGAAGGTATGATTTCATATCTCATTTGGCCATTAAGTACATCTTGACGTCATCATAATGGCCTTGGAAGTCAAAAATACAAAAATGCATATTATGACGTCATTATGTTTATGGAAAATTTAGTGTATTTCTCTTAATATTCATCGATTCTCTTCTAGATTTTAATATGTTGTAGCCGAGGCAATCGTCTTCGAGATCATTCTACACCAATTTTCATTTAAATGATGTCATCATAGTAAAAAATTCAATTAAAGGCCACGTGTCAGAATTTTCGTCATTTGCGTGTTATGTCTATGGAAGGTGAATTTTGTTCACATCATGAATCTACATGGCATTCATCTATGAGCACTATCTTTCTTATTTGTGCTCTGTTTTCTCCCAAATTTGGGTATGTTATAGCTGAGACCATGGGCTATAAAAACGGTGTACTTTGTTTTTTAATCAGATGTTGAGATCATGTCGAAACTTTCAATCAAAAGTTGAAATTGCAAATTTTGAAGAAAGCATCATTAGGTGATACGTAACGAAGTCTACGTATCACCTATTGATTTCGTCAAGATTTTTATTCCTATTCCTATTATTCTTCCTCGATTTTGTTCGCAGGATATCTCAAGATTGAATAAAGCCATTGTCATGAAACTTTTAATGATGATAGATCTTAGTCTAACTTAGAACTGCGTGACTTTTCAAAGACTCAAAATCATCGTGACGTCATCCAGGCGCCATTTTGTGAAAATCAACTTATGATCATATCTTCATAAAAGAAAGCCATTTCTCATTCATATTTGTCATGATCAAGGTCAATATGTGTCGGGTCAATTTCAGGTCAATAAATGCGCGCAAAAATGCGCGTACGCGAAGGTGCGCGCGTTAATGCGCGCGTAAAATTTAAAATTGCTCAAAATCGTCTTTAATTTTTTTGGCATACGTTTCAGGCCATTATAAGCATTTCATAAAAAATCACGCAAAACACGCATTTTTGCACGTTTTCGTTCGTCACGGCCGAACGAAAAATAATTCCTCCGCAAAAACTTTTGACAGGATATTCCTCATAATTTTCCGAACAATTTGATACCAAGTTTATCTCTTTATCACTATTAATAACGGAATGAGCGTCCGTCCAAGATAACCGTCCGCACGCGCGATTTTTGTAATACATAGCACATACGGGCAAAAACATGCCCATAAAAAGTCCAATGATATGAATAAGGACTGCCTATTTTTTTTCATATTTAGATAGAGTATGAGTCGAAGGTATGATTTCATATCTCATTTGGCCATTAAGTACATCTTGACGTCATCATAATGGCCTTGGAAGTCAAAAATACAAAAATGCATATTATGACGTCATTATGTTTATGGAAAATTTAGTGTATTTCTCTTAATATTCATCGATTCTCTTCTAGATTTTAATATGTTGTAGCCGAGGCAATCGTCTTCGAGATCATTCTACACCAATTTTCATTTAAATGATGTCATCATAGTAAAAAATTCAATTAAAGGCCACGTGTCAGAATTTTCGTCATTTGCGTGTTATGTCTATGGAAGGTGAATTTTGTTCACATCATGAATCTACATGGCATTCATCTATGAGCACTATCTTTCTTATTTGTGCTCTGTTTTCTCCCAAATTTGGGTATGTTATAGCTGAGACCATGGGCTATAAAAACGGTGTACTTTGTTTTTTAATCAGATGTTGAGATCATGTCGAAACTTTCAATCAAAAGTTGAAATTGCAAATTTTGAAGAAAGCATCATTAGGTGATACGTAACGAAGTCTACGTATCACCTATTGATTTCGTCAAGATTTTTATTCCTATTCCTATTATTCTTCCTCGATTTTGTTCGCAGGATATCTCAAGATTGAATAAAGCCATTGTCATGAAACTTTTAATGATGATAGATCTTAGTCTAACTTAGAACTGCGTGACTTTTCAAAGACTCAAAATCATCGTGACGTCATCCAGGCGCCATTTTGTGAAAATCAACTTATGATCATATCTTCATAAAAGAAAGCCATTTCTCATTCATATTTGTCATGATCAAGGTCAATATGTGTCGGGTCAATTTCAGGTCAATAAATGCGCGCAAAAATGCGCGTACGCGAAGGTGCGCGCGTTAATGCGCGCGTAAAATTTAAAATTGCTCAAAATCGTCTTTAATTTTTTTGGCATACGTTTCAGGCCATTATAAGCATTTCATAAAAAATCACGCAAAACACGCATTTTTGCACGTTTTCGTTCGTCACGGCCGAACGAAAAATAATTCCTCCGCAAAAACTTTTGACAGGATATTCCTCATAATTTTCCGAACAATTTGATACCAAGTTTATCTCTTTATCACTATTAATAACGGAATGAGCGTCCGTCCAAGATAACCGTCCGCACGCGCGATTTTTGTAATACATAGCACATACGGGCAAAAACATGCCCATAAAAAGTCCAATGATATGAATAAGGACTGCCTATTTTTTTTCATATTTAGATAGAGTATGAGTCGAAGGTATGATTTCATATCTCATTTGGCCATTAAGTACATCTTGACGTCATCATAATGGCCTTGGAAGTCAAAAATACAAAAATGCATATTATGACGTCATTATGTTTATGGAAAATTTAGTGTATTTCTCTTAATATTCATCGATTCTCTTCTAGATTTTAATATGTTGT
Source organism: Strongylocentrotus droebachiensis (assembly GCA_035222895.1). Taxonomy (NCBI): domain Eukaryota; kingdom Metazoa; phylum Echinodermata; class Echinoidea; order Camarodonta; family Strongylocentrotidae; genus Strongylocentrotus; species Strongylocentrotus droebachiensis. The sequence continues at coordinate 154,975 of JAVYIG010003631.1, forward strand.
AGCCGAGGCAATCGTCTTCGAGATCATTCTACACCAATTTTCATTTAAATGATGTCATCATAGTAAAAAATTCAATTAAAGGCCACGTGTCAGAATTTTCGTCATTTGCGTGTTATGTCTATGGAAGGTGAATTTTGTTCACATCATGAATCTACATGGCATTCATCTATGAGCACTATCTTTCTTATTTGTGCTCTGTTTTCTCCCAAATTTGGGTATGTTATAGCTGAGACCATGGGCTATAAAAACGGTGTACTTTGTTTTTTAATCAGATGTTGAGATCATGTCGAAACTTTCAATCAAAAGTTGAAATTGCAAATTTTGAAGAAAGCATCATTAGGTGATACGTAACGAAGTCTACGTATCACCTATTGATTTCGTCAAGATTTTTATTCCTATTCCTATTATTCTTCCTCGATTTTGTTCGCAGGATATCTCAAGATTGAATAAAGCCATTGTCATGAAACTTTTAATGATGATAGATCTTAGTCTAACTTAGAACTGCGTGACTTTTCAAAGACTCAAAATCATCGTGACGTCATCCAGGCGCCATTTTGTGAAAATCAACTTATGATCATATCTTCATAAAAGAAAGCCATTTCTCATTCATATTTGTCATGATCAAGGTCAATATGTGTCGGGTCAATTTCAGGTCAATAAATGCGCGCAAAAATGCGCGTACGCGAAGGTGCGCGCGTTAATGCGCGCGTAAAATTTAAAATTGCTCAAAATCGTCTTTAATTTTTTTGGCATACGTTTCAGGCCATTATAAGCATTTCATAAAAAATCACGCAAAACACGCATTTTTGCACGTTTTCGTTCGTCACGGCCGAACGAAAAATAATTCCTCCGCAAAAACTTTTGACAGGATATTCCTCATAATTTTCCGAACAATTTGATACCAAGTTTATCTCTTTATCACTATTAATAACGGAATGAGCGTCCGTCCAAGATAACCGTCCGCACGCGCGATTTTTGTAATACATAGCACATACGGGCAAAAACATGCCCATAAAAAGTCCAATGATATGAATAAGGACTGCCTATTTTTTTTCATATTTAGATAGAGTATGAGTCGAAGGTATGATTTCATATCTCATTTGGCCATTAAGTACATCTTGACGTCATCATAATGGCCTTGGAAGTCAAAAATACAAAAATGCATATTATGACGTCATTATGTTTATGGAAAATTTAGTGTATTTCTCTTAATATTCATCGATTCTCTTCTAGATTTTAATATGTTGTAGCCGAGGCAATCGTCTTCGAGATCATTCTACACCAATTTTCATTTAAATGATGTCATCATAGTAAAAAATTCAATTAAAGGCCACGTGTCAGAATTTTCGTCATTTGCGTGTTATGTCTATGGAAGGTGAATTTTGTTCACATCATGAATCTACATGGCATTCATCTATGAGCACTATCTTTCTTATTTGTGCTCTGTTTTCTCCCAAATTTGGGTATGTTATAGCTGAGACCATGGGCTATAAAAACGGTGTACTTTGTTTTTTAATCAGATGTTGAGATCATGTCGAAACTTTCAATCAAAAGTTGAAATTGCAAATTTTGAAGAAAGCATCATTAGGTGATACGTAACGAAGTCTACGTATCACCTATTGATTTCGTCAAGATTTTTATTCCTATTCCTATTATTCTTCCTCGATTTTGTTCGCAGGATATCTCAAGATTGAATAAAGCCATTGTCATGAAACTTTTAATGATGATAGATCTTAGTCTAACTTAGAACTGCGTGACTTTTCAAAGACTCAAAATCATCGTGACGTCATCCAGGCGCCATTTTGTGAAAATCAACTTATGATCATATCTTCATAAAAGAAAGCCATTTCTCATTCATATTTGTCATGATCAAGGTCAATATGTGTCGGGTCAATTTCAGGTCAATAAATGCGCGCAAAAATGCGCGTACGCGAAGGTGCGCGCGTTAATGCGCGCGTAAAATTTAAAATTGCTCAAAATCGTCTTTAATTTTTTTGGCATACGTTTCAGGCCATTATAAGCATTTCATAAAAAATCACGCAAAACACGCATTTTTGCACGTTTTCGTTCGTCACGGCCGAACGAAAAATAATTCCTCCGCAAAAACTTTTGACAGGATATTCCTCATAATTTTCCGAACAATTTGATACCAAGTTTATCTCTTTATCACTATTAATAACGGAATGAGCGTCCGTCCAAGATAACCGTCCGCACGCGCGATTTTTGTAATACATAGCACATACGGGCAAAAACATGCCCATAAAAAGTCCAATGATATGAATAAGGACTGCCTATTTTTTTTCATATTTAGATAGAGTATGAGTCGAAGGTATGATTTCATATCTCATTTGGCCATTAAGTACATCTTGACGTCATCATAATGGCCTTGGAAGTCAAAAATACAAAAATGCATATTATGACGTCATTATGTTTATGGAAAATTTAGTGTATTTCTCTTAATATTCATCGATTCTCTTCTAGATTTTAATATGTTGTAGCCGAGGCAATCGTCTTCGAGATCATTCTACACCAATTTTCATTTAAATGATGTCATCATAGTAAAAAATTCAATTAAAGGCCACGTGTCAGAATTTTCGTCATTTGCGTGTTATGTCTATGGAAGGTGAATTTTGTTCACATCATGAATCTACATGGCATTCATCTATGAGCACTATCTTTCTTATTTGTGCTCTGTTTTCTCCCAAATTTGGGTATGTTATAGCTGAGACCATGGGCTATAAAAACGGTGTACTTTGTTTTTTAATCAGATGTTGAGATCATGTCGAAACTTTCAATCAAAAGTTGAAATTGCAAATTTTGAAGAAAGCATCATTAGGTGATACGTAACGAAGTCTACGTATCACCTATTGATTTCGTCAAGATTTTTATTCCTATTCCTATTATTCTTCCTCGATTTTGTTCGCAGGATATCTCAAGATTGAATAAAGCCATTGTCATGAAACTTTTAATGATGATAGATCTTAGTCTAACTTAGAACTGCGTGACTTTTCAAAGACTCAAAATCATCGTGACGTCATCCAGGCGCCATTTTGTGAAAATCAACTTATGATCATATCTTCATAAAAGAAAGCCATTTCTCATTCATATTTGTCATGATCAAGGTCAATATGTGTCGGGTCAATTTCAGGTCAATAAATGCGCGCAAAAATGCGCGTACGCGAAGGTGCGCGCGTTAATGCGCGCGTAAAATTTAAAATTGCTCAAAATCGTCTTTAATTTTTTTGGCATACGTTTCAGGCCATTATAAGCATTTCATAAAAAATCACGCAAAACACGCATTTTTGCACGTTTTCGTTCGTCACGGCCGAACGAAAAATAATTCCTCCGCAAAAACTTTTGACAGGATATTCCTCATAATTTTCCGAACAATTTGATACCAAGTTTATCTCTTTATCACTATTAATAACGGAATGAGCGTCCGTCCAAGATAACCGTCCGCACGCGCGATTTTTGTAATACATAGCACATACGGGCAAAAACATGCCCATAAAAAGTCCAATGATATGAATAAGGACTGCCTATTTTTTTTCATATTTAGATAGAGTATGAGTCGAAGGTATGATTTCATATCTCATTTGGCCATTAAGTACATCTTGACGTCATCATAATGGCCTTGGAAGTCAAAAATACAAAAATGCATATTATGACGTCATTATGTTTATGGAAAATTTAGTGTATTTCTCTTAATATTCATCGATTCTCTTCTAGATTTTAATATGTTGTAGCCGAGGCAATCGTCTTCGAGATCATTCTACACCAATTTTCATTTAAATGATGTCATCATAGTAAAAAATTCAATTAAAGGCCACGTGTCAGAATTTTCGTCATTTGCGTGTTATGTCTATGGAAGGTGAATTTTGTTCACATCATGAATCTACATGGCATTCATCTATGAGCACTATCTTTCTTATTTGTGCTCTGTTTTCTCCCAAATTTGGGTATGTTATAGCTGAGACCATGGGCTATAAAAACGGTGTACTTTGTTTTTTAATCAGATGTTGAGATCATGTCGAAACTTTCAATCAAAAGTTGAAATTGCAAATTTTGAAGAAAGCATCATTAGGTGATACGTAACGAAGTCTACGTATCACCTATTGATTTCGTCAAGATTTTTATTCCTATTCCTATTATTCTTCCTCGATTTTGTTCGCAGGATATCTCAAGATTGAATAAAGCCATTGTCATGAAACTTTTAATGATGATAGATCTTAGTCTAACTTAGAACTGCGTGACTTTTCAAAGACTCAAAATCATCGTGACGTCATCCAGGCGCCATTTTGTGAAAATCAACTTATGATCATATCTTCATAAAAGAAAGCCATTTCTCATTCATATTTGTCATGATCAAGGTCAATATGTGTCGGGTCAATTTCAGGTCAATAAATGCGCGCAAAAATGCGCGTACGCGAAGGTGCGCGCGTTAATGCGCGCGTAAAATTTAAAATTGCTCAAAATCGTCTTTAATTTTTTTGGCATACGTTTCAGGCCATTATAAGCATTTCATAAAAAATCACGCAAAACACGCATTTTTGCACGTTTTCGTTCGTCACGGCCGAACGAAAAATAATTCCTCCGCAAAAACTTTTGACAGGATATTCCTCATAATTTTCCGAACAATTTGATACCAAGTTTATCTCTTTATCACTATTAATAACGGAATGAGCGTCCGTCCAAGATAACCGTCCGCACGCGCGATTTTTGTAATACATAGCACATACGGGCAAAAACATGCCCATAAAAAGTCCAATGATATGAATAAGGACTGCCTATTTTTTTTCATATTTAGATAGAGTATGAGTCGAAGGTATGATTTCATATCTCATTTGGCCATTAAGTACATCTTGACGTCATCATAATGGCCTTGGAAGTCAAAAATACAAAAATGCATATTATGACGTCATTATGTTTATGGAAAATTTAGTGTATTTCTCTTAATATTCATCGATTCTCTTCTAGATTTTAATATGTTGTAGCCGAGGCAATCGTCTTCGAGATCATGCTACACCAATTTTCATTTAAATGATGTCATCATAGTAAAAAATTCAATTAAAGGCCACGTGTCAGAATTTTCGTCATTTGCGTGTTATGTCTATGGAAGGTGAATTTTGTTCACATCATGAATCTACATGGCATTCATCTATGAGCACTATCTTTCTTATTTGTGCTCTGTTTTCTCCCAAATTTGGGTATGTTATAGCTGAGACCATGGGCTATAAAAACGGTGTACTTTGTTTTTTAATCAGATGTTGAGATCATGTCGAAACTTTCAATCAAAAGTTGAAATTGCAAATTTTGAAGAAAGCATCATTAGGTGATACGTAACGAAGTCTACGTATCACCTATTGATTTCGTCAAGATTTTTATTCCTATTCCTATTATTCTTCCTCGATTTTGTTCGCAGGATATCTCAAGATTGAATAAAGCCATTGTCATGAAACTTTTAATGATGATAGATCTTAGTCTAACTTAGAACTGCGTGACTTTTCAAAGACTCAAAATCATCGTGACGTCATCCAGGCGCCATTTTGTGAAAATCAACTTATGATCATATCTTCATAAAAGAAAGCCATTTCTCATTCATATTTGTCATGATCAAGGTCAATATGTGTCGGGTCAATTTCAGGTCAATAAATGCGCGCAAAAATGCGCGTACGCGAAGGTGCGCGCGTTAATGCGCGCGTAAAATTTAAAATTGCTCAAAATCGTCTTTAATTTTTTTGGCATACGTTTCAGGCCATTATAAGCATTTCATAAAAAATCACGCAAAACACGCATTTTTGCACGTTTTCGTTCGTCACGGCCGAACGAAAAATAATTCCTCCGCAAAAACTTTTGACAGGATATTCCTCATAATTTTCCGAACAATTTGATACCAAGTTTATCTCTTTATCACTATTAATAACGGAATGAGCGTCCGTCCAAGATAACCGTCCGCACGCGCGATTTTTGTAATACATAGCACATACGGGCAAAAACATGCCCATAAAAAGTCCAATGATATGAATAAGGACTGCCTATTTTTTTTCATATTTAGATAGAGTATGAGTCGAAGGTATGATTTCATATCTCATTTGGCCATTAAGTACATCTTGACGTCATCATAATGGCCTTGGAAGTCAAAAATACAAAAATGCATATTATGACGTCATTATGTTTATGGAAAATTTAGTGTATTTCTCTTAATATTCATCGATTCTCTTCTAGATTTTAATATGTTGTAGCCGAGGCAATCGTCTTCGAGATCATTCTACACCAATTTTCATTTAAATGATATCATAGTAAAAAATTCAATTAAAGGCCACGTGTCAGAATTTTCGTCATTTGCGTGTTATGTCTATGGAAGGTGAATTTTGTTCACATCATGAATCTACATGGCATTCATCTATGAGCACTATCTTTCTTATTTGTGCTCTGTTTTCTCCCAAATTTGGGTATGTTATAGCTGAGACCATGGGCTATAAAAACGGAGCTTTTAGTTTTGTAATCAGATGATGGGATCATATCACAATTTTCAATTGAATGTCGGATTTGCAAATTCCGTAAAACTTTGCAGTAATTATGATGTCACGTATGTCCTATTTGTGAAATGTTAACGTTAGCAGTGTCCTAGTATTGAATTGAATTGATAATCGTTTTATTGAGAATAAAAATAAAAGAACAACAATGCATTGCGGCATAAACGGCCGAATTAGGAAATGTTTTACAAATTAAAAATACAATATATACAAACATTCATATCAAATAACATCGAAACTAAAAAAATTGAACCTGAATGAGTAAATTGTTAAAAATAATATTCAACTTCGAAATTTGTATTTCATTTTTGATCTTCCGAAATCATTTGATATAAAAAGGAGATACAGAAAAGTGAAGAAGAACATGATGATGATGTAAAGCAAAAAAAGAAAAGAAAAGTGGATGGTAAGATGGTAAGATTAAGAAGAGGATAAAGAGGGAGAAGAAGAGGAAAAAGTAGAAGAGAAGGATGGAAGAAAAATAAGATTCAAGTGGGGATAGTAAGAGGATAGACAGAGGGTACAGTAACACTATCCTAAGGTATCGATATCAATATTCAAGCATTACACATTATACAAATTACAAATGATAGAGGCGAAGTTATTATGCGAATACTTATACCGGTATGACAAATTGTACACATTTATATTTTCCTCTACGTAATAGCTACTACAAGAAAAAGGTTATGTTTTATCCAAACTGTAAAAAAGGGGAATTATTAGAAGAAGTAAAAGTAGAAAAAGAAAGAGGGAAAAGAGGATTGAGAAGGAAAGAGATGGGTGAGATGCCTAGCTGCCTTCCTCTTTATCTCTTGCTCTGTCTCGATCTGCCTCTCTAATTCTGTATAGTCTCCCCCCTTTCTCTCTGCATCATCCCAGTGTCTCATTTATTAGTGTACCGTGTGTCTCAAAAAAAACGTAACACTTTTGAAATGGTTGCCAAATTGAGCATATATAATTTTATGAAAAAATGTTGATATGTATGGAAAGCTAAAGGACCAACCTTTCATATGATATGAAAAAATTGAAAAAAAAATCATGCTTCGATGAACAGTGTTCACTTAAGTTAGAGGTATGAAAATGGGCCTGCGCAGGATTTTTCCTTCCAATTTTGGACAGGTAAGTTACTTTTAGCATACAAAATAAGTTTGATATGAGATATTCATGATCGATGGATTAAGAGTTAAAAGGATGTTTTGAATACCAGTCCTTTCTCTCTGTCATTTATCAATCCCCAAACACCACCCCTGCCACACACACACACACACACACACACCAACTTCCACTCCCATCTTATTGTATCATTGATCTGGTAGATGTGAACAGGATGAAGGAAGAATGGGAAAATGTTAAATTGAAATACCGTATTCAAAATCATAATTGACATTATGCAACCCACTCTCCTCCCCCCCACAACCTTTTCCCATCCCATCACCTACCCCTTGCCTTTTCTTTATCAGTTTTCTTCCGTAAGTTTGGTGGATCATCAATCACATTTTATTCAGGTTTTATGAATGACCCAAACATGTAATAGCTAAGTACATCATTCATTATGCATTGAAAATACCAGAATTCGAGGTATTCAAAATATCCTTTTGATTCAAAATATCCTTTTGATCCATCGATCATGAATATCTCATATCGACCTTATTTTGTAAGTTACAAGTAATTTACCTGTCCAAAATTGGAAGGAAAAATCCTGCGCAGGCCCATTTTCATACCTCTAACTTAAGTGAACACTGTCCATCGAAGCATGATTTTTTTTTAATTTTTTCATATCATATGAAAGGTTGGTCCTTTAGCTTTCCATACATATAGACATTTTTTCATAAAATTATATATGCTCAATTTGGCAACCATTTCAAAAGTGTTACGTTTTTTTTGAGACACACGGTATTACATATATACAAATCAAATCAAAGGAAATTTGAGGCAATTTCCATCGTTTGGCCGTTCACTGCCATGCATGCTAACAATCATTTCTAGATTTAACATCTTATAGATGTTGGTTTATGGATGGGTAAAATATAAATATCTTACTCATATTTTATATTGAATCAGGACTAAATAAATCACTGTGTTCATGTTTAATTCATTAAAAAAAAGGGTTAAAAAACTTTATTTGCATGTTATCTCAAGACTTGACAGATGGCACACGGAAGCATTCACATCCTTAGTGCGTCAAAACGTTATTCAAACGGTAGATCTTTCTTTCCAATACGGAACAGTCAATAAGCAGCATGAAACTTAGTTAAGATATATTCCTTATTAGTCATAATCAGCTCTATTGACGTCATTGTTGCGTATTTAGTGCGTCGAAATATCACTTCAATGATTGGTATAAGTATATCTCTGCAATCAGGCGAAAATTTGAGCTTGTTTAGTAATAGCATGGCACTCTCCCTGGTAATAGTTAACAGTTATCATATATAACGATCCTCAATCGAAAACATGAGGGGGCGCTGTGCCACTTTCAATCATGGTCATCATTTTAATATCGTCATCATCGTATTCATCAACATAATCGTTTTATGATTATCGGCAACACTTTCATGACCAGTATTCAAAAGAGCTTATTTATGCTATAAATATGGAAGGCATTGTTCTCAATTGCATCTCTCTCTCTCCTCTCTCTTGCTGTGTTTCCCTTCTCCCCTCATGTTCTGCCCCTCTCCTTTACTTGGTCTGTCTCTGCATCTCTCTCTCACTCTCTATCTCTCTTTCTCTCTCTACACTTTTATCCTCTCCCTCTCTCTCTTTCTCTTGCCTTGCCTTCTTCTTATTCTATTGCGCTGTCTCCCTCTGTTCTACACAGTTGAAACTTGACTCATGGATATACCATAATGGAAGTAGTATTTTATAACGAAAGATGAAATCGTGAAAATGCGTTCTTCATTATGTTACACATGAGCATAATTACGTATCACCTAATTCGTCAAAGTGACGAATTAAAGTCTAGTTAGGTGATACGTAACGAAGTCTACGTATCACCTATTGATTTCGTCAAGATTTTTATTCCTATTATTCCTATTATTCTTATTATTCTTCCTCGATTTTGTTCGCAGGATATCTCAAGACTGAATAAAGCCATTGTCATAAAACTTTCAATGATGATAGATCTTAGTCCAACTTAGAACTGCGTGACTTTTCAAAGACTCAAAATTATCGTGACGTCATCCAGGCGCCATTTTGTGAAAATCAACTTATGAGTATATCTTCATAACGGAAAGTAATTTTTCATTCATATTTATCATGAATAAGATCAATATCCGTCTGGTCAATTTCAGGTCAAAAAATGCGCGCAAAAATGCGCGTACGCTTTTGTCCGCGCGTTTACGCGCGCGAATTTTTTTAAAATGCTCCAAATCATCCCAAATTTTTTTTACATACGTTTCAGGCCATATGGAGCATTTGATAAAAAAATTACGCACACGCGCATGCGCGCGCATTTTCGCGCGTACTGGCATTTTGCAACATAGAATCGCCGATTTTTTTCTGTCATCATATTTGGTACATTTTTCCAAGCATTTTGATAACTTGTTCACCTTTTAATAACGCAATGAGCGTCCGTCAAAGTTGACAGCACGCGCGGATTTGCGTTATCTTTATCCACAATACATGGGCAAAAACATGCCTATATAAAATTCATTGTAACTCTTTAGAATAGATAGAAACTCCTAATATTTTTTCTTATTTGGATAGATTATGAGTCGGAGATATGATTTCATGTCTCATTTGATCCTCAATTAACTCATAAAAGCATCATAATGGCCTCCAAACTCAAAATTTTAATTTGCATATTATGACGTCAGCATATTTTTGGAAAATTGATTGTATCTCTGTATATATCGATCAATTTTCTTTCAAATTTTGATAGGTTTTAGCTGAGATAATTTTCTACAAATGCAGTATCCACAACTTCTATTTTTGACAAAATTATCATGGTGTATTTTTGCGATTAAAGGAGGCATGTCAATTTTTCACATTTTGCGTGTATTCTCTATGGGACATGACTTTTTCTCAAAACTGGATTCTACACTCCTGTCTTTCGCGAGCAAAATCTCCGTTGTTTTAGCTTCGTTTTTGCTGAGCTTCGGATATGTTGTAGCTGAGACAATGAGCTATCACAAGTGTGCCATTTATTTTTCGATTAGATGCCGGGATCATGCTTATATTTCACTTGCAAAGTAGGATTTCAGAATTCCATTTCCCGTTTACGTGTAATCGCTATGGGAGATGTTTTGGTATATCGGTAACGCACTTGACTTCTAACCTCGAGATCCCTGGTTCGAGTCCGGGTGTCTCCAACATTTTTTTTCCTTTTGACCTTCACTGTACCATCTCCTTTGATTATTTAAACACGTAGAATCGCAAATAATGTCATAAACAACCCTTTTTACTTTATTATTACCCTATTTTCACTTAATCCATTACTTTTTGCGTGTAATCCCTATGGGAGATGACTTTTTCTCAAATCTGGAGTCTACATTCCTGTCTTTTGCGAGCAATATCGCCGTTATTTCTGCTTGGATTTTGTTGATTTTTGAGTATGTTGTAGCTGAGACTATATGCTATCTAAATCACTCCTCATTTTTTCAATAAGATGTCATGATTGCGCTCATGATCATGATCATTATTATCATGATCATCATTATCGTAATGATGATAATCATTTATCAATTACATTTTCATTTCTTTGAATAAGATAAAATCGTCAAAAGGTGTTCTTCATGATGTAAAAAAGAGTCAAATGTGTAACTGGTTACTGCACAGGGTCAAAGGTCATATATTGTTTCAATCTATCTTCCCTAGATTCATGATGATCAAGGAGACACAATTTAATCTTGACATATGAATAGATCATAATGGGAGAAGCATATAAATGGGAGAAGCATTTTACAAAATTGTGTAATGCATTATTCGTTATGTAAACCATTATCATACGTATCACCTAATTCGTCTAAGTGACGAATTAAAGTCTAGTATTTATTTTGTGTCTGTATAGAAGAAATTATTATTATTCTTCCTCAATTTTGTTCGCAGGATATCTCAAGAATGGCTAAAGCCATTATCATGACACTTGCCATGATGATAGATCTTAGTCTAACTTAGAACTGCGTGACTTTTCATAGACTCAACGTCATCGTGACGTCATCCAGACGCCATTTTGTGAAAATCAACTTATGATCATATCTTCATAACTGAAAGTTATTTCTCATTCATAATTATCATGATTAAGATCAATATCCGTCCGGTCAATTTTGGGTCAATAAACGTGCGCAAATGCGCGCGTATGCGTTCGTCCGCGCGTTTACGTGCGCGCAAAAAATTCAAAATGCTCCAAATCATCCCAAATATTTTTTGCATACTTTTCAGGCTATTTGGAGCATTTGACAAAAAATCATGCATACGCGCATGCGCGGGCGTTTTTTGCGCGTACTAGCATTTTGCAACGTAGAATCGCCAAATTTTCTCTGTTTTTATATTTGGCACATTTTTCAAAGCATTTTGATAACTTGTTCACCTATTCATAACGCAATGAGCGTCCGTCAAAGTTGACAGCGCGCGCGGGCCTGTGTTATCTTTACCCACAATACATGGGCAAAAACATGCCTATAGAAAATTCATTGTAACTCTTCAGAATAGATAGAAACTCCCAATATTTTTTTCATATTTAAATAGATTATGAGTTGGAAGTATGATTTCATGTCTCATTTGACCCTCAATTAACTCATGACGTCATCATAATGGCCTCTAAACTCAAAATTTAAATTTGCATATCATGACGTCAGCATATTTTTGGAAAATTGATTGTATCTCTGTAGATATTGATCGTTTTTCTTCCAAATTTTGATATGTTTTAGCTGAGACAAATTTCTACAAATACAGGAGCCACAATTTTTCAATTTGACAAAGACATCATGGCGTATTTTTGCGATTAAAGGAGGCATGTCAATTTTTCACATTTTGCGTGTATTCTCTATGGAACATGACTTTTTCTCAAAACTGGATTCTACACTCTTGTCTTCTGCGAGCAAAATCTCTGTTGTTTTAGCTTAATGTTCGCTGAGCTTCGAATATGTTGTAGCTGAGACAATAAGCTATCACACGTGTGCCTTTTATTTTTCGATTAGATGCCGGGATTATGCTCATATTTCACTTGCAAAGTAGGATTTAAGAATTCCATTTCCCGTTTACGTGTAATCGCCATGGGAAATGTTTTGGTATATCGGTAACGCACTTGACTTCCATCCTCGAGATCCATGGTTCGAGTTCCAGGGTGTCTCCAACAATATTTGTCTTCACTTTCTTTTTTGACCTTTCACTGTACTATCTCCTTTGAAATTAAAACATGTAGAATCGCAAATAATGTAATAAACAACCCTATTTACTTTATTATTACCCTATTTTCACTTCATCCATTACTTTTTGCGTGTAATCCCTATGGGAGATGACTTTTTCTCAAATCTGGATCTTACATTCCTGTGTTTTGAGCAATATCGCCGATGTTTCTGCTTGAATTTTGTTGATTTTTGAGTATGTTGTAGCTGAGACGAGTTTCCACAAGATTTATGGAGACTATCTAACATTATCATGACGTTATCATAGACAAAAATTGAATCATAGGTGACATATCAATTATCATATATAACAATCTTCAATCGGATACCTGAAGGGGGCGCTATACCATTTTCAATCATGGTCATCTGGAAGGCATTGTTCTCAATTGCATCTCTCTCTCTCTCCTCTCTCTTGCTCTTTTACTTCTCCTCTCATGTTCTGCCCCTCTCCTTTTTTGGTCTGTCTCTGCATCTATCTATCTCTCTTCTAATCTTTCACCCTCTCCCTCCCTCTCTCTCTCTTCTTGCCTTGCCTCCCTCTTATTTTCTTGGTCTGTCTCCATCTGCCCTACAGTTGAAACTTGACTCATGGATAGACCATAATTTGGAGAATTTTTTTATAACGAAAGATGAAATCGTGAAAATGCGTTCTTCATTATTTATACATGAGCATAATTACGTATCACCTAATTCGTCAAAGTGACGAATTAAAGTCTAGTTTATGTACAAGAGGCTACTTTTGTTTTATAAAACGTTAGTTCTTTAATATTTTTGGCAATATCAATTTAAAATCATAGATTTTATATGTCTATATTACGTTAGAATGCTACTTGTTTTTGCCCGATACCATGAATTTAGGTGGTAGACAAAAGAGAATCTTTGAAAAAAATTGTGTTTAAATTATGGACTCGTCTGTTATATCTTTCACTGATTCACCTTTTTTTTAAAATTGGTTGTAGCTTTCACTGATTCACCTTTTTTTTAGATTCTATTATCCTCAAATAAGTCTTAGTTTAACTCCTATAGAACATATATCAATGACTAAGCCTGAGATTTAACTGCAACTTTGTCTAAAGAGAAATATTTATGCCACTTTGCATTTTGCCAGATTCTGCAACAAGATTTGTTTTTCCAGTGATAATGTGCATTATTACTGGATTAATTGTTAATTTTTCTGCTTGTCATTTTGTTTGGTAAATTATCATATATACATTTGAACCAGAATATATTTTCAAAATTGTACTCCTCCCCCTCCCCTCCCCACCCCTTTGACACAAAAAACACCTAAATCTACCCATGGATGAAGGGATGGACCCAACCCAAATCTTGCCCAGGCTAGCTTGAACTATTGATCTCAGGCCTGCGATCTCTAGGTGTTATGATAGGCGCGCTCACGGTCCCCTCCTCCTCCTCCACTTATGATAACATCAACATCAACACTTCTGCAATACATGCAACAATTCAAGTTCTACTCAAGTTAAATCATTGCCAACAGAACTTGACATCTACCTTTAAAAAGGCCTGAGCAGACATTAGACTTACCTGATGGGAGCTATAGGATCTGCCCTGGCTCCTGCTGTTCCTCTCTGCCTGGGTCATGGGAGCTATAGGATCTGCCCAGGATCTGCCCTGGCTCCTGCTGTTCCTCTCTGCCTGGGTCATGGGAGCTATAGGATCTGCCCTGGCTCCTGCTGTTCCTCTCTGCCTGGGTCATGGGAGCTATAGGATCTGCTCTGGCTCTTGCTGTTCCTCTCTGCCTGGGTAATGGGAGCTATAGGATCTGCCCTGGCTCCTGCTGTTCCTCTCTGCCTGGGTCATGGGAGCTATAGGATCTGCCCTGGCTCCTGCTTTTCCTCTCTGCCTGGGTCTAGGAGCTATAGGATCTGCCCTGGCTCCTGCTGTTCCTCTCTGCCTGGGTCATGGGAGCTATAGGATCTGCCCTGGCTCCTGCTGTTCCTCTCTGCCTGGGTCATGGGAGCTATAGGATCTGCCCTGGCTCCTGCTGTTCCTCTCTGCCTGGGTAATGGGAGCTATAGGATCTGCCCTGGCTCCTGCTGTTCCTCTCTGCCTGGGTCATGGGAGCTATAGGATCTGCCCTGGCTCTTGCTTTTCCTCTCTGCCTGGGTCATCATGGGAGCTATAGGATCTGCCCTGGCTCCTGCTTTTCCTCTCTGCCTGGGTCATATAGTCCCACTTGAAGACCAGATTCCAGTCAGGTCCGCCGAGGCAGCTACGTAATGGAAGTTGTCCATGTTGATGACGTCTATGATGGGGCTGACGACGGCACAGTAATCCTGCACAGGGAGATTGTTTAGAAGAGCAGGGTTCGGAGAGATCAGAACGTCTAAACTTGTGACGACAAGTATGCGAGATTGGTTGATAAACAACTCTGGAATGTATCGTATCCAATTTTCCTTGTTCATACATGGAGATATAAAACTAAGTGAATGTTTGACCATCTGATATTACATAAATATAGTCTCAATTCTTGAAAAATCTCTACAGACACATAGTAGTTGAGTGCATTTATATCCCATAGCCCATCATGCAAGCACAACTCTCTATTCATTCAAGTTTGAACATTTGCACCGTAACTGAAATGACCCAGGATATTGCAAAGTTCCATTAGAACAAATGTGTGGAAATGGTACTTGTATTCAAATTCTATCATGGCCAAACAAAAGGAATCAAACTAAATCAAATGTGATGATACAAGTTCATCTAACCTTTCCATGTATATTACACAAAATGCATCTATATTTAAAATAGATACAATTTTTTTTTTAAATCAAATTTTATTATTAATTTGCTAAAACTTAAAAGTTCTTCAATCAAGTATGATCTATCAATATTACTTGCAAGTTGAGGATTTGAGTGCATGTTAAGGCCTACATCACAGTAACGTCATCAAATGATCAAATCTGTACATTTTCATCACACTTGCAATGTTCCACATGCATGCACCATATTTTTCCTAGGAATCTGAAGGTTACAGAAAGTCCCGACAAATCCAGTCTGGAGGGGTGTGATTAACATTCAGCCCCCCGACCCTCCTAACCGCATTAAAACATTGTCCTAGGTGAACATCTTGAGGATTTAATAGAGGATCGGTGCTAGGAATCTAGAAGACGTGCCGCAGGTCACAATTATGTGCTACATGATGAGCATTATCACCAACGGGCTACGTATGTCATGCACCGTGGGAGTTGGCTTCAGTACCCTACGTATGTCATGCACCGTGGGAGTTGGCTTCAGTACCCTTTATATTGATGAGTCTTTGTCGTACTACTGAGAGAAAGAAGATTGCAAATTCAGCGCATGTCGCAGGTAAAGCTTTTAGTGATCATTATACATGTACAATACTTGAAGTTTTTCAGGCAAAAAAAAAGTGCTGAAAAACTTTGCAAGTATAATCTATGCCCCGATGAAAATGGAGAGGATCCCTTTTGAACATAGACGTTATCTGTAACATCTAGGCATTCATGTCCTTCGTAAAGAATACATGAGTTACATGGAGAATGTAAATTCTGCATTCTTGAAACATGGATGTAGGAAAGAACAAGCTGATCACAATTGAAAAAGTGAAAGATGAAGATGGGAAGAGTTAGAAAGAAACAGAGACAAATAGAAACAAATACAGGGTAATAATCGGGAGCGCCAGGAGGGTCAAATCTGACTGACATGAGCACTATACAAGAACCCACTATTATTATTATTAATATGCATGAAAATATATGAAGCTGAAGGACTTGTAAGCGAAGACCTTAAAATATGCGAGATAGACAGAAAAAGTTAGATTGAATGACATATAGAGGGATGGGAGACAAACTACAGAAATACAGCAAGAGAGAAGAGGTAAAGGTAGAGGTGTCGTGGTCGAGTGGATATGTCAGCGGACTGTGGATCACAAGGTCCGCGGTTCAAGTCCCACCGCGACACTAATGGAGCTTGGAAACCATGATGAACAATTTAGTGTGAATGGTGCCTGTTTGGTATTTGCAAAGTGCCGTTCACATAACCAACACATTTTCAAGTGATGTAAACTTTCCAACTCTACGAGACAAAATTCATGCACATAAAACCCTTGTAAAAGTAACGGCTTTGAAATGCTACTCTACGGAAGTGGTTTCATACGTGAAAGACTCACCTCATTTACCCTAGCTACCAGCGGCTCTAGCCAGTGCTCATTACACTCACAATGGCTATCTAAGAGGATCTCTCCAGTGGCCAGGTCAGCACCTCTCACACGTGATCGGATCAATCCTGCGGACGGGAAGCAAGGGGTTAAACAGTCAGCCACAAATGAGCTCATAAATCATTCACTGCTTTTCAACCAGCCATAATTCACCCATCTCTCTATTCTCCCACCTTTTCGTTCGCGTCCGTCTCTCGATGGACGGGATGAGATCAACGATAGCATTAGTTTATAGACTGAAAAGGTTTGTTTCAGCGGGAGTTAATTACTGTTTGCATTGAAGGTTATTTCGGGTAGTGATGAGGACAACAAATAGAATTACAAAAGTACAGCTTACCCGCTTTTAGATGGATGTTGAGTTCTTTCTCTATTATATATTTCATTCAGGGACCATATTTTGTATTAACATGTAACATGATCAATTTGGCATAAATAGAAATATGTAACAGGATAATTTGAAGAAGAAAAACATTGGAAGGAGATAGTGATCTTTGTTATTAATGTTTTTTTCTTCAAAATCATGACAAATGCTCTTTCAAACATATTTTGCAAATTTGCAACAAGGATTTATAAGAGTCCTATTATGGGAAATGGTATTTGAGCCTGGATAAACATGTCCTTTCAGAAATTATCTTCAACTCAACTTAAAAACATCACATTTTTCACTTCTGATAAGGTTTGAAGATGCTTTTAGCTCAAAGAAATCACACAGTCTTGATGGAGAAACTAGATGGAACTTCGACTGCGCGCAGTCGAAAATGATGCCTCCGTCAAAGAGCAATTTTACAAACCAAAACAGAAGAAATTTTTCAAATTCAAGTTCAATTGTGATCCATTAACAGGTTCTCAGAATATCGTGATTACAAGCAATTTCTCATATACATATATGACCCTTTGATCTTTGTCCTCATGACCCTAAAATCTACTCAGTTCATTGGCTCTGCAAGATACATACATGATCTATGTTTGGCAGGAATCCATCAATCTGTTCTTGAGATAATGAGATCACAAGCTATTTTTGCATACATAATGAGCCCTGTGACCTTTGACCTCGTGACCCCAAAATCTAATCAGTTCATCGGCTCTGCAAGATACATACATGACCAAAGTTTGGCAGGAATCCATCGATCGGTTCTTCAGATAACGCGATCACGAGCTGTTTTTGCATACATAATGAGCCCTGTGACCTTTGATCTCCTGACCCCAAAATCTAATCAGTTCATTGGCTCTGCAAGATACATACTGTACATGACCAAAGTTTGGCAGGAATCCATCAATCAGTTCTTGAGATAATGCGATCACAAGCTACTTTTGCATACATAATGAGCCCTGTGACCTTTGACCTCGTGACCCCAAAATCTAATCAGTTCATCGGCTCTGCAAGATACATACATGACCAAAGTTTGGCAGGAATCCATCGATCGGTTCTTCAGATAACGCGATCACGAGCTGTTTTTGCATACATAATGAGCCCTGTGACCTTTGATCTCCTGACCCCAAAATCTAATCAGTTCATTGGCTCTGCAAGATACATGACCAAAGTTTGGCAGGAATCCATCAATCAGTTCTTCAGATAACGCAATCACGAGAACAGGACGTACGGACGTACGTACAGACGTACGTACGGATGGACGGACGGACGTACAGACGGACGGACAACCCGAAAACATAATGCCTCCGGCTACTTCGTAACGGAGGCATAAAAAAAGAGAAACAGACATTCTGGATATTGCTCTTTTTCTATCTCAATAATAGAACATTAGAATGATTAATTATCTGGAATAAGAGTAGGATATTTGATTGTAATTTCCTCAAGAATGAATTTCATGCTACATATGAATACACAGTAGAGTATAACACATTGATCCCACCCTGAGAAGCGTTTATATATCAAACGTATCACTAACATGTTTGTGTAAATTCAAACAGAGCCATTAGTTTGATTTTCGACAAGGGAGGCGCTAAAGAGCTTTTTAGCAATCAAATGCTTCTTATGTTTTGCGCTCGCATCAACATTGCCGAGATTGAGGTGGATATGATATTATAACCGGGGCAATGCGCCACGGTCGGTGGAACGGTTGGTAACTTGAGCTACTCTTGGGGAACGACTGGTCCTTAAAGCTCACAACACTTCTCTGTAATGGGACATTCTACCTCCCTCTCGTAACCCACTTTCAGGTGCCTGTATGAGTATTGTGCCTTCTCTTAGACGTGTTCATATGGAGTTCCCTCCCTAGAGAATGCACTTCCTTGTGATCTTCTTTGGCAGTATGATACTGAAAGGCCAGTTTAATCCACAAAAGGTGTTCTAGATATGTCTTTGTTAAGAATAGTTTAATTTTAAGTGGTTTGCGGTAATACTTTTAAGGTTGCGTCTCTATTATGTGTGTCTGTGATTAGATCAGAATTATCATAAAGCTCCTCTCACACTCTTGCTCAGAAGGTTTAAGGCATATATCCTCAATGATATGAATGTATCTATGACATGCTAGGATTAATACAAACACATTGTAGGCATTTCTTACCTATTTTGCCAGCACTTTTTAAAATGATCCTACACTATATTCATACCCAATTGACCAATGCTTTGTAAAAGTGTTGCGGATGTCTTAATGAAATAGTGAATGCTGACTTTTGTGCATTAATTCTCATCTATGCACTATCAACTATACATGCATGAGCATGCAATCTGTGTTTCAATATCCTAAATACCAATTAAATATATTCTAGAATGAAAACGGGCAAATCAGGTCAATTTAGCAATACACCAAATTCATTAATTAATATCTTTTCTAATAGAGATGCCAACCTTGTGCGACCAAAAAAAGGAATCATGATGGCAAAAAAAAGGAATTTCAAGCAAAAAAAAAATGAATTCATGAAAACGAAACTTACAACCCGCGCGACACACTTCCAATGCAGAAATGTTCATTCATCATGCTGTTTTTATGCCTCCGTTACGAAGTAGCCGGAGGCATTATGTTTTCGGGTTGTCCGTCCGTCCGTCCGTCCGTCTGTACGTACGTCTGTACGTACGTCCCGTTCTCGTGATCACGTTATCTGAAGAACGGATCGATGGATTCCTACCAAACTTTGGTTATATATGTATCTAACAAAGTCGATGAACTGATTAGATTTTGGGGTCACGAGGTCAAAGGTCAAAGATCACAGGGCTCATTATGTATGCAAAAACAGCTCGTGATCGCGTTATCTGAAGAACCGATAGATGGATTCCTGCCAAACTTTGGTCATGTATGTATCTTGCAGAGCCAATGAACTGATTAGATTTTGGGGTCACGAGGTCAAAGGTCAAAGGTCACAGGGCTCATTATGTATGCAAAAACAGCTTGTGATCGCGTTATCTCAAGAACCGATTGATGGATTCCTGCCAAACTTTGGTCATGTATGTATCTTGCAGAGCCAATGAACTGATTAGATTTTGGGGTCACGAGGTCAAAGGTCAAAGGTCACAGGGCTCATTATGTATGCAAAAACAGCTTGTGATCGCGTTATCTCAAGAACCGATTGATGGATTCCTGCCAAACTTAGGTCATGTATGCTACTTGCAGAGCCGATGAACTTATTAGATTTTGGGTAACGAGGTCAAAGGTCACAGCGCCCATTATGTATGCAAAAACAGCTTGTGATCGCGTTATCATTAGAACAGATTGATGGATTCCTGCCAAACTTAGATCATTTATGTATCTTGCAGAGCCAATGAACTGTGTAGATTCTTGGTTCATAAGGTCCAAGGTCATGGGCTCATTATGTATGCAAAAATAGCTTGTGAACGCATTCTCATTAGAACTGACAGATGGATTACTATTTAACTCTGGATATCTTGCAGAGCCAATGAGCTGAGTAGATATTAGGATCATGAGGTCAAAGTTCAAAGGGTCATATATGTATATGAGAAATTGTTTGTAATCACGATATTCTGAGAACCTGTTAATGGATTACAATTGAACTTAAATTTGAAAAATTTCTTCTGTTTTGGTTTGTAAAATTGCTCTATGACGGAGGCATCATTTTCGACTGCGTGCAGTCGAATTCCATCTAGTTTCCATGGTGGTTATTTTGGTATTATCGGCATTTCATTGCTTTTGAGAATATTTTTCTTTTCAAATATGTTTTAAATTTAGTTTTCTATTGAATTTGTGATCAAATCACCTTTTTAGGGCAGTTGTTTGACGAGCGGTATGTGAAGAAAAAAAAATTAAATTTAAAAAAAAAAAAAATATTTGTGAAGAAAAAACGTAATACCGTAATTTGGAGGAAAAAACAGAGTAATTCCAGCAAAAACAGAATAGTTGGCAGCTCTGAATATGGCATGTTGGTTCAGATCAAAAACTTGAAGCAATGCAGAACAAACGTATAAATCTTCAATACATCTTTACATCTCAATTTACCTTTAATTCCTGGATGGTATTGTGGAGTTTTCTCCTCATCGTTTCATCTTCTCTGATCCTGCCTTCTTTCTCCTCCACAGTAGCCTTGAGCGCCGCCACCTCTGCTTCCAGATTGGAGATCCTGCTACCTTTCTGTCTGCAAGACTCCACAGACTGCTTTAGCTGGTGCTAAATGTATAACAAGAGCAAGCAAACACTAAGAATACTTGTCAAAATGTACACAATAGAATGAGACCCATGTAACACTGTAAATTGTCTCAAATAACTACCAAGGAAGACTAAACTGAAGCTTTGCTGTGGGGTAAAAGTACAGCTTTTTGCATCATTGACCCCTGCATTTGCTGATCTGTATGTCTAGGCTTGAAGTGTCATTGATTTTCTAAATGGCTCTGGTTTGTTGACATAATTATACTACAATGTACATGTGTCCCCAAGACAGTGAAAAATAAAATTATGTTTCCAAAATTCAAACATGTAATTTTAGTATCAGGACCATTTATATTTTTTAGAAATGCCAATTTTTGGACCTTAATCCTATATTCATATTTAGTAATCAGATAGGAATACTATGAGTTTTTACAATTGTACTGTAAACTACTGTATTTGCCGGCGTAAACATTGCAGTATTTTCGGGAAGAGAAAATTTCAAAAAATCTGGGTGCGGCCTTTGCGCAACAGCTAAAAGTCCAGCGGTCAAAACAGCACGTCCATTTGAACATATGGGACTAAAATGACTATACAATGGTACAAGATATTTCTAGAATAACTCCACACATCTTACTGACAATTCTATGTTACATTGTTGACATGGAGATGAAAATAAACTTCAATTTTCTCATTTTTCTGACAAAATCTATTATAAGATGGATAGAAGAATCTCTGCAATCTGATTGGTCAATTACCATGTAATTATTTTTACTGGATGCATGCGATATCGGCGATCGATACCACCGATTTTTTCTTTTTTTTTAATAACTGTTTTTTTTATATAATTTTTTTTTTTTGGTGTTAATTATTTGTTTTTCGTGTTAATTATTTTGATAATTATAATCTTTAAAGGGAGGCGTTACTACTTCAGCTAGAAGGGATTAGACCACCCAGTGAGCCATCGAGGTCACTGTGACAGATGGCTATCTCATTAACTCAGCTCTCATTTAACATAAGAAAAAGAGGATCATGGGGGACCAACAGGCACCGATTTGGGAAGTCTTCTATATAGAGGGAGCAAGTAGCTACAAGTAGGACAGTGTGCCTTTAAAAAAAAAAAATCTTTTTTTTTTTTAAATATTTTTTTTTTATGTTTACAGTTTAATGTGCACTGACAATTTTTTTTTTTTTTTTTTAATTTCAAGATAAGTGAAAAAAAATCATGCGTGCGGTAATTACCGGACGCATGATTTTGCCATGCATCCGATAAATCTGTAAAATAACAAAATTAATTGAATAAATGTAATGGCATGTCAAACCATTCAAAAGGGGATATGACCCGATTCTGATAACTAAAATCTTTTGCTTGTAAATACACAGGATAGGGGTTAATTAACAATCAAAGAAACCAGACTTTCAAATTGAAAAACCCCCGGAATGATATTAAGCGACAGATTTCTTTATTTTTGTATCGCTGCATTTGTCATCAAAATAAAACCATGCGAGGGGTTTAGAGTGAGGCAATAGATTATACATTTAGCCTGACCAGGGACGTGATAGAGAAGGACTGGAATCAAGCCGCTCTCCTTTGACCCCATGTTCCAAGCCGCCGAAAAGTTATGCGCTAATCTGCAACTGTTGACCAGGTGGTGAGATAAAAGAGCGCATGAATTTCAGGATTTAGAATTCCTACATCAGAAAATGGTATCACAGCAACTGTTCGCTGTCCCTTCCAATGATTTCTCATCCATTGTTGAATGTGTAAAAGTAGAACAAGCGAACACAAACTTGTGTAATTTCATCCTTTTTTAAACTTGAAAAATACAAAAAACACGCGAAAACACGCATTAGCAAACTTAATGTTATTGAAGATTGTAAATCATGGATCAAATAACGGGACATTAAAGCATGCACAAATTAGCGCATCATCCTCAAATATGGAATTTTTGACAGGATGTAATTTTTCTTTTACCAACTCTGGCACACAAATTAAAGGAAGGACGGAGTTCTAAATTTGAAAATTTGTTTGATGTACTATTCCCAATAAAATCCCCATATAAAGTTTTTGATTTACACTGAAATTTGTCCGGTAATTTAATATTTTGTAATAAATGTAAAACTGGTGCCTGGCTTCCGAAAGTCCCCGCAGTGGAAGCGCGGTTCGGAGCATGGAACTTCAAAGCCAAGTGGAATGTTACACATCCCATTGTTACGCTTTAGAACTGAAGAATGCGTTTGAATAAATTACAAGAGTTTCGCCTCCTTTTCTTTCACCTCCCTGGCCTGACGGTAGTGAAGTAAGAGAAAGAACTCAAGAAAAGATGAAAACACAAGCACTGAAAATGTGTGAGATGTCATGGGACATCGTCTGCTTGTGCAAATCATGTCCATACTGTGATCTCACACATCTCAGCAGCGTTCGGAGAGCTCTTCAGGTGCTATGCCGGGGCTGTATTTAAGCGTTTTGTAATTTATAATAATCTTTACTTCGAATGTTGCCAAGCATTGAATTTTGATAACTTGACGAATCAAAGTTTCAACTTTGCAATAATGAAAATAAAGTTAGTTTTTAAAATCAATGAATATCTACTTTAAGTACATGCCATTGCATCGTTAAAAAGTAAAAGAAGCCCCGTAACGGTGCTAGCTGCCGCGCAACGCAACTGCGCATCCTGGTATTCTATGTAGGATACCAAATCTGCCTGTGATGCAGTACTAATTTAAAAATCGATGAAGATTTGCTAGATTACAATCATTTTTTAGGTAAACTTCATGTAAATTTATAAGAATATTGATGAATTTGGGTATCAGTTTGTAGAAAAAATAGTGTTCTACGAGAAAATTAAGATAATTTTGTTTGGTCCGTTTGGTTTTGTCCTCCAGGAAATGTCAAAGTTGGGAGTGCGGCCTACAGTGTATGCAGCACTGCGGCAAATACGGTATAGCAAATCATATATCTGTGATATCAAACTCATTTGCTACAACTAGTCTTTCAGAATGTGTTTCAGAAATATTATTCATGCAAATTTTTGAGTTTCTTTTTTGAAGGCAATCACCGGATAGCATCTCACCTACTTGTGACCAAATTTAGTCAAAATACAATTAACAATTTCACATTAATTAGAAATAAAGACATTTTTGAAGTTGCAGTCATTCAAACACAAATTGGCAACTCTATGACCTACATGAATCTTGCAAGGTTCCCTCCCATTTGCTCTGTACTAAAACAGAATCAGAAATTTCCATTTACCTTAAAGAAAATGTTCAATCATACATGTATCCTAAATAAAATTATTGCAAATATGTTCCTATACAACCCCTGTATCAAACAAAACTTTTCAATTATCACTAAGAGAATGAAAGTTCATGAAATTTCTGTACAGAGCAAACTGGAGAGGAACTTGCTCGATACGTCAAAGTGTTGCCAATTTGTGTTTCACCGATGACAACTTTAAATATTCATGACTTTCCTGCTTTTAATCTGATATTGCTTGAATATTTCACCAATTTGTTTCTTTTATTAATACCAACTGATTATTAGGGTGGACTTCCTCTTTAATTGTAGGAGGTACATGTAGATAATAGACCAATCTTTACCTTAGTGGCATCCAACTGCGCTATATGACCAGCTTGTGCTGCTGTCATGGAAGCTATAGAGCTTTTTAGACCCAAACACTCCTGACGTGATGCTGTAAGATCGCCCTCTACAGTCTCAATTTGTCGTTTCAGACTTCTCATCGTCATCTCCAAGTCGTCTTTCTGTTGATTAAGACGTCGCTCCACTATGGAATCCTCGTCCTCCGCATTCCTACAATCAGAAAACAAAGTTTGAAGAAGAAAATGATGGGGTTTCGTTATCATTGACATTCTGGGCCACAAGACAGTCCACATTGTCATCATTCATACATTACAGAAATGAAACCATATTTTGAAAATAGTTGATACAAAGCAGTAAGCTTAAAGGTAAAGACCAGTATTGGAAACGGCCCAATTTCAAACAAGGGAAACGCTCTCGGCGGTCTCGCCTGCATTACGCAATTCGATACGATGAAAAATTGAGGTTGAAACATTTATAGGCAGGGTGGCCCATTAGTAGACCAAAAAAAATGAAATCCTCTGAATATAATCAGCATTTTGAAGTGAATATTGACCAAGAATCATCAGAAGAATATTTACTATTAATTGTACCAGGATCGATAACTTGAATGAAATATGAACAAATTATTTTTTTTTTTTTTAATATTAATTCTCATATTAAGTTGTGAAAACATAATTCAAGTCTACCGACCTAAAATGACCTTTGACCTTGTGACCTGGAATTTGTGTCATATGATTTGTGATACTTGATAACCCTTGGGTATTTGAACATACAATTTTGAAAATATGCTAAAAATTCAAAATCTTGATGTTGATGCCACAACAAAGTCTAAGTTTGTTGACCTTAAATGACCTTTGGCCTTGACTTTGTGACCTGAAATTCTCCTCACATGATTTGGGAGACTTGATTGACTAAGAACTTATACTTTTAAAATTATATCAAAAATTCAAAAACTTAACCTTAGGTTAAGTTTTTGATAATGACACCGCCGCGTCGTCACCGGAAGAGCGGCGCCTATGTCTCGCTTTTTGCTACGCAGGCGAGACAAAAATGAAATGGAAACTCTTATTACCAATCATGTGAAAGAATATGTTTTGACTAATACATGATGATAAAAATTTTGCCGGGAAACCGCCTACTAATTGATATATTTGGTAAATTAGTTTATCTATTGGTGTGTGAGAGATAAACGCACGTGTCACGCACATGTGCGTAGTCCCATATACATCTTTCTTTGTACAGTGCTTGTAACTTTACAAGGACTTGGCCAAATTTCTTAATCATTTTGATTATTCTAGAACCTTGCAGTACACACCAATACTTATATGCTAGATGATCAACCTTTTCTGATCGATTCCACAACGTTTCTTTCACAATGCAAATGCATGACCATAACTGGTCTTTACCTTTAACTCAGATCAAATACAGCTGCAAATAAAATTCACTAGGTTCTACTTTTAAACTATGATCTGTGTTGGGGGCACAATAATCATGATGAATGATATCATATCCAGAATAAATTTGTATCAAACTTTCATCTCTGCATTGGCCACTATGCAGGCATGGTAATGCAAGAAAGTTAAATACAAACACTTTGGAATTGCTCACATGCTCTACAACCAACTAATCAAATATTCGTACACAGTACACACAAACATACCCACTGACTACATGCCATATCCTGCCTTAATGCAGGCCTGCAGCTGTGTCAGATCTATGTTTAGATTTTTTAAATCTTGATGCATAGCTATTTGCCCTATGAAGTCGAAGTCAGAAGGTTATCTATGGGAAACCATTGATATCTGATGCTTGTTTAGAGAGCTGTGCTATGTGAATGCTCATTCTCTAATGATAACTGGTAGTTTATATTAAGGAAGCGGTTTTTTAATTAATTGCTTATTAGTCCAAAAAGCGGTATGAAATTTTCAAACAGATATATGAAAATGTCACCATACCATTGTAGGCTAGGAATATTGTGTCATTTTTTAGGTAAACGTCAAACAAATTGCAATAGAATTTTGTTCACCGGAATGCATTTCAGTAAGGTCCCCAAAATGACATACTAAAAGTCCAAAAAAATCCAAGTAGTGGAAGTGTGCCTAATTTGCATAAATCCAAAATGGCCGCTTTTTCGAAGATTTTCACCGATATCGAGTTGCATTTCTTATCATAGGTAATTGTTTTGGCACTTTAAAGCACACATTTCACATTTATATGAATGTAATATGGTGTATATATCATATAAAGTACATCTTGTTTAATTGTGCATCGCAGCATTCATAAATCCAAAATGGCCGCCAATATACTAAGATTTACACATAGGTTTTGTCATATGTTTCAACTTGTAGAGCTGTTGTGGCACTAATAGAGTTGGAAAAGTAATCTGCTGTACATTTGTAATCAACTAAAATACCCATATGCTACATGTACATCACACACCTCAAACAAACCCCTTCGCACACTCACACCCACACCCACACCCACACAGTCTAACATGTAATTTATGTTCAGTTTATCCCCTTTGCAGATTATATTATTTCATTATGCATGCACTAGAATATAACTAGACTGTATTAAATAAAAACAAAAATAAAATATTCAGAAAACTAGCCCTTATGAGTATCCGACAAACACAAGAGCTGTTGGTAGGGCTACATGTACATGTATGTATAGGGGAGAGGCTTTACCTAGCCGCATGGTCGTTGGATTGGTTAGAAGTTGTTCACAGTGCAACAGTTTACTTTAGAGAGGTGAGAAACTTTCTCGATAGCTACAAAGGCAAGCCTACACACGTGCCTACAGCAATATGACGGGGGCTGTAGTTGCTGTAGCAGGGATTGACATGGACATAAACCATTTCAGAGGAACACATTATGAGTCTGATAAACGGTAAATTTAGCTATTTTATTAGATTTAGGCCAGCTATAGCCGTAGAAGATGTAAGGACTAAGGATTGCTCCAATGCTAGCGCTGGCCGGCCGGCTAGTGATGGCGCTAGCTTCATGGCCTTATTAGTCTTAGCGGCGGCATTGGATAGCCCTGTTGGGCCCTTCAAATGTGTTTGACAGAAAAGTATGGTGGATTTGAGATCTAGATCAGAGGGTCTTGACTAGGCTGCCTTACTAATATTTCAGTGTCAGTTGGTCAAGCCCCAAAACAATTATGTGAGCATCGTTCCTCTCCCATACACTCTCCCATACGTTTTGTGTATAATTTTAAGAATATTATTATTCTAGTCAATTGTCAGAAAGAATTTAGTGTCACTGAATTGCTCTTGTGATTTTTTTTAGTTTCTGCATAAATGACCAATATATTGTGTTACTATCTGTTTCAATTGTATGCAGGTCCCAACTGTAGAATAGACATGTTACATCTATATAGAATAGAAACCCTCATTTCAACTTGGGACATCCTTCAAATAGAAATGCAGGATAGGAGTCACCCTTCAACTGTAGAAGTCAAGCTTCCACCAGAGCAGTATTAGATACCGTTCAACTAGATAGAATGGACATTATTACTCCAAATGAATAAAGGACAATATACACCATCTAACTGTAGAATAGATACCTGCCAAGTTTAGAATAGGCACACTCCTCCAGAGCCCCGTTCAACAATGGAGTATAGACTTTTTCCAAGTGTACAGTATTCACAGCTGAAGTTTTATTGATCTTAACTGTATATTAGATGTCATATCATTTGCCTTATATTAAGCATTTACACCATGGAGTGCTGTTGTTTTTGCAATAAATCATTGAGTGATGGAGGGCCTACAGTTGAGCTAGGAGCTAAAGGCAGTGATGGAGTGAATCGTGCAAGCGAACAACGTGAAAGCAATATAAATGTACATCCTGGACAAGTTGTACATGTGAAATGCCGTCGAAACTACTGTGAACCAAATAGAATCGCAAAGGAGGTAGCATCAAAACATGTTAAAGTTGAAGAAGAACGGATAGGACTTCGTTCACTCCAACCACCCTTCGATTTCAGAAAGCACTGTATATTCTGTGGACAACCTGCTAAGTATGATGGGAAAAGGCGAGGATTTGACGTTTTCCCTGTCAGAACCAAAGAATTCCAGGACTCTGTTACACAGATATGCATACAAAGAAATGATACTTGGTCCCAAATTGTGTCTGGAAGACTTGCATCTATCAATGATCTTCCCGCAGCTGATGCTATATACCATAAACAATGCATGGTGAACTTTAAAACTGACAAACAAATACCAAAGGTATACTCTGTGAGCACAAGCACTTCCAAAAAGGCTAAAACTGGCCGACCTAAAGAGGAGGTGAAATTGACTGCATTCTTAAAAGTAGTTGAGTTCCTGGAGGAAAATGATGAGGAACAAACAACAGTAGTTGATCTCGTTACTAAGATGCAACAGTATTTACTGGATACAGATCACGAGGCCTACAGTGTGGTATACATGAAAAACAAAATACAGGGGCACTTTGGTGAGAGAATCGTTATAACTGAACTGAACGGAAAGCATGATGTAGTTACATTTTGTAGCACAGTTAGTGCTATTCTGTATGAATTCCACAAGCAGCCAAAGGACAACACACCAGAGCAGGAGAAAATGAGGATTATAAAGACTGCTGCCTCGCTCATAAAGAATGACGTCAAGTTAAAGAAAATTGCAAGTGACGTTTACCCAACTCCTGCTGAAATGTCGTCTACCACTGCTGCACTTGCATTTCTCCCTGATTCCCTGCAATTGCTATTAAGGAACATGTTTGTTGGCAAAAAGGTAGATGTGAAACTGGCGTCTATTGGGCAAGCCATAATGCACGCAATACGGCCAAGGGTTCTCCTTGCTCCTCTCCAGCTTGGACTTGGAATACAAATGCATCATCAATTCTCGTCTCGCTTTCTGATCGACACACTGCATGCGCAATGCTTCTCCTGCTCTTATCAAGAGGTTAAGAAATATGAAAGAAGTGCAGCAGTTTCTCAAGGAACTGAACTACCAGGCTATGAACCAGGAGAGTGCATTCAGTATATTGCAGACAATGTCGACCATAATATCGACACTCTTGATGGATCAGGTACTTTCCACGGAATGGGCATCATAGCTACCAAAACCCCAGGGACAAAGTGCTGTAAGCCTGTACCTAGAGAAACGGTAACCGCTGAGGACATCGCTGCTGTTGGAGGCATCAACATTGAATATTTCAAAGCATCTACAACTGTACAACCTCTGGTCTACCAGCCGATTGTGAATTGGGGAACAGAAGATCCAACATCAAACCTTGATGTGTTGTGGAAGACATCTTTACTCCTGCGGTCCCCAAGGCCTTCTTGGTCCGGAACGATGCAGATGGTAAACAAGGGCAACTACCCTGGACAGTCATCTGTTATGTTTCTCCCCATGATTGACATGAATCCTAGTGATCCATCTTGTGTCTACTTGAATATTTCAAAGCATCTACAACTGTACAACCTCTGGTCTACCAGCCGATTGTGAATTGGGGAACAGAAGATCCAACATCAAACCTTGATGTGTTGTGGAAGACATCTTTACTCCTGCGGTCCCCAAGGCCTTCTTGGTCCGGAACGATGCAGATGGTAAACAAGGGCAACTACCCTGGACAGTCATCTGTTATGTTTCTCCCCATGATTGACATGAATCCTAGTGATCCATCTTGTGTCTACTCCACTCTGCGTTTTGTCTGTGCCCATGCTAAACAGTATAATACTACACCTGTTCTGACTTTTGATCAGCCGCTTTGGTGGAAGGCACTCACAATAATCAGGAGCCAGCCAAGTGACAGTGACTTGAAGCAGATCGTTCTGAGACTTGGAGGATTGCACACTGAAATGAGCTTCCTGGGAAGTATAGGGCATTTGATGACGGGCTCAGGACTCCAGGAACTTCTTGAAGTAGTGTATGCCAGCAACTCGGTGAGCCATATGCTGGGTGGAAAAGCAATTTCTAGAGCTGTGCGGGGCCATTTCCTCGTTGATGCTGCGCTAAATACCATGCTGATAGCAGACTTGTATAACGTACAACTGCCAACTAACGAGGAGAAACCTCTGGAAATTCCTAGTGAGCAGGATCAACACCCAGGTGTTCCATGTGGAGTAGCTAACTTCGGGAGCAGCCCACTGGAGTTCCCTCTGGAACAACTACCAACGACCAGCAACTTCCTGATCTTCATTGTGATGTAGCAATTGAAGAAGAGCAGATTCCTGAAACCAATTGTGATGCAGCACATGTAGAACAGCAACCTCTAGAAGAGGTGCATGGAGTAGCACGTGGGGGAGACCATTCTTCTGAAGGTCAGTTTCCTTGTGGCACAGACGTAAATGAACCTGCAACAGATACCATGAAGGAACAAGATATCAAAGAAACAGATTTGGGAGAAGCACAAAAACTGTATGATAGACTCTTGTCTGCCACAGCATTGGTGGGTGACATTTGTTCCTCTGAAGTCATTGACCAAATTCTTAGGCAAATAAAGGCCAAGAAGGAGACCTTGACCACGCGAACAGCAGTTCTCTGGTTGCAGTATATGGACATGATAGACATTTTGCGCAAGTTTATCAAAGCTGAGAGAACAGGAAACTGGGAGCTCCATCTGCAGGCTATCCATGACATGCTACCATATTTTGCCGCTTCTGGACACATCCTGTATGCTAAATCTGCCTATGTCTACTTGCAAATGATGCGTGAACTACCACACACACACCCTGAAGTCTACATGAGATTCCGAGAAGGGTATCACGTAGTAAGGAGAAGTGATCGCTACTGGGCAGGACTGTCTACCGATGTCATCATAGAACAGGTGTTAATGAGAAGTTTAAAGACAAGTGGTGGTCTTACAAGGGGCAGTGGTATGTCCGAAATCCAACGTACAGTTTGGCTTCTGTCAATGCCAATACGTGCAGAAGTAAACGCCGCAATGCAAGATCTTACTAATGCTTACCTCTTCACAAGTGAGCAACACAAAGATGTATCAAGTGCCAGACAGAGTAGGGATGTTAGCGACACGCTGGAAATACTGAACTACCTCAGCCAACGTAATCCATTCAGTCCAGACACTACTCTGCACAGTATAGCGAATGGAATGACTGCAGATGAAACTGTAAATGTAGACCAATCCAAAGACGTCGGTAACAAGATACTGAACTCCATGGCTGGAAAGAAAGTGGATGAACATTCATTCAAAAGAAGTGATCAAGCAGTGACATTAGGTGCAAGGACTGCTGTAAAGATCGGCGATGAATCTGTTCATGTAGACCCACAGCTCCTTTTCCAGAGACTGGTCATTGTCAGTAGGGAACGTGAAGATACTTTAGCATCAGTTTTCAGCTACGAGTTATGCAGTCACCCCCCTGCTCTGTTTGAATCATCATGTCTCCCCCTACAGGCCGACAAACCAGTCCTAGCAGATGCACTTTGGAAGGTGTTTGAACATGAGCTGACACGAGAGCAGACACTACCCAGTGGTGATGTTCATTATGTTTTGGATGGTGGTGCACTACTTCACCGTTTTCCTTGGCCACGTGAGAGCACTTTCAACAACATATGCCAGCTATATGTCAATTATGTCAGCAGCAAATATGGAAGGCCAACGGTTGTTTTTGATGGCTATCAAGGCGGTCCGTCAACCAAGGACGCAACACATCTTAGACGATCAGGAGGTTGTCAAGGCCTGACTGTCAACTTTGCAGAGGACATGGTAATCAAATCCAAGAAAGACGAATTTCTTGCAAATGAAGTTAACAAGCAACGCTTCATAAACCTACTCAGTTCCAAGCTCGAAATGCATGGTTGCACTGTGTCTCATGCAAGAGGAGATGCAGATCTCTTAATTGTTACTACAGCGGTAGAAGCAGCTCAGTTTAAAGACACAGTTCTTGTCGGGGATGATACAGACCTTCTCATCTTGCTGATCTACCACGCTGATCTGAATGCAAAGGGCGTCTTCTTTGCACCTGAGCCCAAGGCAAACTCCAAGAAGAATCGAACATGG